>CM025790.1:77577697-77994634 GCA_014635995.1 Sarcophaga peregrina | reverse complement strand
ATATAGACAGTTTATATTGCCGCCCACGGAAGAAGCTGCTCCCAATTTTTTACAATTACACTCTATTGTTTACCCACCTGGTCCTTTATTTATTATTTAATGCTTTAATAAGGAAAACGAGAGAATACAGCACAAATCTTAAAAAATATGCATTGTTAACAACAATACATTTAATTTAATTTTTTACTTACTTGGCATGGCAAATATGTTTGACTGTTGCCTTAAAAACCTATGCATACTATTTAACTCAGCAGTAGTATATTCTTCATCATATTCAGAAGAAGAAAACGTAGCAACACTTAACATTTTATTTTCGTTGAAAATGGTCTTTAATCACAATAATTATTAATAATTAAATAATTAATAATTTAACCGTCAACAATTTATTTTTGGACAGTTTGTACACAGGGTCTCTCATAATTTTTTAAAATTAAGAGAATTTTGAAACAATCTGTGTTTTATCATCTACTACAAAAAATGTCGTTGTCGTAAATTTTACATGGTACCGAAAAATTCTAAAAACGCCAACGACTACGACAACTGTCGAAAAACGACATTCATAATAAGGCTGAATATATACAAATACAGTGAAAACTCTACTAACGGACACCTTTCGTAGACGATCACCTCTTTTAAACGGACAATTTTCTAGTCCTTTTGTTTCAAATGAATTTTTAGAACAGATTACTCTCTTCTAGACGGACACTCTACTGGCCGGGCGAGGATACTTTTCTCCCATAAAATACCTCTGGCAGACGGATAAAATTCAAAAATGTTATATATACAGTATTGGCCAAAACTAAATGATAATTTTTTTAAGAAAACAAAGCTATTAAATTTTTTTTATTTATTTATATCCTTATTATTGAAAAACACAAATTTAATAAAAAAAATAAAGTTAAAATTCAAAAAGCATTTTGTCTCAAATATAAGCGGACAAAACTAAAGCACAAAAACTATTTGAAATCAAAATTACGTTTCGAATCCTTTATTCTGAATGACAGACGCACATCTTTTAGGCATGGCAGATATTAAATTATTAATTATTTCGGGAGATATTGCTTCCTAGGCGGCTTTTGCGGCTTCAAATAAATCTTCATTGGTTTTGCAGTTTTATGAGTGGATTTTTAAGTTAATGATTGGATTGGAGAGCTGGCTTATCAAGGCATCAATTGAGTGAAAAATTTTCGATCAACAGATCAATTATTTTTAGGCTAATTTAAGAGTTTTTACAGACTGGTCGTACATCTCCTACTCACGTGAAACTTCGCAACATGAAAACTTTTTAATTAAAAGTAGAGGTGTGCACAAGACATTCTGCTAGCTTACCCTTCACCGAACGCAATACTGTAGTGTACTCTTTTCTGTTGATCTGGATTTTACGAATGCACTGAAATGTGTTTTTCTGATTTATTCAATGTCTACAACAGGACTCGTTTGCCTGATATTACGAAATGCTATGGAACTAATGGAACTATGCTATGTGTTGTAAGAGCATATTTTACTACTGAAGCTACATTTTCAGTATTGCCATACGAATATCAGTAGTGTAAAAAAAGTAGTAGTTTAAAAAAAGGTTTTTCCCAAGAAATAAAAAGTTTAAATGGCAATGCTGGCGAGCAAACAAAGAGCAAAACATTCGGACCTTTCTTATTCATTGTTGTGAGTAGGTTACCATTTTACGTGCACGGGTGATTTAAATATAATAATTTAAAAATAATTTTGCAGTGGCAAAACTAAAAATTAAAAAAAATTTACTATGGAAAATGAAAATAAAATTGCTTTAAAAAACAAAAACATTGTATTATACGCCTTTGCTTTCGTCATAAACTCAAAAAAATGTTTTCCCCAGAAATAATAAGTTTAAAAAATTACTGGCAATGCTGGCGTCATTCAAATATTGATGAACAATTTCTTAATCAAATATAAGAAAAGATTGATAATTACAAAATAGACTGTTTTGTATGAATTATTTATGGTTTTATTATTTTTATTACTTTTTTATAATTACACGACTATATTTTTAGAAAATTAAAATAAAATTGCGTTAAAAAACAAAAACATTGTAGTAGACATCCTTTGCTTTCGCCGTAAACTCAAAAAAAAAAAAAAATGTTCCCCAGAAATAATGAGTTTAAAAAAGTTACTGGCAATACTGGCGTCGACGAAGATGTTCTAGACTTTATAACTTTTTTTATTAAATTCTAAAATCCTTAATTTTGTGTTTTTCAATAATAAGGATATACAGTAGCGAGCACAAAAAATGCAACACTGTGCCATATGATCTTTAATAAGATCTGTTTCAAAATAACGGGAACTAATTTATCTATTTTCTTTTGCTGTTAATTCTTTCAATTATAAGTTTTCAAAGTAACCACAGTTTATTCCAAATTCTGCTTTAAAAAGTTAAATATTTTTGAATTAGTGAAAAAAGTGCAAATTTTTAGCGAGCAAAAATAAATGCAACATAATAAAAAAATAGTTAAAGCAAGTTATTTATTTAATTATAATTGAAAATTTCTTAAATAAGTTAATCAACATGTGTTTTGTAATAGAAGCAGCTCTCAGCTGACAGCAAAACTTTAATCATTAAATCCGTAGAAGAAGGAAAATCCATGCGTGAAGTTGGACACATCTTTGGTGTAAATCAATCAACCGTATGTCGGATTAAATCTCGATTTCCCTTGAGAAATAGTGTGGAAAGGAAACCAGGTAGAGGTAATCCTCGAAAACTACCTCTCGCCAAGACCGCCAGATGATTGCACTGGTTAAAAAAGATCCACGAAAGACCGCAGTGGACGTTGCTAATTTCGCAAATGAGCAAATGTTCGCCGTAGGTTGAAAGAGGCTAATTTGCATGCGATACGACCCGCAAAGAAACCTCTCATCAGTACAATCAATAAAAAGAAGCGCCTGGAATTTGCAAAACATTACAAGGATTGGTCAAATGAACAATGGGCTAAAGTCTTGCGGAGCGATGAAAGCAAATTTAATTTGTTTGGCTCCGATGGGATAAATTTTGTTCGAAGACCGCCTGGACAGAGATATTCTCCAAGATATCAACTTCCAACCGTAAAACATGGCGGTGGATCAATAATGTTGTGGGGTAAGGAACGATATGTTTAAAAAAAATTATTGATTTTACGTCACGTATTTACAGTCGCCGTGGTCTAGTGGTGTTGGCTTATTAGACAAAAGGCCCGAGTTCGAGCCCCAGGCCAGACATCAAACCAAAATACAAAAAGTATTTCTACGGCGATTTCCTCTCAGCAGTTTCTGGCAAAAACTCTGAGAGTAAATGAATTGCCATGAAAAGTTTCTCAAAAATTTGTCGTTCGGAGTCGACTTTAAACTGTAGGTCCCGCCACTCATGTATAAAATTAACACACACAACATAAGTGGTGTGAGAAGCTAGGTCGTAATCCTGACTGAAGGGTTGTAATGGCCAATTATGTATGTATGTATGTATTTACAGGTGCGTTTTCCCGTGATGGGGTAGGTCCCTTAACTCAAATCGAAGGAAAAATGTACGCCAAGAAGTACTGTGAAAACCTTGGAGAACACATGCTTCCTCATCTGCGGGAAAAATGCCTGTTGGTAGCATATTCCAACAGGATAACGATCCAAAGCACTCAAGTCGCTTAGCTCGAAACTTTTTAAGCTACAATGATGTCAATGTTTTGGATTGGCCATCACAGTCTCCCGATCTAAACCCCATAGAAAATCTATGGGAGCTATTAGAACGGGAAGTTAAGAGGAAACATCCGTCAAATAAGAGGCAATTAGAAGAAATTTTGAAAAGTGAATGGGAGAAAATATCCATTAACACATTAATAGCTTTAGTCGACTCTATGCCTTCTACGTTGCAAGAAGTCATAAAAAATAAGGGCTACGCCACTAAATATTAATTTTAAGATTTTTTTTTTTTTGTAAGAATTACTATTTAATTTAAATAAAGACATTAAAATTTATGCTGTTGCATTTTTATTGCTCCCATGAAATCCGCACTCATTTTAATATATGACAAAATAATATATCATTAATTAAAAATATTTACATAATGTTATTGATAATAGGTATCTATAACTTGTTATCTATTCTTCAGAATGTCTTTATTGAAATAATATGAAAATAAATTATTATATTTTAAGTACTAAAGCATAGGTAACATTGATTTAAAATTTGTAAATTTAAACAAGTATAAATACAACAAGTATACTACATTTCGTCCCCTTTTTAGATTTTGAAATTATACAATAACAAAACAAAATTTTTTATTGCAATTACAACTGATACGTAATGTTTTTATTCTTTCTTAATCTAGCCTTTAATGGTAATTCTGTAATATTATCATCTTTGTCACTCACATTTTCTGCATCAAAAAATTCTTCCTCATCTTCTTCTTCTTAAAAACTTTTAATAAGACCTATACAATTCAAAAATAAGGATGGAAAAATACTTTTCAATATTTCCACGGTACTGGTTTGGCAGACGTTTTTTATAGATAAAATATTACTTGTCTTACACAAGGTTACCTTAAAAAATTGCCTGTTGGATTTCACTACCACCAATTCCAAATCACTTTTTCCATCAACTGTCACCAATATTCTCCCAAGAACCTCCACAGCATTACCTGTTAAAACTTGTAAAGGTGGAAAATCAATACATTTTAAATTTAAATCATTAAAATAAAATTTATAGTCTACATTAGAAATAACGGACACGACGGCTCCAGTATCTATTTCCATTTCCAAAATTTTACCATTTACGATAAAACTCTTTACCAGTGCTGACTCCGATCTATTTACCCAGTTTAACGATCCCAGCTTAAACTCCAACTCGTTAACATTGTTCTGTCTATTTAAATACCTTTATTCTTTTTCGAAAAACAAGCTTTCGCCGAATGTCCTTTCTTTCCACAGGAAAAACAGGTCCACTCCTTAGCCGGACAACTGCCACTTGCATGCTTGGATGCACATTTTGTACATTTTTCATACTTCTTGTACTTTTGAGGGTAATGATTTATTTTGTTGACATCATACGACGATGAATGCATACTTTTTTGTTCTTTGGTGACCAGCTCGAACGATTGTGCTAATTTGCACCCCTCTTCCCAGTTCAAAGATGATTATGAGAGCAATTTTGTCTGAAGTTGACTGCTGCTAACCCCACAAACTAAACGATCACGCAATGCTTCATTTAAAAATGCACCAAACTCACAACGTTGTGATAATAATTTCAAATTTAGTATATATTCACTGATGGTCTCATCAGGCTTCTGGGAACAACTATAGAATTTAAACCGTTCGGCAATAATATTTCTTTCCGGACTGAAATGTGGCAAAATTATTTTTACCAGATCCTTAAAAGCTTTACTTGTTGACTTTTCTGGTAACAAAACCGATTTTATTCTTTTGTATGTATCTAGGCCAACCAATGTTAAAAATAAAGCCACTTTGTTTTTATCTTCCACATTATTTATTATAAATAATTGCTCAATCCGTTCTAAATATTCGCCAAAATCGTCACCAAACACAAATTGTTCAATTGATCCAATTAAAGACATTTTCCTTTATATAACTTTTTTGTGTATCTGATTTTTTTTTTAATTATAAATTTTTCCTTTTTTTTTTCTGGGTTCCATACTGCTCGTCGCCAAATATGTTATATATTCTTCAGAATGTCTTTATTGAAATAATATGAAAATAAATTATTATATTTTAAGTACTAAAGCAAAGGTAACATTGATTTAAAATTTATAAATTTAAACAAGTATAAATACAACAAGTATACTACATAACTGTAGGGATTAATAACCCAAAGAAATATTTAGAACTGGTCACCATTTTTTTAAAATTATCGCACTTAAAGATAATTTTACCCAACGTTGCATTTTTTGTGCTCGCTACTGTAAATTAATAAAAAAAAATATTTTAATTGTTTTGTTTTCTTAAAAAAATTATCTTTTAAAAAAATCTACTGAAGGGGTGCTTAAGTTTTGACCAATACGGTATACATACCCCCCAGCAAGAATTTATGTCCATTGATATATAAAATTGTGGGATTATCCTTTTTAGTATAATTGGCTGATTGTTGTGTAAAACAAGAAAAACTTTCAGGGCGCGAAATTGCAAAAAGGTAACAAAACTAATTATTTTGGAAAATAGATGCTAATGGGAATGTTTTTTTCAAGATTTAATATTCGGAAAACTCAGGCTGCAAGCATTTTGAAGAAAAAAGGAAGATCGTAACATCTGAAGTTAACATTAATTATAAAAAGAACTAGCAAATTGTACCCGTCGTTGCGCGTGTTATAAAAATAACAATGAATAAAAATCCGGTTTCGAGACCGGTTTCTTAAAAAAATGCAAATTTTTCAAATTATTCGGAAACCGGTTTATCAAACAACTCAGTTTTTTGAATACTCTAAGTTTTAAATATAAATGCATGCAATTTGCCTTTTTTTCTCCCTTTGTCCCATTTTTTCCCCTTTGGTTTAAAATTTTTAAAAGATTTTTAGCCTATAACCTGCACTAAGCTAACCTAACTAAGCTAAATCATAAAAAATTACCTATTACCATTTTTTCCCATTTGTCCCAAATTTTCTCCCCTTTTGGTCATAATTTTGAAAAGATTTCTAGCCTATAACCTGATAGATTGGTTCACAACTGCTAGAAGCAAAAGTTTGCCTACATCTGGACCAATTGTGTAGGCAAATGCCAAATGGCGGCACAAAGTTCTGACATTTTTATACTGAACTATCCTGTGATCGAACACTTCCCGTTAACGATCCAAATTAACTGTAACGATCGCTGTCCGCCTACCGGAGATTTCACTGTATTTTTCTAAAAAAAATGGATGTTATTGTTGGCATATTTGTATTTGATGAATCACACACTAAATATTTGAAAAATTTTCATAAATGAATATTTATTTTAATTTGCTATACGAATTACTTCATATGCGGATAACGAACGATTAGAAATTTGAAACAAAACTTTCAATTTTATCGTAAAAAAGCTATTGCGATTGTATTTATTTATTTTTTTTTATAATTTAAATACATAAAAAAACCATAGATAAAATTTGTTTTACACAAATAATCGTGCTTTCTTACTGAAAGAAACTATTTTAAAAAATATAAAGTTTTATAAAAACAAAAAAAAAACATGAGATGTTAGAGTATTTAGCTGAACAAAACTACAATGCGAGTTGAATATGAGTGCAAGGTGCTAAAGAAATATGATGTACGTTGCCATAAAATCTAATTATTGGCCATTAATCAATAAAATTGATTTAATACATGTTCCAGCGTTCACTATACGTTTGTTCATTCATTTCCTACATGCTGTTCATAACGTTTTAAAAACGCTTACATGAATGGTTACTCCTTGGTTGTGCGTTCGTGATATACGGTACATGTAGAGATGTATGAAACACGTGTGAATGTATGCACATGGTTTACTTTTAATACACTAACACTCAAAATCAACATACAGCAAAACAACAAAAACAAAAAAATAGTAAAGAAATGAAGGTAATGATTAACGAACAATTGAAGTCAAGAAATTCGTAAACTTACGAATGTCGTGCATATTTAACTTCTCTAATTTGTTATTAAAAAAAAAAAAAAACTGTTCCGGTCAGTGCCGAAAGATAACTGAAATAATAAGTACAACAACGAAAGTCTGTACATCGTTCTTTGAACGCGTAAAATGGGCTTAACCATTATCAACGACCAATTTATAGTTATTCAGACCGAGTCGCTCTAAGTGTACGTTGACATAAAAAAAGTAACTTAGAAAGAGTCTACTTACAATATAAACACTCTTTTGGCTTTGTGCTAATGTTCATTGAATTGGGTAATATGCTAGCTGCTATACTATATACATATGTATGCATGTATATATGTATATGCTGTATGCCGTAAATGTTTACAACTGCAGTAAAAGTCGAAAAGTTTAAATCATAAAGTGTGACAAAATAAATTTAAAAGAAAATTATAAAATATTTTGCGTTTGTAAATACCCACAGCTTAATAACCAGCCACCTCCACCTTTAAATTTTTTAAGTTTTAAGTACAGCTTTTCTTACCACAATTTTAAATGTGTTAGTTTAGAGGTTCTATGCATGTATATATGAATATACAGTTTCGATCAAAACTAATTGAGTAGATCAATTACATTAATTATTTATTTACTGTTAAAAACAACTTAAGTGTTTAAATTAAAATTTTACTGTCAAATGTAATCAATGCAAATCTGCTGGAATCGATAAGGATGGCTGCACTAAACAATTACCTTGAAAATCTGGATGTGACCGCAGATTCTGATTGCTCTTTATGCAAGAAACCAGCAATACACCCAGCAAGAAACCTCAAAAGACCAGTTATAAGCAGACCTCCGTTGCGAAAGTTAAATGGAGACTGGGCGAGAGATGATTTTGAAAAGGGGAATTTATTTACGGAACATTTGAAGCAGGTTTTTACCCCCAAATATGACAGACAAAGTCGAAGATTTACCACTTAGCAACAAGATCTAGTACACCCTCATTATTAAGACTTGAGTTGCATGACGTTGAAAGCGTTATCAGCGATCTTAACCTTAGAAAAGTACCAGGTTTTGACAGAATCAGCAATAAAATGATTTCGGAAATGCCGCGCCTGACAAAAACTCTTACTACTCTTCATATTCAATGCTGTTTTGCGCCTAGAATATTATCCACGAGCATGGAAAATTTCGCTTATCTCTATGATCCCGAAACCTGGAAAGGACCACACAAAGGTGAAGTCATACAGACCAATAAGCCTGCTGTCTAATATGTCAAAGCTGTTTGAGAAAGTTACATCCATTATTGAGTGACGGTGAGTGTATTCCAAATCATCAGTTTGGATTTAGAAGCAAACATAGCACTATCGAACAAATACATAGACTGGTGAGTGTCGTAAGAAGAACCTTTGAGGAAAAAAAATACTAATCCGCTCTATTTATCAATGTTTCACAGTCGTTCGATAAAGTGCGGCATGAAGGTTTGATACATAAACTGAGACAAAATTTGCCACCAAATGTCTACAACCTGTTAGGAGAGTATTTAATTAATCGTAAGTTTAAAGTCAAGGAAGGCGATTTCTTAAGTGAGTCCCAGTCTACTGAGACCGGAGTACCCCAAGGAAGTATCCTGGGACCCATGCTATATCTGGTCTATACCTCTGATATGCCAACATGCAGTCGTACCCAAACCTCAATATTTGCCGATGATACAGCTATCTTAAGTATCCATAAAGATCTACAGGAAGCAACTAGGTATTTGCAAGATCATATAGCACAGCTGGAGCCCTGGTTAAAGCGATGGAGGATAAAGGTTAACGAACAAAAATGTACTCACATCACATTTACACTGCGTAGGGAATCCTGCCAGAGTTCTGTGGTTAAATATTTGTGTATATATCTTGACATATCTTAACATGAAAAAGCCACATAGATGCTAAGTTGACGCAAATGAAATTGAAGGCAATACAAATAAATTGACTTATTAATAGAAATTCGATCCTTAGCTTTTACTGCAAGCTCCTCTTCTATAATGCAATTTTGAAGCCAATCTGAGGCTACGGACTGCAGTTATGGGGCATTGCCTCAGCTTCTACCATTGAACGTATTCAAAGGCGACAAAATAAAATATTGCGATTGATAACAAATTTGTGATAACCTGTACGTGCCATTGGTTAAAAAGGAAATCTCGAGGTATGCTGAGACGTATTTGAAAAAGTTAGAGGTCCTGGTTACATCCGATTGAGAAGAAAAGACACCGCGGACCTCATAAGAAGAAAAGAGAGACCAATGTCAAAACAGGAAAATTATTGTTTATTTATTTATTTTTTATTATTTATTTATTTTTTTTTAATATCAATGCATTTATACATTTGCAACATTTTATTGGAAACAAAATATTTTCGTTTGGCCGATAAAATTCATCGAAATTAGTATTAACTTAATTGAGATAAATTTATTATGCATTTTGCTATGGCCGATAATTTTGACTGAGTTTAATAACTTTTACACGTATTTTAATTACAAACTACTTTTTTAGACCAGAATCCTGATGTGACACTAAACTCCTGACAAATTCAGCTTTCATACCTACATATAAAGAAATATTGATTAATTTTTACCCAGACGAAGAAGAAGCATTCATATCTACTCAAACTTATACTATGTTTAGAAATGCACTTTTATTTAGTCAATATTCGTTTAATTGAGTACAATATTTTAAGTGTTCAGACAGATAACACACGAAATATTTATTTAACAATGGTAAACATAACAGCTGATTGTTTCATCAACATTGTTTTTTATTTTGTTTTTTCTTTATTATGTTATGTTGTTTTTTGCAGAGGCCGCAACTGTTATAACTTTTATTGTAAAAGTCATAAAATAAGAATTATTTCTTTTATTTCTGCTCGAAAAAATAAAAGTAAAAAATAATTGTTATTTTCACCCGAAAAATTAAAAGTCAAAAAATAAATTTTATTTTTACTCGAAAAAATAAAAAACAAAAAATATCTTTCATTTTTTTTTTAATAAAAATCAGATTTTTAAAGCATCGTATTTTATAAAAAGTTGGTCCAAGACAATCAAAATGGTATACTTGGTTCTGTTCTCTGACATTTCCTTGCGGTTGCTTTTTAATAAGAAATTCAAATATAACAGATATTTTCGGTCCCTGGTTTTTTGTTTTGTTTTTATTGTTTATTTATTTATTTTATTTATTAATTACAATACAATTACAAATTATATCCTAATTATATACGAGCTGAGTAACTTCGACCATATGCTCAGTGTAGTGTCACAGACCAGGGCCTCTGGTGGGAATCGAACCCACGATCCTCACGCTAATAGTCTAGCATACTACCCACTAGACTACCAGGGCCCTCTAGAATTGGAAATAACTTTAACTCATCTGATGAAATCCCATCTTTAGTGCGATCTCTGAGAAAGCTGAACACAAATTGAGTAAAGTGATTACCACTGAATCATATTCTGCCATTTGACTGCATGTATATCCTATATTTAGATAATATTATCGCAGATTTTGGGCATATCTAGAGCCAAAACCTCATCGGATAGTAGTTCTACTTTTTTGAGAGTAAAGCAAACAGATCGGGTTTTACGAAAATCGTACGATATTGAGACTTTTTGACACTATTAATTAGAGCATCATCGGATTGGGTTTTGAGTTTCGCTGTTTTACTAGTACTTTAACGGGATATACTTTAGAAAAGTGAAGTGCCTTATTTCCAAAATTCTCATATTTAAACACGTCTGTCACATAAAGCACATCCGTCTGCTTTCGATTGATCAACAGAATTCGGTGTTTGGATAAAGTATTCGTTGGTGGAATTCCATTTCTTTTTTCCTGTCTGCTATAACATAAATAGATTAAAATATAATGTCCACCTACTTACTCATTTCATCTTTCAATAAACCTTTTTTCTTATTCCAACACAATGCTATACATGATTACGAACTATTCCCTAAATGCTGGGGGTAAATTTAAAGCAAAAAAGTGTAATAAAACATAGCATAGCAGTAGAAACTATGGCTGTCGAAAGCGGTTCGTCCTAAAAAGGTTTTGCATAAAGTATAAAATGGCGATCTCAGTTTTAACGTACATTCGAATACATCTAAAACCCTACAACTACACGGTTTTGTAAAGAATTCCTCTGATAGTTCAAGAATTTACAAAACATCCACGCAAGCTAACAATAGGTTTCAGCAAGTCATTCGGTTTTAGAATAAGTACTCATACAATTTAACGAAGAGCTTTAGCAGCGGGAACGAAATTTTAAAGATCTGTGAAATTGCATTGACATTTACTTTACATTTTACCTAGGCTAGAGGTCAATGAATCAAAGTTTTGGTTTCTTGTTAATTCAAAGTTAATATGTGTACTTAATCTCGTAATTTAAATAAAATTTCATGGAAACTTTTATGTACAGTGCTTAACAAAACAAGTGAAACTTTTAAAAAATTCATTTCTATGCTCTAATGGGACAATAATTTTAAAATTTTCTTATGAAATTTGCGATATTTTTGTGCAGTTTATTAATAAGTGTTGTTATTAACATTTCTGTATTTTAAAAATATTAAAAAATTTTATAATTCAAAAATTAAAAAAAAATTAAAAGAATTCACTTTTTCGTTGTTGGCAAAACAATAGATTCTTTTATGTTTCAGCATGAACAGGAACTAAAAGAATAACTAGATAAACAATTAATTAAAAGCACATAATGATTATTTCATATTTTTTATACATACATAACTGGTCATTACAACCCTTCAGACAGGATTATTGACCTAGTTTCTCACACTACTTATCGACTCCGAATGACAGATATTTTTGAGAAACTTTTCATGGCAATTATATTTACTCTGAGAGTTTTTGCCAGAAATCTGCTGAGAGGAAGTCGCCGAAAAAACACTTTTTGTATTTTATTTTGATGTCTTGCCTGGGACTCGAACCCTGGTCCTATTAGACCACGGCGACTTCATATTCATATATTTTATATAATAATTAAATAATTAATTAATTATTTATATACAAATTATTAATTTTTATATAATATTTATATTTTTAATTTGTAAATTCTAATTCTTTATATTTTCTAAAAATGGTAATAAAGGATTTTACTACTGGATTTATGCAAAAAGCAATTTGTCATAAACAGGGCAAGGATTTTAATGCAAATGCATGTTTGTAGCCGGTAACTCAAAATCACTTTTGACAATATATCTTTTCGATTCGAAGAATTTGCAACAAAATGGCATCGATTTATTGTTGCATATTTTATAATAAATGCATATTTTTCTTATAAATGCATATATTTAGCATATTTTACTATTTTATTGTCTATTTAATTTTCTTTTGGAAATATTTTGATGTCGATAAATCAGGTTTACAAAAATCTCATTTTACCTTCATTCAAATAATATTTTTATTTGTTCGTTAAACTGAGTACACAAAATAAATTTTGTTCGCTATTTAAGGTACTCAATAGGAAAAATTTGCCTGTTCATTAAATGCAATTTTCGTAGAATCGAATGGTCGTTAAATCGGAAAACTACTGTATAAATATCTCTATATATATAAAAATGACGAGTATTCTCGTGATCGCTATACTCAAAAACTACTGGATCGATTTTGATCAAACTTAATATACCTGCTCTATTTGGATCGAGAAATGTTTCTGTGTAGGTTGAAATTCGTCCGACAGATGGCGCAATATTTAATTTTTTTGTGTTTTTGCACCATAACTCAAGAACTACTGTATCGATTTCAACCGAACTTTATATACATGCTCTATGGGGCGTGAGGAGTTTTCTGTGTAGTTTGAAGTTCGTCTGACAGATGGCGCAATATTTAGTTTTTTTATGTTTTTGCATCGTAACTCAGGAACTACTGCACTATGCTGTATTTCGTTGAAGGCGTTGGGTCGTTAATAGGGATGCCAAACAGGAACGATTTTGTAAATCCCGAAAGTCACGGGATTTCGGGATTTCCCGATTGGCATCTCTAGTCGTTAATCAGCGTGCAGTGGCGTTAATTAGCTCGATACCACACTGATTTTGATTTTCTTCGAAAAGCAGTTCAAAATAAAAGAAAAATTTGTGGCCAGCAACGCGAATCGGGTCAAACTATCAATAATATATAATTCCATTTGAACAATAATTGCTATGTCGATAGTGCAAATATAAATATCAATCAATATAAATATTAATCAGCCATGACTTTGCATGGAAACCAGACTTGCAGTGAAAATAAAATTCCAAGGCATAACAACGTTTGTCCGGGTCTGCTAGTTTATTATATTTATAACTTAACAATATCCTTATATGTACCCATTACATACATATGTATATGAATTATCTAATTTTCCTTTAAAAACACATTTAAAATCTTCTATGTTCCTTATAAATATGAAACTGTGACCGGATTTTTATTTTTTTATTTGTTTACTAAATATATTTTAAACAAAAAAACTTAAATTTTTATTGCATATTTTCTCTCTTATAGTGCATATTATATGCGCATATTTTTAATTTTTTTAGTGCACGAAATTCCTTGCCCTGGTCATAAATATCAAATCTCATTATTTGGAAGTAAAACCTCGATAAATATAAAAAATTATAATCTTGATAATCCGGATTATCAATTAATAACCATCTGGTTCCGAAACAAAAGATAAAATTTTGAAAATACAGGCTAACTTATATTTATTTACAAGATGTTCATTATAAAATGAAATGTTTACATTCAAATTGATATTCCAGTAGATTAAAATCCTTTTTATAAAATATTTTCATTCTTTGCTGCACAAATAGTCAGACATTTTCATCTGACAAAGTTTAGTTTCATTTTACTTTTTGTTCGCAATATCTCTGAGGCTAAAAAGTTTTCAAATAATTTTATACGAATATTAAGGGCAGATAAGGCTTGAGAATGTGGTATTTTTCATTAAATGGTTCAACCGCATTATTTTCCTCAGTCTCACCGTCAGTGGTTTCAATTTCATCATTCAACCATTCGGTAAACTCATTAGAATTATAAATATCAGGTGCTTAGTTGAGAAGTAAATAACTAGTTTAGTGAAATCGCTGAGTCTTAGCCTTGACAGAGGTATTTCATCATCTGAGTCCCATTCTTCATCATTATTAATTTATTAATATTATAATTATTATAATTTTATTAAAACATTTTTTTAGGATGTTTCCATCAATTCTATTCCAAGCATTGACAATTAAAAAGACGATGTTCTTCAATGAAAAAGTTTTAAGAGTATCCATTAGATTTTCTGAACTGATCTCTGACAAAATAGCGACCAAAAAAATTTTACGATAGTTTAGTTTTAAAATTCGAATGCCATTTTGATCCATTGGCTGCATGAGTGCTGTACAGTGAAAGGAAAAACACAACTCATATTTCGTTATTTAAATCTACTAAGACTTTGGACGACATGTTGCGTTATCTTCTAGTAAAAGCGCTGTATTTGGTAAGTTATAACAAAATAGTTTTCAAAGAAAATTTTTGTGCAAAAACAATAGGAATAAGTACTGTCCGAATTACTGAGGTAGAAAAATGTATGGTGTCCTGATTACAGAGTCTACTGTTGTAATAAAGTTAGTGTCCGCATTACCGCATGGTCCGGATTCGCAGGTGTCCGGAATATAGAAATTATACTGCACATAGTATACATACATGTATATATAGAGAGAGTGAGAGTGATGATCATGTTGGAGATCTAATTGAGACTGCTCAGATTTAGAAAATTAAACTTGCTGTTCGAACAATATTTTACAGGAAGATAATTCATGTTCGATGGAGATGGGGGGTTACTTTCCAAAATAGGAGAATGCCCAGAATGAATTTTACACCATATAGGAATGGAGTTTGGCTATTTGTTTAGCAATAGCGTAGTGGGATACATGTTAACCATTGCAAATAAGGCTTTTGTCGCAGTGTCCATAGAGATCTTCTGATATTATATTGTCTACGTAGAGCAGTTCACAAGAAAGCAATCTGTTGAATTTCCATTTGAGTTTGGTGTTGAGGATCAGTCTTAGATACTTAAATTCGAGGTTCGATTTATACCAGAAAGGGTGAAGATCAGAATCTTGTATCTTCTAGTGAAAAGAATTGTATCGGTCATGGAGTAGTTGACAGACCAATTAAATGCCTTCGACAGCTTGAAATTTAAATTATCGGATAGCGTTTGTGGACACATTTCCAACGCAGCAATAACAATGTCGACAGCGTAAACTATAGTGTTACATCCAGAGAATTCGAGGTTCTTCAAGAGCGATTAGACTGCGAGATTCCAGAGAAAGGATTAATAATCCATTTAGCGTGGCGTTTGGTTAAAATTAGGGAGAGTAATTTTCAGATGGAGACTCATTGATCTGATAGCGAGCTTATCTTGTAAGCGTTACACTACCAGGAAAGTAGAAGTTCAAGCGCGTCTGAATTGACCTTATAAACTGCCCATTTACCAATGAAGCGAGGTTTCTATTTGCACGGCAGCAAACATCAACTTCCTGGACCCACCAGAGTTGTGATATGGCCCCCCACTTAAGGGCCTTTCTACATCCAAACTATTTTGAAATAGAGAAAGCCGAGCTAATCAGGATAATGTCCTGCATTCCCCTTCTACTAGAATTGAGGAATGTTGGTTCTTTATCCCGCTTAGCGACATATAAATTATTAGCAATAATAAAATCGAAGGGGCACTTACGGTCTGATTTCTACCAGTCGAATACGACTTTAGCCATCTTATCCTTCTATGATTTACTCCCAATAAATCTAATTTAGTTAACAGAAAATTGTGATTCACTTTATCAAACGCTTTGCCAAAATCTGTAAAAATTAAATCAGTTTGCTTCTATTGAGAATAGGCCTTATTTATCATGGATATTAACTAGAGTTGGCAGCCTGGCTGGACTTGGCTGGATTATCCAGTTTCTTTGATGCTGTTCAGCTAAATAGAAATTTTTTAGTACATTGCAATAACTTGGGCAATAACTTTCATGTTATCTTTGTCAAATCAAGTTAGCCAACACTGATTATACATTTGTTATAATTTAATAAAAATTATTTACACAAAACCAAAATTATCATTTTCTCAGTATATTTAATGTCCAAATTTTTTTGTTTTGTCCAGCTTTTTAAAACCCAATGTCCGGAATCTGGCAATACTAATGTTAACTAAAGCACGTTAGTCGTTGTTAAGCAGCCCTTTCGGAAACCATGTTGATGAGTTGATAATAACGATGAAGTATGATAATCCAAAAAATCGGCAATCAGTTTCTCAAAAAATTTAATTTGTAATATCAGTCTTATTGCCAGATTTAAAAAGCGGTATAATATACGAGTCCTTCCATAACACAGGAAAATATTCGTAACTAGCAGATTATACCCGGCGTTGCGCGGGGTATAAAAATAACAATAATTAAAAATCCGGTTTCAAAACTGGCTTCTTAAAAAATGCAATTTTTCAAATTATTCGGAAACCGGTTTATCAAACAACTCAGTTTTTTTAATACTCTAAGTCCTAAATATAAATGCATGCAATTTGCCCGTTTTACGCCCCTTTTCCCCTTTTTGGACCCCTTTTGGTCCAACTTTTTAAACAGAACACCTCCATTAGCTATTTGGGATACTTAACCAAGCTAAATCGTAAAAAGATACCTTTAAAACCCATAAAATACAGTATTTATGCATAAAGTACTAATTTTTGCCCTTTTTTTCTATCTTTGTCCCACTTTTTTCCTTTGGTTCAAAATTTTTAAAAGATTTATAACCTATAACCTGCACTGACAAAAGCTCGATCAATATCCCAAATTTCAAGAAAATCCGTTCAAGTGTTCAGGTGTGATTCGGTATGCACTTAATTTGCCCGTTTTTGGCTCCTTTGCCCCTTTTTGGACCCCTTTGGTTCAACTTTATAAACGGAACACCTCCAAAAGCTATTTGGGAAACTTAACCATACTAAATCTTAAAAAAATACCTTTAAAACACATAAATTTTGTCTCCCGTTTTGGTCATAATTTTGAAAAGATTTGTAGCCTATAACCTGCACCGACAAAAGCTTGATCTATATCCCAAATTTCAAGAAAATCGGTCTAGATGTTCAGGCGTGATTGGCTAACAAACAAACAAAAAAACAGACTTACAGAAAGAATTATAATATATATTAGGATTAATCGAGGTATTAAACAATATGAACAATGGTGTGATGAATGACTCTGTACATTGATTTAAAATATAACATGGAATCTTTAAACTTTTCAGGTTCAGCAAAATATCACAGTCACTAAATGTTGGAATAGATAAGTATTACTCAAGAATGATAAACTTAAGATTACGCCATCACACACGCAAAATTAAAATTTTCTGCGCATATTGAATCAATGACGTCACGCAAATTGTGTTCCTATTGGTTAATGATAATGTAAGTTATATTGCAGGGCTGCTAACTACTTTCACGTGGTGCACACATTTTTCAGAAGAAATGTTAATTTTCACATATAAAAAAGACTTGGAAACCTTTAAAATAGCCCAACTACCTCATCTAACGGGAAATCATGCGCAGGGCGTAATCTTTAGTTTATCATTCTTGGGTATTACTATACTATATTATTACTATAATACGTATTCGCACTTAACCAACATTCATACATAAGTTTCGAACCCTGGTAAAAGAAAAGTGTTTTTTTTTTAAGAAATTGAAACATTTACGTCTTAAAAAAAATCACAATGCCTTCGTTCAATATTTTTGACATTGTTAATAACCCTGAAAATTGTTATCGTTAATATCTTTTCTAATTATTATTAAATTCATCAAGGAAACTGTACATAAAATTTTCCTTACATACGTATGTACATAATAAATAAACACATTCGATGCTGTACAATAATAAGTAATAATGTGTAAAACCGTTATGAGTACATATGTATGTATATTCTTAAGTTAACATTTTGGACTTTAATTTTGCACATGTAGTTAACAGTTTCTTCCGTTTAAATGATAATTCTAGGCGAATGGCTTTGCATTGCTATTTTATAAATGATAATAATCAAAAAAAGAAAAATCAAAAAAAAACAAAAAAAAAATTGTTTTTGCCTCTTGTCTAATGTACTGCGATTTGGTGGGCAGCAAGCGTGGAAACAGTTGGAAAACAACATGCCAGCAACATTTAAAAACCATCGAAGTCCATGTGTGGGAAGCACTAAGCGTTAAATTTTAGCCGTTTCTGACAGTTTTAAAACGACACGACACGGTGGCGACAATTTTATAAGAAATAAATCATGAAAATCAACACGATGCGCTCTACGGTTGCTTCTTTCCATGCTTTTCTTTCATTTATTTTCTTAGATAAAACTACTACATACTACTACTACTATTCATTTTAAATATTTATTTTCTTTTTTGCATTTGTTTTTGTTTTTTTGTTTTTAATTTCATTTTATTTTAAAGTATGGTTTGTTTTATTCATAGTTGTGATTTCTATTCAATTTAAACTTACATACATACATACATACGTACAAAATCAAAGTGAACTTCATCAACCGCAACAACCCACCAAATCAACGACGAGCAAAGAAACGAATGAACAAATTAAAGAAACGGCATCATCTTCACTATGAATCCCTTCATACTCTGTATTGATTTACTTCAGTCCGATGTTTACAATATAAGTGTAACCATACCAATTGATATGCACTACTAGTATGTATGCATACAAACATATATATGTACATACACACATACATATGTATGTATAACTTCTTGAGTTTAAAGACAATCCATTGTCATAATCATTATCACTAAAATTGTTTGTGTTGCCGTTGACGTTGGCGTCTTCACAAATGGGGTTTTTTTTTCTCAATATTTGAAATGATTTACTTTCGACTTTTGCCGAAATCACGAAAACATCTAATCATCTTCTGCACGATCAAATGCTGCAGTCTATGTACATCTTGCTGAACATTTATCTCATGAAAGTCGAACAACAAAACAAATATGAAATGTTTGTTAAATACTTATGAAGTGCTTTTTTCTTTAATTTTTGCTTTTTGGCTGGATATCGAACATCAGGAATCTTGAAGAATTTAAAATTCGATACACAATATCAGTAGGAAATACATACTTTATTTAATAAAACAAAAACAAAAAATTGCCATTAAAAAAATTAATTTTCAAATTTAATAACTACCCTTAATTTTATCTAAACTATACATATACAGTAGCGAGCACAAAAAATGCAACACTGTGCCATATGATCTTTAATAAGATCTGTTTCAAAATAACGGTAACTAATTTATCTATTTTCTTTTGCTGTTAATTCTTTCAATTATAAGTTTTCAAAGTAATCACAGTTTATTCCAAATTCTGCTTTAAAATATTTTTGAATTAGTGAAAAAAGTGCAAAGTTTTAGCGAGCAAAAAAAAATGCAACATAATAAAAAAATAGTTAAAGTAAGTTATTTATTTAATTATAATTGAAAATTTCTTAAATAAGTTATACAATATGTGTTTTGTAATAGAAGCAGCTCTCAGCTGACAGCAAAACTGCAATCATTAAAGCCTTAGAAGAAGGAAAATCCATGCGTGAAGTTGAACACCTCTTTGGTGTAAATCAATCAACCGTATGTCGGATTAAATCTCGATTTTCCTTGAGAAATAGTGCGGAAAGGAAACCAGGTAGTGGTAATCCTCTAAAAACTACCTCTCGCCAAGGCCGCCAGATGATTGCACTGGTTAAAAAAGATCCACGAAAGACCGTAGTGGACGTTGCTAATTTCGCAAATGAGCAAATGGGAGTCTCTATAGGCGTTCACACTGTTCGCCGTAGGTTGAAAGAGGCTAATTTGCATGCGAGACGACCCGCAAAGAAACATCTCATCAGTGCAATCAATAAAAAGAAGCGCCTGGAATTTGAAAAACGTTACAAGGATTGGTCAAATGAACAATGGGCTAAAGTCTTGCGGAGCGATGAAAGCAAATTTAATTTGTTTGGCTCCGATGGGATAAATTTTGTTCGAAGACCGCCTGGACAGAGATATTCTCCAAGATATCAACTTCCAACCGTAAAACATGGCGGTGGATCAATAATGGTGTGGGGTAAGGAACGATATGTTTATAAAAAAATTATTGATTTTACGTCACGTATTTACAGGTGCGTTTTCCCGTGATGGGGTAGGTCCCTTAGCTCAAATCGAAGGAAAAATGGACGCCAAGAAGTACTGTGAAATCCTTGGAGAACACATGCTTCCTCATCTGCGGGAAAAAATGCTTCCTGGTAGCATATTCCAACAGGATAACGATCCAAAGCACTCAAATCGCTTAGCTCGAAACTTTTTAAGCGACAATGATGTCAATGTTTTGGATTGGCCATCACAGTCCTCCCGATCTAAACCCCATAGAAAATCTATGGGAGCTATTATATCGGGAAGTTAAGAGGAAACATCCGTCAAATAAGAGGCAATTAGAAGAAAACTTGAAAAGTAAATGGGAGAAAATATCCATTAACACATTAATAGCTTTAGTCGACTCTATGCCTTCTAGGTTGCAAGAAGTCATAAAAAATAAGGGCTACGCCACTAAATATTAATTTTAAGATTTTTTTTGTAAGAATTACTATTTAATTTAAATAAACACATTAAAATTTATGCTGTTGCATTTTTATTGCTCCCATGAAATCCGCACTCATTTTAATAAATGACAAAATAATATGTATATCATTAATTAAAAATATTTACATAATGTTATTGATAATAGGTATCTATAACTGTAGAGATTAATAACCCAAAGAAATATTTTGAACTGGTCACCATTTTTTTAAAATTATCGCACTTAAAAATAATTTTACCCAACGTTGCATTTTTTGTGCTCGCTACTGTATATATATAGAGTATGGTGGCTTACAGGGTGGCTGGTATATAATGCAACAAAGTAAAGCGCTATATTTTTTTTATTATTTTACTGTTTAAAAGCAAAAAATGTTGGAAATAACATCAAATTTTAGAATCAGTTTAGATTTCTTTAAATTGGCCACCTTTGGTACGAATTATGCCCCTCAAACGGCCGACAAAGCCATCACAGGCTGCACGAGAGTGGCTCTGCGGTATTTTGACCCATTCCCGGCGAAGCACCGTCTTGAGGTGATCGTCACTTTATTTTTAGAGTATATATAGTATTTTTTAGTGAGAACCTTACTCTCCAAAATGTCCTAGGCGCAAAAGTCCAACGGATTGAGATCCGGAGATTTTGGTGGGCATTATGCGGTAGAAATGAAGCGAGAAACCTCCTTTTTTAGCCATTCTTGGTTGACGCGTGCTGAGTGCGGTGATGCTGAGTCCTGTTGGAATGTCCATGGTCTGCGGCCGAAATGTTTGTCTGGCCAGGGGTTCAATACTGTCTTTAAGACAATTTCCCGATAATATTCGGCATATATTTTGACCCCACGGTCGATGAATACGAGCGGGGAGCGACCATCAGCCGTTACGGCGGCCCACACCATTACCATCGGCGGCGCTTGCGTTCTGGTGGCCAATCGCAGTTGTAAATTTTCAGTTGACCTCTTTGGCAAGTAAATTCGATCATTTTGTTTGTTCACAAACTGGGGCCAAATCGCCGCATTCGAAATCGAGTGCTTTATTATCGAAATGTGGTTAACGTGGATCGCGGTAATCGTTATCGTACCGTATTTACTCGTAGTTGTATTCGATTAGTAAACTGTCATCGAAAACAAACAAACAGTAGCTTTTTGGTACAAAACAAAAGAAATAACTGAAAAAAATGAATGAAAAAATAATAAATAAGTAAGAATGAAAGTATTTTTCGTACATTTTCTCAAAATTTGTTCAAAAATATAATTTTAATTGCTTTTAGGGAAACTGAACATCAAGGCCAAGAAAGCCCAATATCAGTACAAAAACAAATAAATAATGAAAAAAACACTTCCAGAACAAATACAAATAAGGTAGATGGGAAACAAAAAGAGGTATCGGCACAATTTATGATGGAATATCCCGATTTGGCCAGAAATAAATTCCAAAAAGTTTTTTTAATATTTATTTACATATTTAAGAATTAATCACGCATATTAATCTCGTTTTTGTTTTCCTTTTTCGTTTCGTTTTTCTTATTGGAATTTGCTACAGCAATGTAAAAAATAGTAGTAGGAAATACAAATTACGATCGAATACCATGATCCAAGAAATTGGGGCTATCGAAAATATTGTCTACTCGAATCTGCATTCGACATCGAATGCGGTGATTTGGCCCCTGCTCAATTTGGAATGGCGTCTCATCGGAGAAAACCAAATTCGGTAACTGGCCACTTTCGTGCAAGCGATGTAACTCCTAGGCTCTTTTCAGTCTAACTTTTTTTGTCCATCGGTGAGCTCACGAGAAATTTTTCTACTACTGCGGTGTGGATATCGATCAAATCTGGCTTATACTTTTCGGATCTTTCTGGTATTACCGTTTTATTTCGTCCACTTTTTGGACGCGATGTAACACTACCAGTATCACGGGAACAAGTAATGGTACGAGAAACAAAAGATTTATTCACATTTAAATGCTGGAGGGCTCTAACGATATCCCCCAGTGGTTTTCCAGCCAAATATAAAGCAATCACACTATCACGCTTGAATTCCATCACGAATAAATAATTTTTCTGAATGCAATAGATCAAAATGCTTTTGTAAACTTGTAAATAATAAAATGAACTGTCACTGTAATAAATATGGCAGCTGTCTGACGAGCGGTTTACAAATGATAACAACTTGAAATTGTTATCAGCCACCCTGTATTAGATGTAAACCCAGCGATATATAGCAAAATATTTCTTCGGCAACTTCCTCTTAGCAGATTTCTGGAAACTCTGAGAGTAAATAAAATTGTCAGGAAACGTTGTTCAAAAATCTGTCGTTTGGAGTCGACTTCAAAGTGTAGGTCCCATCACTCATGTAAAAAATTTTGTTTCAGAATGTATTGAACTTATTTCGATATACAGTCAAAGAAAGTTACAAAATTAGTCTACTTACTAGTTTACTCGATCGTGCGATTAAACTTTTCTGAATTTCCTGACCTATTGGAAGCCAATAATCACTTTTCACGCCATACGATAAATTTATAGGAAAAAAATTGGACAATTGCATTCCATCCTTTTTCCAATTTGAGTTCATAATTGGATTGAGTTCAAGGAATTGTGCTGGACAATTTAAAATATTTTTGTTTTTTTAGACTAAGTAGCTTAGCATAATTCGCGAAGTGGGTCATGCCATATGGATATTCTCGTGCATGAGGGACCACATTAACGTGAAACTTTTTCCTGTGTATGGTGTCTTAGTATTTTGTACAGTTTTTGTATGTTTTTGTTAGCACGTTGGTTCATTCTTGAACTGCTCTTTAAAATTGGTCCCATGCCATACCAAAAAGTAGCACCCCATACCACAATGTTACCGCTGCTATACATAATTATTTTACCGTTATTCATGTGAGTCCTATTGGCTAAATTTGGATATATAACGCCATAACATATTTTGTCATAAACCCATTAGTCTCTTCAAGCTTTGTACGACAAAATCCAATCTGAGTTTAAATTTTTTTTTCACATGAGAGAACTTTATTTAGCCGTCGTCTAATAGTTCTAGATGATATATCAATACTATTTTACAACGCTCTATATTGCATCTTTAAAAACTAGACTTTCACTAAATAATGACTTATTTTGTAAAAAAAAATTTAATGGAATAGCAAAATAAAGAAGGAATCAAATATAAAAGAAATCAAACTTATTCTTCCACAAGAAATCGTATAAAACTCTTACAAATGATAATCATATTGTTACGTTTTTACGTTTTTAAAACGTTTAAAATATGAGTTCGTTGATTTCTAACAAAATTAAAAATAAATTCGTGTTTAGTTTCAATTAAATTCTTTATTGTTCGCACTATTTTGCTTGTCACTGTTTATAACTTGTCGTATACAACTACATATACTTGTTCGCTATTCTTCTTTGCTTACAACTGAAATATTCAAACAACGGCAAATCTCTTCACATGCAACGCGACTTCACACAAGACTGACTGAGTTTTTACTATTACGTTTGCTTTGTCTTGCCTGTTTATAGGCCCACGTAAACTACTATGTGCGGCTCTAAACAGTGTACCTACTCTCTCCTAAAGGACATCTCTCTTTAGCGTACACCTCCCACAAACTTTTTCAATTCCAATTCAATTATTAAAATTCAATTCAATTATTAAAATATTAAATTAAATCAATTATTAAAAAACTGGACAGCTTTCAGCACACCAGCACAGTAAATATCATTCAAAGTCATACAAATTACAAATTCAGTGCTTTTTTTGAAGACTAGAAATAAGAGGATTCCTCTATCAAAAATAGGGTGTAAGGTCAAGAAAATTGTATTGAAACTTAAGCACGTCGATTTTAGTGCAGCATTTGGCTTGCTGAATAGGATCAGAAAACAGCCCGGCGTAATCTAGAGAAGTGCGGTAGCAATTAAAGAGGAATTGAATTTACAAGCTTGCATAACTTTAAATAAATATAATGTAACGGTACACCTCTAAGAGCAAAATCGGCTTCTTATTCACTTATTTGAATGTAGAATTATTTGGGCCATTATTGACCACACATTATATTCTATAGTTCGGAAGAATTGAGCAAATATTGGAGAGACTCTGTCATTTTAAAGCACATTTTATAATTTTTCTAATTTACTAGCTGAAACAGATTAACTTGCAGTTTAAGTTTAAGTGGGTAATAAAAAAAGGAAATATCATTTCCATTATAACTTTCATGTTGATTCTGCATAAGTGTATGCATTGTGTCTCGAACAGAATTAACGCCGAGGTCTCTGTGCACACCCGAATGACTTCAATAAAACTGATATTTGCTGGTTTTAAAAATTTGGCTATAAAACATTAATTTATTATGCACAAAAAGTTTTTTACCGATTTTTTACTGAATATTCAACCTAAATTCCTTTGTTTTAAATATTTCTAGTAGAGGTGCGCACAAGACATTCTGCTAGCTTACCCGTCACCGAATGCAATACTGTAGTGTACTCTTTTCTGTTGATCTTGATTTTACGAGTGCACTGAAATGTGTATTTCTCATTTATTCAATGTCTACAACAGCACTCGTTTGCCTGTGAAGTAACGGAACTATGCTTTGTGTTGTAAGAGCATATTTTACTACTGAAGCTACATTTTCAGTATTGCCATACAAATATCAGTAGTTTAAAAAAGGTTTTTCCTCAGAAATAAAAAGTTTAAAAAAGATATTGGCAATGCTGGCGTCGACGAAGATGTTCGGTTGCCGAGACCAAAAAAGGAAATGCATGTCGTGACTCTATGAAGAGTACAATATTTTTGTTGCGCTCTTCACCCAACTCTCTTTTATACTGTTGTACAATGGTTTACGAGTGCAGTTGTTTTTTTTTTGTACTCTATCTTTGCTTCACACTTATTTATATTTGCAGCTACAATCAATATTCGGTCTTGAGAAAAATGCAATAGTGTGCAATTTTATATGTCTTGTGCTCACCTCTAATTCCTAGATATTTCGCTGTGTTCGCATATGGTACAGAAGGACCACGCTTAACGCGGGTGATTCGTTCCAAAAAGTTCTAGCGCAAAAAGAAACAGCGTTAAACGAGACAACAGAATGATGCATTCGTACTGTGATTACGACTTCGGAAAATATAGTTGGAATCTTTATTCTGGACCAAGAATGATAAACTAAAGATTGCGCCGTCACGCAGACAAAATTGAAACTTTCTGCGCTTGTCGAATCAATGACGTCACGCGAATTGTGTTCCTATTGGCTAATGATAATGTAAGTTATATTGCAGGGCCCCTAACTACTTATTACCTGAAAGTAGTCCCATTTGTCAAAGGAAATGTTAATTTTCACATATGTAAAAGACTTGGAAAATTTTTAAATAGCCCAACTACGTCATATAACGGGAAATCATGCGCTAGACGTAATCTTTAGTTTATCATTCGTGGTATCATCTGGAGTAGTCCATGGTATTTTACGTCACACTGATCATATTCGATTAAAAAGGAAGAGATGAATGAGGTCCAATGTTACTTTACTATTTTATTTTATCTTAGTTGTACTTTATTTTATAATTTGAATACTTAATTTTATTTGGCAATGGCTAAATAAATATATAAATATTAGTTCATTATTAATGAAGATTCAATAAATAATAAATAAAAAAATTATCTGGTTATGTGTCAACTCGCAATCTGCTTGTACTGACATATGCCAGGTGTACAACAAATACAATATCGATCCTAAAACACGTTTCTGCGGAAGCAATTTTATTAAGATCAACACTCAGACGATAAAGTCTTTCTCTTACAGTGCGTTGAGAAAGGAAAAAGGATTAGATTGCTACAAATTTTATTTTGAAACTTTTTATGGCTGGTATATACATTAGAGCGACTCACCAAAAAAAGTGCTCGATGTAACCTCCTAAAAATGAACCTTGGACTTTTTAAAGACAACATTTAAAATATTTCGGCTCCAGCTTCGACCTCTCGTGAGCTGGACCATTTTGAAAAAGGGTTTATTTTTGAATGTTTTGTTAATTTGAGGATCCGTTTCCTTACCAACATCTACAACACGTGTATCATAAGAAAGGTTTTTTTAAGGCGTGTCCAACAGTGTATACAATTTGTCAAAGGACGATTATTCATGTCTTTATTTTAAGGATATTCTCTGAAAAAAAAATGGTTTTTGAATTTTTTGGTTGGGGTTGTTTGTAATAATAATGCCAAATTAAGATATTTTAATCTTTAGACGATTTAATTAAATACGGGTCTCAGCTTTTTTTGAAATCCGAGGTAGTTCGCGTTTTGTAGTAGTTGTAGTTTGTAGTTTTGTGAGTAAAAACAATAAAATATAATAACATTTTTAAATTAGGAAACAAATATGCCGCCAAAAAGTCGTGGATCATTTCTTTTTTTCTTTCTTAAGTCCTATTTTCATCTATACAATGTCTAGAAACTAAATCCGCTATCATATTAGAGTTACCACACACTTGCATTTTTATATATTCTATTGCACCGTGTAAAATGCATTTAATTTGCAAAAATCTAAATTATTTACATATAAAGATGATGTACCTGGCAAAAGCAAAATTTTGATACCCAATTGCCCTATTTACAACGAAGGGCTACCACCCCACGAATTTCAAAAAAAAGCTGAGACCCGTATTTAATTAAATCGTCTAAAGATTAAAATATCTTAATTTGGCATTATTATTACAAACAACCCCAACCAAAAAATTCAAAAACCATTTTTTTTTACAGAATATCCTTAAAAAAAGCATATGGGTGATCGTCGTTGGACAAATTGTATATACGGTTGGACGCGCCTTAAAAACCTTTCTTATGACATCCATATTGTAGATGTTGGTAAAGAAACAGATCCTCAAATTAACAAAACATTCAAAAATAGACCCTTTTTCAAAATGGTTCAGCTCACGAGAGGTAGAAGCTGGAACCGAAATATTTTAAATGTTGTCTTAAAAAAGTCCAAGGTTCATTTTGAGGGGTACATCGAACACGAATTTCGCTTCCATACAACTTGAGGTCGCTCTAATATACATATGCATACTTTGTAACGTTTTTTTTTTCTCTAGGGAATCGTTCTGTAATAATTCGCACTTTCTATTTCGGTTCAGCTTATAATCAGATAATACAAAACACTCTCAAAACAAAAGCTCTCTGATAGGTATCGAGCCCACGGCTTTGGCATTTGAAGTTTAGCACACTAGCAACTAGACCTTCAGTCACACAAATTTTGCCACTTCATTTATAGCAATGTTTACACCATACATCATTCAAAGTCAAATATCAACTTTTGTATTTTATTTACCCCGCGTTCTCGCTAAATATTTTATTTTATTATTTCCCCGCTCACCCCCACATTTTGGTCCTTCGAAAATATACAAAGAAAAAGTAAAAAAAATAAAGTTTGGTGAAGTGAAAGAATATAAGGATAATAAAAAGCAAGAGAATAAAAACAAACGGCAAAAAGATACCTTAACAACACAGAGTGCGTTGATCTTCCGTGTTGTTGTTGTGTACTTACTTTATAAACAGCTGGATGGTTGTCACAGAATAAGGTGGCCGCTGTCTCTTTCAAATATCTTATATTCGTGCACCTATTATAATGGAATTATATTATTTTATATTTCTCGACTTCCTTTTGGTTGTTTGGAGACATTTCTTTTTTTGATTTAATTAAAGGAAAATATATATACACATATTGTTTATTTTATATATATGTATATTTTATATACATATTTTTATTATATCTTATATATATTTTTTTATATATATTTGAAAATGTAAATTTGAGTATTAACTTTTTAAGTAGCCATTTTTATAGTGATTTTAATATTTTTTATTTTGAGACTCGATAATTTTCCCTTGTATATCGGTATTCGCGGACATTTTTTTCTCTCAATTTCTCGGATTAATTCCGTGTTGAACTAGTCGTTCTAAAAATTTCCCTTTCCTTATTTTAGAGATTGTATTCGTAATTTTTTCTGAAATTTTCGAATTTTTTTCTCGCGTTTTAAAATTTTCTCATTAGTTACTATTGGTTCGGAATTTTGCATTTAGTAGTCGCCTTTCGTGAACATCCTTATTTTCTCGTTCTTCTTTTATACTGAGTTTTTATAACCCTTTCTTGGTCCCAATTGTAATAAAATGGCCACATTAAGAATCTTAACGAGAAAGTGTAATCGCTAAGCTGATTTTGAGAGCCCCATTCAGGCTATCCCTAAAGAAGGACATTCTGTTCTTACTCTGAGTGTCCATCGGCAGAAACTAACCCATTTGTGGGAAGTGTTCCCTGACACTTACGAGGGCTTATTGAAAAGTCCCGAAGATATCAAAGTATCTTCTAAGGACTTGAAGGCCAAGTATATGTCGGAATATACGCTATATTTTCAATGCATTTCGGTCATTGATGGGTTGGCTGATAGCCGTAAGAGCAAAGCCTCGAACCCCCCTTACTAATAGTATCCCGATACATCTTCCCCCCTGTGCCAGCCCAACCTTTGCTGGTGGTTACGCATCTTGGCCAAAGTTTACGGATAAGTTTTCGGCCATTTATGTGACCAACCCTTATATTAGCAACATTCAAAGCATGTACTATCATTTATAAAAAACAGAAGACATTATCCGAACTTGTCCCATGACGAATGATGATTTCGACATGGCGTGACAGAGCCTGGTAGATAGGTATGAGAATAAACGAGTTTTAGTGAATTTTCAATTGATAACCCTATTTAACCTCCCTTCCATATCCAATGAATCTGGCCCTTCCTCTCAAAAGTTTGCAACGGACTATTAATGATTATCGACGATTGTGACGAATTGGGACATAATCTTCGTGTGCATCTACTAACTAAACTTCCCGAAACCACCCCAGGTCTTCGGGAGCAGTCTCAAGGGCCTTGCTCGGATCTACCCCAATGAAGCAGGATGGATGAGTTCCTGACTGCTAGGTACCGAACTCTGGAATCAGTGTCGGACATTATCGGCAGCCACAATTTCACCTAAGGTACTACACGGGTTAATAGCCAAAGCAGTTCTGTTAACTCTCGAATATTTGGGATAACTGTGGCCCCTAACTTACCTAAAAGAAAATGCACAGTTTGCAGTGAAAATCACCCCATTCGTTTGTGTTCGGACTTTTTAAGAATGACGGTTTGTGTTCGTTTGGCGACCGTTAGAAGGCCTAAATGCTGCGCGAATTTTTTGGCAGCCTCGCATGAGTTCAAAAGACGCCAGAGCTGAAATGTTTGCTATATTTGCAAACAAAAACATCAACAACAAAAACTTCATCGTATCGAATCTTCCCCCCGGGAGGAACCGAAGACTAGAACTAATCCCGCTAGCCCTTTTACCCCAGAAATCCCTCGCCTTCTTCTGTACATCCGCTGCTTCTTGACCTTTTCAAAATTTCGCTACCCGACTACAGTCTGCAACAATGCTGTTAGGAACTGCCAACGTTAATATAAAGTTGAATAATGTCATATTTTCGGCGAGAGCTCTGACAGACCCAGCGTCTCAAGCTGCTTTGATCTCTCTTGCAAAGGAAGCTAGATCTTCCAACCTATTCGGCACCAGCTGCCGCTATTTTGGCCTTAATGGCAATGTGGTAGCAAACGCAACAAAAGTTTGTATTGTTTCATTACGGTCTCCCATTGATCCATCGTTTAAACTGACCACAGAGGCATATGTTGTCGAAAAGCTCACTGGTCAATTACCCACATGCTCGTTGGTGAAGTACGCTGATTTTGATGCACCCGATCTCCCGTTAATAGATTTTAAATATGGATTTGCTATTGGGTGAAGATGTATATCCCCAGATAATGCTTTCCAGATTTCGAAAAGAACCCAAAAAACCCTTTTATCGCCCAACGAACCGTTTTCGGTTCGATTGTAACTGGGAAAATACGTCAGTTAAAATCGTTACCCTTTAAGTCTAAAATTCCTACAGACTTCAGTCTTGGTCGATCTCGTAAAGGTCCATTTGCTCAGGATAAGAAATCTGGTTGCTATAGAGCTATGAGATTGAAACCTCATACGAGGAAGTAATTGGTGAATACCTTTCCCTGGACTTCTCGCCGATCATGATTATTTTATTCTCCTCCAGTTACTATTTTCCTCTTCATGTCGTTTAGCTCCCATCTTTTGACTTGTCATACCCGAAGATCCACTAGATCCGAATTGTTGAAATTGTCAGACGCCAGCACAACTAAACTCTGGGTTTACATTGGAATGCGAGCATTGATGCAATTTGCTTTAAGCCAGCTCTAACACCCTATTTCTCCATAGTCACAAAACGTTCTGTCTTTTCATAAATAGGCCAAGGTATTTGACCCCGTTGAGTGAGTGGCACCTATAATCGTAGTCGGTAGGATTATTCTGCGACAAATTTGTAAAGGCAGAACAAATTGCGACGAATGTTTGGAACCCATAACGTTTAACAGATGACTTGAGTTTGTCGATGATTTTTCTTACATCGACAGAATTAACATATCCCGGTGGGTTAATTTAACCCTCAGTACGAAGTTTAACTTCATGTATTTTGTGATGCTTCTGAGAAAGCATATGCTGCCATTCTGTATAGTAGAGTCCTAACCGTCTGGTGAATTGGTCACCCACTTGCTCGCAGCCAAAGTAAATGTTATGCCTGTATAAGTGTAAACTTTACCCCGTATAGAGCTCTGCTATACAACTCTATGTGCAAAAAAATGGTATTTTCACTTCGTACGAAGTTGAATCTTACCAAATCGGAACCCTTTGTAAGACAAACCTCCGTGCCATTGGACAACTTTTGTGGCAAATCGAGTATCGTTTATCGTGGACCAGGTAGGCACAGACAATTGGAATCACGTGGAATCTACTTAGAGTTGATACACTATGATAACCATTTTTACTCGTCAAAAAACCTATCAAAAGATTGACAATAAATAAAAATCCGAAATCGGTTTATCAAACAACCCAGTTTTTGACTACTCTAAGTCCTAAATATAAATGCATTCAATTATCCCAAATTTCAAGAAAATCGGTCTAGGCGTTCAGGCGTGATTTGCTAACAAACAAACAAATAAAAAAAACAGACTTACAGAAAAATTTATAACATATATTAGGATTCATAAATAATGATTTTTGTTTTAAAGATGGTATAATGCTGTTATAAAATTTTCGGTATTCGGAAATGTGAACAATTCGCTAAAGTGAACAACGCCTGTTTCAATTAGCACTGTAATTTGGGTTAAAAATAAAGCAATTAAATAAAACCTTCAATATTTTTTTTAGATAACTTGTGGTGTTTTCTTTTCTACCAAAAAATGTTTCGCCCTCTAAAATTCTAAATAATTCTCACTTGCCGATGGGGCAGGGCATTGCATTTTATGCCCTGTAAAAATCGAGAGTGTTGATAGTGCCCTGTAAAGCAGATGACTTTTGTTTATTTGTAGGGCTACCAGATGAAATTTAAAAAACTCGCCTGGTATTGTTATCCAATTTGAAGTTAATTTTTTGATTGTTTTGTTAAGTAAACTAAAGAAAACATTACATTATTAAAGCTACATGGTCCTTAATATAAAATATTGCATTCAATGTTAGAACAGTGTTAAAATGTTTTTTTTTTTTAAAGCTCTCAGAAAATAGAGGTGAAAAATTAGCGCTCTCGTAACACCTTTTTTATATTTAGATTTATTATTGAAATAAAAAAATACAACAACATATTTTTAGATCTAAAACTTTTTTTTTTTTTGAAAAATATATACATATATATGGATATTGATGCATCCATTTTATTTGCGATCATTTTATTTAAATCACAGTATAACCAGCGGCGACAATTATGACGTTTGAAAAACGCTAAAATCAGCAGTTTTAACCCTCCCCGTAGAGGGAGAAAAAAGATGTTAAAAGTTTTTGCGAAACAAATGTGTTAGAAGCAACAGATATACAGAGTGAAAACATTTATTTTGAGTTAAAAAAAAAGCAAAGTTAAAAGTATGTAAATATTTAATTATTAATCCATTTGTATGTTGCTTTTTATTTATTTATTATTTATTTAGTTAAGTTAACAATTTCACACAACAAGATATAGATCTTATAATTATAGTGTGAAAATTACATTGGTGTAAAACAAAAAAAAATCAAAAAAGTAGTAAATCCAAAGTAATTAATTATAAAAAAAAAGTATTAAAACATTGTAACATACATAATATACTAATTAAAGGAAAATACATATTCAATATAAGTGAAACTAAGTCGCAATAAAAATTAATTAATTAAGGTGTTTGGGAAGTGAAATATTTGTATAAAAGTTTGGAAAAAGCTTTTAAGTTGCTGTTTATTTGTAAATTATTGGGAAGTGAGTTCCAAAGGCGGGTAGAAAATATATAAAAGTGATACTCAGATACGCTACAGTGATATCTCATTGGAATGAGTTTTTTGCCTCTATTCGACCTAGTGAAATGAAGACGATCGTAAAGATAGGATGGCTTCTTGGTATATATTATTCTGTGTAATAAGATTAACTTCCTAATCTTCATAAGGCTTTCCAAAGGTATGCCATATAACAAATTTGAAAAAGAAGAGACGTGATCGTATCTTCGTAGGCCAAAGACATATCTAACTATATTATTAAAGGACCTTTGTAGTAAATATCTGCTTCGGGAATCATAATTAGAAATAACTTCACATGCATATAACAATCGTGGCATTAAATAGGTTTTGGCAATCAAAATTCTTATCTTTAAAGGCGTCATGTATTGCGTAGGCCACAAATTTCTCAGCATTAAGTATGAATTAGCAGAAATTCTGCTAATATGGGTAGACCAATCCAAGTTGTTATTGAAAATAACTCCCAAATTCTTTGCGGATGATACACACTCTATTCTCTGGTTATTTAACATAATATCAAAATCGATGTCTAAATGAACGGTTTTCTTATGTATAGCAAGAAATTTAGATTTCTGTGGATTGATCAAAAGTTTGTTAGCCGTTGCCCATTTATAGATATTATTAAGATCATGGTTGATTTTAAAAACATTATCCTCAATGTGCTGTAAAGAGCTTCCAAGATAAATTTGTACATCATCCGCATAAAGGTGTATCTTGCTGTGTTCCAAATAGTTCGGAAGATCATTAATATACAATGAGAATAAAAGCGGTCCCATTATCGAACCCTGGGGAACTCCCTTGGTAACAGCCAAGGATGACGAGTACTCGCCATTAAGACAAACTAGCTGAAAACGATTACTAAGATACGATTTCAGTAAACAACTAGACGTACTGGAGAAGTTAAAGAGTCTTTGCAGTTTCGTAAGAAGAATTTTGTGATCAACCGAATCGAACGCTTTTGAATGATCAAGTAATACAAGAATATTAATTTTGCCATTATCAATATCGTACCGAATATCCTCACACAAGTTAATTAAAGTAGTAGTGCAAGCTATGTTTAGCACGAAAACCAGACTGGAATGGCGTAATTAGATTAAATTCATTTATGTAATCATTCATTTGAGCGTGTAAAAGTTTCTCTAATATTTTCGACAGATAGGGCAGAATAGCGATTGGCCTAAATTCCGAATTAGATTTAGGTATAGGTATAATTTTAGCATATTTCCATTTACTAGGATATTTACTAGTAGTTATGATAGTGTTGAAGAGATGCGTAAGAAAAGGTAGTAGTTCCGGTAATAATATTTTGATAAAACGAGGATCAACTTTGTCATATCCAATAGCATTAGAGCGTATCAACTCAAAACATTTTAAGACTTCCGCAGCATTTACGCAACGAAATTCGAACTCTCTCCCAACGGTAGTGTCCACAATACTGTTTAAGTAATTACTTGAAAGAGAATCATCATCAGCGTACGGAATATTAGTAAACTTTAAATTCAATTCCTCTGCAGTTACGTTACTATCAATTATATTTCCCTCACTGCCTATTCCAATCTCCTGGATTGTATTCCAGGTCTTTTTAGTGCCGATAGCATTATAGAATTTTCCTGCATAGTAATTAATTTTAGCTCTTCTTATTTCACGGTTAACTTCACTTCTTGCCTTCCGATATACATTTCTCAACAAAGTGGTTTTAAAACGCTTCCACCTCGAATATGCCACATCTCTCACTTCCATCAATCTCCTAACTGATGAAGAAAACCAAGGTCTCGTATTGTGTTTAATAGTTTTAGTGCGTATTGGCACGTGAAGATCATATAATTGAGAAATGTTACTTTCCAAAAATGATAGTTTATCATCAGCAGATGGCATGAGATATATAGAACTCCAGTTTATCGCCGTAAAATGTTCCCACAAAAAGTGATAATCTATATGTTTGAAATCACGGTAACTAAAAGACTGCTCTTCATAGCTTAGGCGAAATTCATATGATGTAAAAATTAGATCATGTTTCGAGAAGCAAGAGGCAGAAAGCTGATCATAAAGCTGAACTTTTGAACTATTGTTGACTAGGAATAAGTCTAGCAGAGAGTTAGATGAAGTAGTAAAATGCGTTGGTGTAAAACGATTGATAGGTTCCATGCCGATAGAATAAATATCATCAATAAAAGCTGAATCAGTAAGCAAATTCGAATTAAAATCTCCAGCAATGACTAAATCAGTATACTGAAAGAGAGATATCACCCAGATAGTTTATAAATGCCCCAGTAGGAATATGACAATTTGGTCGGTATACGCAGCCTATAAGTAATTTTTTATCAAAAGACACAATCTCAATAAAAATAAATTCAACGCCGTTAAAATCAGTATAAGATGAGCCCAGAGATATTAAATTGCACTTAATGGTATTCCTTATAAAAATTGCCACACCACCACCACGAGACTTACGATCCGCTCTGAATGTTACATATCCCTGAAGGTCAATCATACTATTCGGAGTAGTTTCATTTAACCAAGTTTCGGACACACATACCACATCAATGTTGGATTTCTCAAACATAAACCTAAACTCATCAATTTTATTGTTCAAACTTTGAGCATTTATATGACATATCTTAATACCACTGGTGCGTTTACTGAGTATTCGTAACATTGCAATAGTCCCGTCACTGGAATTTACTCGTATACTATCCCCCATCAAGTAGAATAATATAGGTAGAATGCGAAGAAGAATAAACAGCAACAAAAAATGGAAAATAATTCATATACAAAAATAGTTTAAAGATTAAAAATCTTCCCAAAAATAAATATACATTTAGCAGAGATAATAAGTATCTGGACATAAAGATATAAATACAAAATTTATTATTAGTTATGATAATTAGAGTAGAAAAATGATAAAACTTATTTAATATTAAGTAAAAGAAAAACAAAATCAAATATAATTTATGTATAAAAGTGAAAATTTTAGTTACGAAAAAAATGATTTAGCTCCTCTAGGAATTCAACAGGTGTTGGATCATCAGAGTCGTGTTTCCTCATAAAGACCACGCCACGATAAGTAAACACTGATTTTATTCTACCACTTTTCTTAATTTTCAACGCTTCCTTGAAGATATTGTAATTATACGGAGTCAGATTTTCATTTATATAAAACGGAACAGAACTATCAAAGCCAGCATGTTTTAATCACAACACAGTTTTTTTCTCTTTTCTCAATTTAGAAATTGATTTTAACAAAAGATTTTTCTCACTGGGTATAAGCATTTTGACAATAATATCCGCATCATTTGGCACTGGTGCTTTTTTGCCATTAAAACTTTTATGCCATCTGTAAATTTGTTCAATTTTAGGTGTAGATATATTTAAATTATCACAGATATTATTAAATATGCCGAACAAATTTTCATCTTCATGATAGGGTATACCACGAATTCGCACACTACCAGCCACAACAGCGTTGTCTTGTTTGTTTATTTTTCTTTTAAATTCTATTATTTCGGTTTTCAAGTCAGCTGTTTCGGATTCCACACGTCTTACACTCACTTTAGTTCCACCTGTTGTATTTTCTAATAAAGTAACTCTCTCGCTAAGAACATTTAAATCAGACTGAAATGCTGAAAGTCTCTTATCAATTTGACTTAAGAGTTCTTCTTTGTACTCTTTAAATTTGTTTTCAATAATTGTATTAATTTGTGAGGTAAGCTTTTAATCGCAATGATTATAGTTTATTGTGCAAAAGGAAAGTATGGAGCTAAACATATCAAGATCAAATAAGACATATTGCTTATAAAAATTTTTTCTTGTAGAACTTTATGTATATTACCAGTATCCCAATGAAAAAAGTTCTGTGTGCGGGAGGTATGTAAAAATAAAAATATAACAAAATATATACTCATAACTTTTTGTGTTAGGAATTTGTGAATATTCCTCTAAATTGGTTAAATACTAAGTTAGTGACGATCGATGACAGGTATCATAAAAATACAATAATTCCGAATTCCGTTTTCCTAATAAAACGGTTCATCTCCTTCCAAAATTATTCTAATATTCTACAAAAATATCATAAATTTCTACCAAAATAGAATAATAAAAATCCAGGCAGTCAGAGAGGGACAGAAATACTTTTTGGTTATATTTGCTGTCTTTTTCTAAGTGAAGAGTTAAATGTCAAAAGCCCCGTGACGTATCTGTTTATATCTGTGATATAAATAAATCAGTTACTAGATTCATATTCGTCATTTGATGAAGAAGAATTACTGAATTTATTTCAAAATACATAGTCAACAGCCGGCGTGGTAAACACAGGGCATACCCTTTTTTAAATATTTGTGTTATGTTCTTCTTAAATAAAAAATGATATTACAATTTTCAAAAAATTTTTTAATGCGCCTTGTCGTACCAAAACATTTTTTAGTCATGAATAACTTATTTTATATTTAAATTTATGAATAACTATTAGTTGTTTTTGTTTCCATTCTTTTTAAATATTTTTAATTTTTACAAAAATGAAAATTTAAGTTTAAGTGACTTAATTGTGTGTCCACAACTGTATCACGCTTGTAAGTCGGGGAATACCTGTATATTATAAAATTTCTATACTTTATCAGTTACAAAAACAATAGCAAACAATAATTTTTAATATATGTACTCGTATTTATATTAAAATTACATCGAAATGTTTGTATTATAAACTAAAGAAAAAAGGCGTTTAAACTTGATGTCTTATACACAAAAACTAAAAGTGTTTCCAAAGCAATTTGTTGGTATTGTGCTATTTATGTGATCAAATTTTGTAAAGTGTAAGAGGCTTTAAATAGAATATAGTGATAGAATACCGTTAATACACATACATACATACATACATATATATTGCTAACAGTGGCCCCGTAATTGATCTAACAAAATTGTTTGCTACCACAATAAAGAGCTGGGCAACTGTGCTTGCTTTGGCAACTGCTACTAACGCTTGTGTTTGCAAGCAGCAGTAGTAGTAGTAGCAGTACATAGTATTAATGCATTATGGTGCCGATGGCTTTATCTATTCATAGTACCAACATAATCAATGGCTCTCTATTCAAATTGGCGAGCAATAATGATTGGTACTTTGCAATCAAAGACATTCTCGCGTTTGGCTCGTGACCGAGTGAGGCAGCAAACGCTAGAAACAACAACTAAATAACATAATGTGGCATTAAATAAAATGTTCTCTTCAACAAACGCACTAAAATCATACCGACAGGCATCAAAAAGCCGGCCAACTAATCTATTACACCATGTTCTCTATTGACTGCACAAAAAAAAGGGAAATACGTGTAGAAAAAAATTTCCTCATGACTTTAGCCCATCATTTTCAGTAGTAACGTTTAATAATAATCGCGCCATCATGATCGTAATTATATGTCTCAGTTAGAAAAGAGGAGCTTCATACACATTTATTACATGGCAAGAGAGGAAGGTGTTAGTCGGACTCGTGCCAAAAGCAAGGTGGATAAAAATGTTTTAACCTGCAATAGTGGTCACAAAAATATTGAAATAGAAGACAAAACAGCTAACGTTTGATGTTTTCTGAAACGTTAGAATAAAAAAAATGAATAACAAAGTGAATAACGTTACAGACAAAAAATTTTCAGGAGAAAAAATGTAATAATACGCACAGATATTGTGTTTGACATACTATTGAAATTCCGATAACTGTGGTAAGTTAACTGTCAAATATGAGGGAAACATTTCTGTTACGTTACGTAAAAGAGTATTGTTATTCAAAAGAGTATTAACCCGATATTAGGTAAATAGCCAGCGTTGGGTAAATACTCAGATGTAAATCCATATCTAGTCTGGCCAAACACCATACAAATGTTAGTGTATTTGCACAAGTTAAAATTATTCTTTAAAGTAATTAAATTTTAATTTTAAAATTGCATCAAGTTACAACTAAAAATTCAGGTGGCTTATTAATTTAATTTTATAAAGTTTTTAATTCATAAAGAAATAGAATCAGTGTATTATACTGACTAAAAATTTTTCATGCTATCAAGCTAATGGTATTTTCTTTTCTACAAAGAAAATGTCACCCTCTTACAAGGTGCATTAAAAAAATTTTTGACCAACCCTGTCGTAATGTAATTTTTTATTTGAGAAGAACATAACACAAATATTTAAAAAAGGATATGCCCTTTGTCTGCCATGGCGGCTGTTGACTACGTTGAAATAAATTCAGTAATTCTTCTTCATCAGATGACGAAGATGAATCTAATAACAGATTTATATCAGTTTTCGCAAATATTATGGATGCAGCAATATCATCCATAATTATATTTTTTTCATAAAAAAGGTTTTAGATCTAAAAATATGTTGTATTTTTTGATTTATTTTCAATAATAAATGTAAATATGAGAAAGGTGTTTCCAGATCCCTAATTTTTCAACTTTATTTTTTAGAGCTTTTTTTATAAACAAAAAAAAAAAAACACTGTTCTAACATTGAATGTAATTTTTTATATCCATGTAGTTTTAGTAATGTAATGTTTTCTTAAAGTTACTTTACAAAACAATGAACAAATTAACTTCAAATTGGATAACAATACTAGGCGACTTTTTTTAAATATCATCTGGTAGCCTTATAAATAAACAAAAGTCATCTACTTTACAGGGCATTATCAGCACTCTCGATTTATAGAGGGCATAAAACGCAATGCCCTCCACCATTGGAAAGTGCGAATTATTTAGAATAAAACATACCACCCTTTTTGAGGGTGAAACATTTTTAAGAAACAAACGCAAAATTGCATTTTGCCTTAATAAAATGCACATTTGTTGGTAGAAAAGAAAACGCCATAAGCAATTCAAACATATGTATTCTACTTTTAAATGTTGCTGACATACAGCATTTGAACATTTGGAGCAAAAGAATCGAGTCTTTCTACACAGGATTTCTTTACCTCTAAGGTATCAGCACTGCTTTTGGCAGTTATTATTTTGTTTGCCAGAAATTCAGAGAGTGGATGTAGTAGAACCAAAATGGAATAATTCATTTATATTATTCAACAACAATACGCTGCCAGTGCCATAATATCTAACATACCGCAGAAAATGCAAAAGTCCACCTCTTCGTTGTTCTCTTTGTTGTAAAATGCAAAACCATTTGGTCCATGCAATCGACACCCTACGGGATCGTCTTAATCCTTTAGGATGCGATCATACATTCTGCCCTCCTGACACATCATTCAACCCGAAGGATTTGCTTCATGTACTCGGCCACCGTGTAACATCTCCTAGACCCTTCACATTCTCCAACTTTCTCTACTTCATAATGACCATGGTTAAGTTTCCTTACAACTTTATAGGGGCCAAGATAATTCGGCCTTAACTTCATACATACATAATTGGTTGTTACAACCCTTCAGTCAGGATTATTGACCTAGTTTCTCACACCACCCACGTTGTGTGCGTCAATTTTATACATGAGTGGCAGGACCTACAATTTAAAGTCGACTCCGAAGGACAGATTTTTGAGAAACTTTTAATGGCAATTTTATTTACTCTCAGAGGTTGAAGTCTGGCCTGGGACTCGAACCCGGCTTTAACGTCTAATAAGCTAGCACACTACCTACTAGACCACGGCGACTTCAACTTCATACCAACACCAAATTGGGTGCGCTTGATTGCGATCAATTCTCCAACTTCATAAACTGTCTCTGGAACCCTGCCTTTATTAAAATTCTTCTTATTCTCTTCCTGAATACGTAGTATATTTTCTCCAGCTTCCTTCCTCAATGCATCACGTTCCTCGTTTAACTCTTTCACGAAAATTTCATCTAATAAAAGTTTGATGTCAGGATTGTCAGTATTCCTCATATTCAGTCCAGTCAGTATCTTAAACGGTTTTATTATCCTATGTATCCTTTCAACTTGGTTGTTCCCTCTTGGCGCTCTAGTTGCAATCATAAGATGCTGAATACTTTCAGATTCGCAAAACTGCTGAAACTTGTTTTATGTAAACGCCGAAGATCTGTCTGTAATAATTCTTTCCGGGTTTCCGAACACTGCAGCTTGTCTTCTGAGTCATTCTATTACGTCTTCAGTTCCTGTGCTTTTTGTTGGATACAACCACACAAATTTAGAAAAAAAAAAAAATTTACTAAAATGTGATTGTATTTCTAATGCGTTTCTTTCTCAAAAATTGACATTTTGACCATTTGATGTCCAGTCCGTTCATTCTCTCGACTTCCAATACCTTTCGTAGCTTCGTCATTCCTTCTTCTTCATTTTCAGAAGGAATAATTATATCGTCCATATAAATCAATAATTGAAAGATTCCTAAGAACCGATGTTATATACCTGCAGAACACTGCAGAAGAATTGGAGATACCGAATGGTACATACAAGAATTCGTATACTTCATTATGTGTTATAAATGCTGTATATTTCCTCGAATCGGGCTCTAGTAGAACATGAAAGAATCCCTTCCTTAAGTCTAATGTAGTAAACACTTTTGCTCCTTGAAGCTTTTGCACCACATTATCGATAACAGCCATTGGAAAATTGTCACGCACTATCTTGAGATTAAATTTACGATAATCACAACAAAGACGTTTAGTTCCATATTTCTTGGATACCAACACTATTGGTGCAGCATATTCTGAGTAACTTGGATGAATAATACCGTCTTTTAACACGTTCCCTGCCAAGCTGTTTTTGAGAAGGTGTCATTTCTAGGCCACGTGTGCCATATTCGGTACACGATAACTACTTTTATAAATTGCTACAAAAACACGATTTTTTTTTTGTTTTTGATAAAATGCATATTATTTTCAAAATTATTAATATTTAAACGACAAAATGCACAAAATAATAATAAAAAATTTAATTTATTTCACTTTGAATAACTAAAATAAGGATGATGTAAGAAAAAAAGAAAATATACATATATTTTACTTAAGTTCTAATGTTCCGATGAATTTTGTTAAAGCATTTAATACACAAGAATGGCTTATTAGGACAATCATTACAAAATGTCGTCACCCTTTTTTTACTCTTCCTTGCGATTACAGTGTTATAATTTTTCACATTTTCTGCATAGCATGATTTACAACGGTTCCTTTTTATTGGCCTGTCATTACTTCTTTGTAACTCGTGGCGTTTTCTATAAGATGGGACATTGTCAACTTCTTCAGGAAATATGTCATTATTTATATTACATAAATATGTAATTAGTAACTTTTTATATTGCAAAATTGAAATTGAACTGTTGTTTTTCGTATTAAGCCAATTTTCGATACCATTTTAACGTTTTTCTTAGTGGAGAATAATAAGCAATCATTTGGTCAGATATGTCCACGGACGATTTGTTGTCATTATAGTCTACAATTAGAGCCGGTTTTATGCAATCTCGTCCTTTTATTCTTACATTCACCGTATTTATCGAATGTTTTGTAGATAATGCTAAAATATCACGGTTATCTCTCCATTTCAACAAAGTAATCCCTGTTTTGTGTTCTTTACCAAAAATTTCTCCACGGTTAAGTTTTTTGCCAACAACCTCTTTATCCAGACCTCGACGATTGGAGCGAATTGCTCCCACTAGGTGAGTCTTTTTATTGATTAGCTGTTGTGCTAAATCTAAATTGGTGTACCAATTGTCAACGTAAACGGTGTGTCCTTTTCCAATTAACTCTTGTGAAAGCATCACAACAACATTTGTTGGAGTAAACTTAGCAATGGATGAATTTTTACCATCGTATATTTGAAAGCGATGTGTGTAGCCGTTTCTAGAGCACAATTTGAAAATTTTGAAACCATATTTATGTCTTTTTTGTTTCACATATTGTTTGAAGCTGAGCCGTCCACGAAAAGGTATTATAGATTCATCAATGCAAACATTTTCTGGAACATCATAATATCTTTTGAAATTTTCATTTAGTATATAAAATGATTATTTTTATTTTATGAAGGCGTTCACCTATGTTTTCATTATTATTAGTAAAATGAACCATTCTTAGCAGCAATTCGAAACGATTTCGAGACATTATATTTCTGGGAAATCTTACTGCAAATAAAGGGTCTCTGGACCAATATAAGCTAATTTCGGGTAATTTCAATACTCCCATCCAAATAATTAAACCAAAAAATTATTAAATTTCACCTTTTGAAGTGTTGTTTGATCTGTTATCTCCTGTAATAAGTCTTCCGTTACCAGTAGTAGAAAAAAGTCTTCTGCTTTACTACAATCAGTTTTGAAAATTTAGAATTCAAGTGGTTGACTGAAAAGTTCAATTTGAGGTTGATTTCCCTCAGGAGCAAACCATTCTCTTTGATTAATATTATCTGTTATATTGAATGTATCGTGTTCACTATCTGAACTATATGAATTTCTACGGGCAATACGAACACGTTCTACACCAATTTCACTTGATCCAGAACTTATTTCTTCTAAATTTAGAGATTCGTCAGAATCTTTCTCAGAAGAATCAAGCCAAATATTTTTAGTACGGTAGTATAAATCAGAAAATATATCACTGAATGTGTTAAATATAATGAAAAACAGTATGTTAAAAATTATTGTTTTTATTTATAAATTTAAAAATTTATCTTATTTATTAACAGTATTTCTCATACACTCTTTTTAAATTATGATATATATCAAAGTTGAATAAAAAGTCACAATGATTCTTTCACTAAGTTTTATTTTATTTTGATCACATATATTATAATTTGCTCTTGTAACTAATGACCACCGTGTACCGTTATCAGTGCATGACTCAAAAATTGCTCTAAATATCATTACGTTACCTAAAAAAGGGCCACCAATAATTAAATTTTGGATATAACCATTTTTAGACCAAAAATTCACCGAAAACGGTACACGTGGCAGGGAACGTGTTAACCACTCTTTTAATTGGTTCTATACTACAAGCTGGTCTGCATATGACATTCTTCTTGGTCTATACAGTCTTCATTTTCACCGGATAATTCTTTGGTCTAATCTGTCTATAGGTCCTAATTAATTCGTCTAGTTCAACTTTAATATTCTGTACCCAATCGATCCTCAATAGAGTGTTCAGAAGCATTATGTAGAATGTTACTAAACTCCCTTTGTAATTCAACCACTGAACTAATCTCCTTACTAAACTCTCCCTGTAATTCAACCAATGAGCTAATCTGCCCATGATCCAGAGCCGACAGATTTTTTCAACATACTAACTTTGCTCCAAGCAAGTTTACTAGCATATCGACCTTTCTAAAAATATCATTTTCCAGCACAATTGATTTTGTACTCACCGTCACTGACGACATGAAATGTTACATCTAATCCCACATCATCTACACTGTTACAAATAGTAAAATCACCCATCGTCGTAATTCTTTTTCCATCTATGCCTACTAATGTTTTCTTCTCAGGTCCGAGATCAACATCACCTAAAAAGGAACGGATAGCACTAATAACACTGCCAGTATTCACAAAAGCTGAAACAGTTTTTCCCATAATCTCGATATCCTTGAAAATTCGACCAGGTGGAGGGGTAATATCTTTAAATGCTGTATGAGTATTTCTTCTATTTCCGGTGTTAACATACTTTATTGAAGTGTTTTCCTTTTTTAGTTCCACACTACACTCAAATCATTTATGTCCAAAACGCTGGCATTTAAAACATTTTATTCTGCCACTGGTGCAACTGTTTGATGAATGTCCTTTGTTACCGCACTTAAAGCATCGTCTTTCGGCCCTAATCTCTGTCTTCGTTACTGTGTTTTAAAATAAATTTTTATTTGATCCTCTCAAGTTTGAAGTTCTCGACGATCGAATCTTTCGTATATCGAAATTTTGACCCTTAATTCATTGATACTCTTCTCGCCATACAAAACGTACTTGTTTGTTTTATCATCATCTACTCCCTCAATAAAATATCCGACTATTCTTTCAGAATATAAACCAATCTCCATAAGATTATACAAATATTCGCGGAAACTCTCGTTAGCCCATTTTCTCCTACCTTGCAATAATCGATGTACTTTCCTTGAGGAAAAGCCCTTGAGGCTGTCTTGTAACACCATTCTGCCTTACATTTCATGCGTTCTCTCGCAAAATATGTACTCCTGTAATCAAACTTTTTTAAATTGTACATACTTTAGATAATTTCATCAGCTTTCATTTCATCTTCTCATGGATCATGACATTGAGCAGACTTACAGAGATCGTCCTTCTTGCAATTCAATTCAATTTCACAGCACCGCAAGTTTAATTTTTATTGCATTTAGACTATTCACAATTAAAATAACAAATATTATGTTTTAGCACAAATTATATTTAAAACAATCCTTTTTATTTTAAAATATAAAATAGAATTGCCTGCCGCGGTTGCCAAATGCATAATATTTTTATTCGTCTTTTTTATATTGAAAACTATTATTTTTTTCAATTCAATCAAGTATTTAAGTTTTATTATGTTTAAGTTTTTCAGTCCTTAAATTGTCAGCGACTTTTGTGTGACCACTTTTATCGCACGGTTTGCAATTTCCAGCATAACGTTTTCGCCTTGATTTATTTCACGTAGAGCACCTTTCTTTCGGCCTGTGTATAAATTTCCTTGTAATGGGCACTCTGTTTTCGATTCAGGAACCCATCAAATTTTTATATTATATCTTGAAGGTTTTGTTGGTATATATTGTGTAAATTTAGTTTTTCCCCGATATGGAGACAATCCCTCGTCAATGGTTACACTCTCATGCGGACTATAATCCTTCGAAAGATTTTTGTTGAGAAAATTCCATAAAGCTAAACCTACTTTGTCTTCGAGTAATCGAAATGACCGTGTTCTTCCGTCGTCAAACCGAACGTATCTGGTCAGTTGCATAAATCGATGAAGAGACAGTGCGGCCCTGAATATGGGTAAATTATCAGTACGCCACAAAACCCGTGGATTTTGCATGTTATTATGTGAAACTCCTATTGCTTAAAAAATGCCGATAAAAGCGCATAATTCATCTTCTGTTAAATCCTTCCAAACTCTTAGTTTTTTATTTACATTCGCAGCATTACATTTATTGAATGCGTTGCTTCCATATCGATTTGTTTGAAATACAATGATGTCTGTAATGTTTGGTGTAAAAAAACTTTTTTAAATCTTCAAGTGGAATAGAGGTTTGCTCTTTAGGTCCAGCATCGAAACCACATTACATTATGTTGACGAGTACGTACACCACTGGTCGGCTGGTTTTTATACCATATGGTACCATTTTTTCCAATGAAACAATTATTATTCTCTTTACCTGTTCCAGAACCACAGCATTCCTTCTCTTCATCACTGTCGTCTTCTACATTTCGTTCAATTACCAAATCATCTTCAACGTCCGATGTGTCATCTTCGTATGGCAAATAATCTTCATCAAAAATGAATCATCTTCTTCATGCTTCCTCATTAGCTCTTTCACGCTCCGAGTTATTTGCCAAAGCTTCGACCATTCTGGTGTAAAAATCTGAATCGATGTTACTAGAACGTCGCGTATTAAAAATAAATTTTAATTCACCACTCATTTTCCAAATATTTCTAATTTTACCACTTTTTTAGAAAAATTTTCTTATAAGGGTACCTGAAAATACAAATCTCTAGCCAAATCGCAAACACGTTTAAAATGCAAAATAAATTGGAAAAGGTCTGGCCACACACATGAATGTGGGTTAAACCAATGTGGCGCATCCTATCTGAAATATTTCCCTCCGAGTTTTTGATGTGTTAAGACGCTACCAGAATCTCATGATATTTTTTGCTTTTTTTTTTAGATTTTATCTGTGTGTAAAACTGATATGTGACCCCATTTCCATTTTAAAACAGAAGTATGCCGAAAATGTTTACAGTCCAGTTTCGGGAAAGTGCTTCTATGTAGAATTTCAGACAGTTAGAGGTCTGTCAAAGTGTATGCGAAAATATTTCAATACTTCAATTAATTGATTTATACTTAACCCTCCTACAACGCGGGTTCCTATAACGCGTTTTCGCTACAACGCGGTTTCCAAAATGCGAACATTTTCTTACAACGCGATTTTTATTTTTTTCAAATTTTTACTATTTCAATTTGAAAAGGTTTTCTTACACAAATAAAATTCTTTGCATTTGGTTCATATTTTGATACCTTTTTGTTTTGTAGAATTGCCACCCTACACTCGAACATGTGTTTATAAATGACAATCAAATACGTAGTTGTGTAGTCTCTTGTCCAACATATTAAGAGCTGTCAAAATAATGTTCTACAATGACAAAATTAAAAAAGGGGTTTCCCCGCGGTTCTAACATCACACAACGATTTATGCTACTTTCATTTGATGTAGAGTGGAAAGTTATCGTTCTATTTTGGTTTTAATTTATAAAATCTTTCAACCTGAATATTTTACGTAGAACTGAAATTTTATTTTATTTAATTTAAATAAATGAAGTGTTATTAAATTACTAATATGTACAACAATAAATACACAAAATATTTTAAGCACATATTTTTACAATACAAATTCCAATATTTTATTTTTACTTTGGAACCAAACTCTGATATTTGTATGGAATTCATATATCTTACAATACGATTTCTTACAATGCGGCATTTTTTGGGAACCTATTTCCCCGCTTTGTAGGAGGGTTCGGTGTATTTATTTAAACTTTATATCATACTTCCCTCAAGAATGATAAACTAAAGATTACGCCTTGCGCATGATTTCCCGTTAGATGACGTAGGTGGGCTATTTTAAAGGTTTCCAAGTCTTTCTCATATGTGAAAATTATCATTTCTTCTGTAAAATGTGTGCACTACGTGAAAGTAGTTGGCAGCCCTGCAATATAACTTACATTATCATTAGCCGATAGGAACATAATCTGCGTGACGTCATTGATTCAACATGCGCAGAAAATTTTAATTTTGTGCTCGCGATGGCATAATCTTTAGTTTATCATTCTTGTACTTCCCTGATACAACTTACCTTTCTCATTATAGATCTTTCAAGATTCTTAAATGCACGTCACAATGAATAGTTGTAAATATTTTGGAAGATGTTTAGATTCCAAATATTAGAGAGACTTCAGATATTCTGGAAGCCGTTTTGTCCATTCGTTAAATCTGGTTGTATCGGGTGGGCCATCTATCGGCTTAAATTTAAAACATCGTTTATTTCGAATATTTCAATGCTTATGTCGTTATATTCTGTCACAAAATTAAGTATATTATGAACCACTGAACACAGTAAATCGATTTACGCCTGAACAACTTTGAGATTTATGTTGCCAACGATAAATTTCACGACATTGTCGATTTTGCTAAAAAAAAAGCTAATTTTTATTGTGTTGGGTACGCCAACAACAAAATTGGGGCTGACTCAAAAACCCATACTGGTCGTACAGCAGCCAATGCATCCATTACGAATGACTGTTTGAGGCATTATTAGTCCATAATTCTTTAAAAATAAAGGCTGCACAACTATTAAGCCGGAGGTCCACACCACGTGTTCTCGCATTTTACGCGGCTGTCAAAAAAGTAGAATTAATATATTTATTTGGTGCAAGTTACACGCAGAAAAGCAAAGGATGCCATGACGCATAAAACGCGTAAAGTAAATCTACTTTCTACTTTTGTAAGCATCACAAGCGGCGCGCGTACAAAACAGCTGACTTTGACAAGTTGTTTTGTTTTAAATTATTTAAATTTTTCAAAGAACAATGGAGGAAAAATTAATCGAAGCTGTGAAAAAACATGAAGTCCTATATAAAAAAGCTCGCTTGTTTATAGGAATTAATTTAAAAGAGCAGCTGCTTGGAAGTCCATTGCCGAGGAAGTATTGAGGACGGTATTTCGTATTGCTTTTTTTTAGAGAACGTTTGCCAATCTCGTTGGAAAACTTTAAGGGACCGATTCGTAAAAAAATGCGCGGAGAGCAATCATGCCTCTGGTAGTGCTGCAGAATTCCATGAAAACTAGTGGGCATATCAGCAAAATCGTCGTTTGTTATTTTGGAGCTTGTTGTACACACTTGTGGCACAAAATATTATATTCACAAACTCAATTAATTCTATAAATTCTTTAAAAATTTCGATTTCATTTACCATTTTTGTAAGAAATGTTTTATTCAAGTACTTTCAAACAAATGTTTTAATTTTGTTAACAGCTGATCAAAGCAAACATTGGCGCGTAAAAAGCGTTGCATGTAACTTGAAGCGTAGAACGCGAAGAACGTATGAAACGCACGCAACGCTTTGACGCGAAAACGCGTGGTGTGGACCTCCAGCTTTACTGTCAATACAGACATCATGACGCAAAATGCTTACCGATTTTTGTTTATTCCATTTTTAAATCACCCACTCTAAATATGGATGGAATCTTTATTGTTTTTAATATTTAACCCAGATTTTGTATAATTACTCTCAGTTGTCAATAATGAAACGAAATTAATTACTACTCGATCAAACTGTAAACCCGAAAATACGTTTCTGATTTATTCATTTATTATATAATAGAGGTGCGCACAAGATATTCTAATAGCTTACCCTTCACCGAATGCAATACTGTAGCGTACTCTTTTCTGTTGTTCTTGATTTTACGAGAGCACTGAAATGTGTCTTTCTCATTTATTCAATGTATACAACAGCACTCGTTTGCCTGTGAAGTAACGGAACTATGCTTTGTGTTGTAAGAGCAGTGATGCCAACTCTTAGAGCACCAAACGCGTGAATAAAAATGAAAAACGGGCTAAAAAGGGCTAAATTGAAAAAATTACGTTTTTAGTACAAAACAATTTCATTTTTTTTTCAAAAAAGCGCAAAAAGGGGGCTAAAATTAAAAAAGTCTTTTCAGCTAAAAACACCACAATTTTTAAACAAAACAATTTATTAACAGATATTATTGCTCTTGAGATCAGTTTACATTCAATAGAATTAAAGTACCAAGATTGGTTTCAAATAGAATTTACATTACAATCTTTCAAATTTGGTCATTGTTACATACGATTTGTACTTCTTGGTCATCCTCTTCTTCATTCATAAATCACCTTTTATATAGCATTGACACTTGTTTCTATCAAGTGGTCTATGGAAGCAAATGATAAATGAATTGCAGTATATAACGATATCGCAGCCTGACATTTCTTTTCCACCTAATGATTATGTAAACACAATTTTAAACTTTCAGCAAAGCTTGTGGTTCCCGGTACTTTTGGTAATTCTATGTAAATGTCAAAGAAATCAATAAATAGAAGAAAAAAATTACGATATATAGGCTTACAATTCGACATTGCCAGAGAAACATAAAATAATATTGCCCTTCAGAGTTAAAGGAAAAACGGGCTAAAAGGGCTAAACAAAAATACTGAAAAGCGCTGAAATTGCGCGTTTTTTAGTTTAGGGCTAAAAATTTTTTTTCGCGTTAAAGGTACTTCAAAAAGGGCTAAATCTAGCCCGAAAAGGGCTAAGTTGGCATCACTGTGTAAGAGCATATTTTACTACTGAAGCTACAGTATTGCCATATGAATATCAGTAGTGTAAAAAAAGGGTTTTCCCCAGCAGCGTTGCCAGAATGATAATTTTATCATATTTTTGATGATTTTTCAACCAAAATATGATTTGAGGATTTTTTTCTTAAATTATGATTTTTAATTTATAAAAATTATGATTTTTATATTTGAAGTGAGTACAATTTTCATTGCAATTGTACTACATAGTGAAGTTATGCTTATTTTTGGTTGCTTTTATTTACTTTACAATTATTGCCCTGTAACAAACACATGTATGCATGTGCATAAAAATTCATCATTGTTTTGGAAATAAAGACCTTAAAGAGCTTCTCTGTCTGTCTGTTATATTCGTGGGAAGTACAAATTAAAAATATGAAACCCAGTGTAGGTAGTCCCCGACTTAAGATTCGACTATTCGAACTTACGACCATTTTTTTCCAATTTTATTCTTAGAAAATACTTAAAGAAGACAAATATGTAGTTGATGGGAATCCGTCAAATATAAATTTTATATATATAAATAAATATAAGTATAAATTCTGGGTTTAAGTCACCGTGGTCTAGTAGGTAGTGTGCTGGCTTATTAGATGTAAAACCAGGGTTAGAGTCCCGGGCCAGACATCAAAATAAAAAAATACAAAAAGTATTTCTTCGGCGATTTCTTCTCAGCAGATTTGTGGTAAAAACTCTGAGAGTAAATAATATTGCCATGAAAAGTTTCTCAAAAAATCTTTCGTTCGGATTGTCGACTTTAAACTGCCACTTATGTATAAAATTAACACACACAACATAAGTAGTGTTAGAAACTAGGACAATAATCCTGACTGAAGGGTTGTAATGACCAATTATGTATGTATAAATTTTGGGTAGTTTCATTTTTTTTTTCTTAAATTTTTTTTATGAAATTTGACTTACGACTGAACCCCACGATCCAATCTCGTTCGTAAGTCGGGGAATACCTGTATTGTAGTAATAGTTCTTAATAATTTTTTTTTTTTTAAGTACATGTACTTTTCAATTTGAATTTATTTTTTTAAGTTTTCTTATATATCATACAGTATTTGTTCATACAGTTATTGTTCTAATGAAATTAGTTTTCTAAGTTTTCTATTTGCTGCTTAGGGAATGTGTGATTTGTCACCATATAAACATAAGTACACGTTTCTTCATAAAATCTCTAAACAATAACAATTTAAATACATATGTTAAAATATTTATTTCAATAATAATTTTTAAATAAAATTTTTTACATATTAAAAAATTATGATTTTTTTCTATAAAATATAATTTTTTTTCTGCATATGATGATTTTCTTCTCAAAGCTTGTGGCAACGCTGTTCCTCAGAAATAAAAAGTTTAAAAAAGATACTGGCAATGCTGGCGTCGACGAAGATGTTCGGTTTCATGTGAAAAGACCAATTCTGGTAGCTTTTGAACGGTTTGACCTTGTGCTTTGTTTATCGCAAAGGCAACTTTCACAGGGAATTATTTTCGTGTCGTACGGAAAGGCACAGTTGGATCAGAAGGTGTAAGGTTGATTCGGGGTATGGTACCTTCATTTTTTTTTTAGTTTTGGGATTCTGTCAGTCGATTTCGATTAATATGACATTTCTAATGACAGCAGTCGATAGCGTGCAACTGTTCGAATCCAATCTTCCGAGTTTTTAATCGTAAGCAAAAAACCTATCAAATAAAGCTAATTTCGTTAACAAAAATTAAAAAAAAGAAAATGTAATTAAGAATTTTTTAAAAACTAAAGAAAATAGTTAAAATTTTAGAATTTTGGGTTAAAACTAACAAAAGCAAATGGTACACAAAAATAGATAATGGGAGACTTTACGGCTAAATGTACGAATTTGGCAAAAAGTATATTGCCGAATACTGCACAAGGAAAAGTAAAGGCTAACCAAATTACTACCAAACTTAATGCTTCTAGGCCACCAATAAAGGATACGTTAAAACTTTTGAGTCAGCTTTGCAAATAAAAAAGGGGAAAATTGGTCAGAAGTAATAGATTGTAGTGATATTTTGTAACTACATCACAAAGTAATACAACGATTCGTTGATTTTTGGAAAATTTAATAACGAAATCAGTTGCAAAAAAACAAAGAATTTTAAAATTAACAGAAAGGGCAGAAAACATAAATTCATTCAAAACTACAATACCTTTTTAATTCGTAAAAATTAGTTTTCCGTTTTGTGATTTGCTCACGACTTTACAAAACATATGTTTTTGTTTACAAAAGTGTTCAGTGTTGGAAAACATTTAACAACACTGGAAAAATAATATCGATTCGTTAATTATCGACTAACAGAATAAGTCCACTTTCGAAATTTCTGTCAACTCGAAAGATCACGACTGTCGGAATTAGGCCCTTTTAATATCATAATTTTTTCGACACAGAGCCACAAAATCGTTTAACCTGACGCAAGCCCCATCTGTTGTAGCGCAAACAATTTTGTACAACGGTAATGGAAACTTTTCCACATTTTATAAACTCGGAATACAGTAGTCGCTCACAAATTAGAACCGTTTTGTTGTTGAGGCAATTCTAATTTCGGAATTATTCCAATTTCTGGACGTTTTTTTTTTTCGAAAAAAAAAGAATTCAACAGATTTCCTTTCAAAAACTAAAATAAAACCCATTTAAATTTTTTTTATTAATTTCTTTTTTCATAATAACAAGAAAACAATTCATAACTGTTCACAAAATAGATAAATGCGACAAAAAAGAGCATTAAATACGAAAAAACGTATATAATTTGGTGATTCCCCTTTTTAGTTACACAGAATAAAAAGAATTTAGAGATTTCTTCTATTAAAATAGCAAAAAACAAAGCTCAGACATTAGAATTTTAAAGCGTATAATGCATTGCAAGCACTGATTCCAATTTCCGTAAATTCTAATTTGTAAGCTTCTACTATAAATGGCTTCACCACGGATATTGCCTTTAAGTGGAAGAATTGTTAAAAGATCTTCCTTTGAAGTTATGTCAGTGAAACTCATTCTTAATGAATGCATAATTATTCAATATCAACTACGTCGGCTGATCCGTCAAACTGAAATGAAAAGTTTTTGGATTCAGCAATGCCTTCTTTCAGTTTTTGCTTCAAATCAATTGCTGTCGTTCAACTCTTCTTGTGGCTGATTGGGGCGAAAGTTGCACATCTTTTATAGCAAAAACATTATTTATTTATTAATTACAATACAATTACAAATTATATTATAATTCTATACGAGCTGAGTAACTTCGACCATACGCTCGGTGTAGTGTCACAGACCAGAGCCTCTGGTGGGAATCGAACCCACGACTCTCACGCTAATAGTCTAGCACACTACCCACAATAAAAACAGTGAAGGACCCAAATGGCTATCCTGCAGAACACCAGACAATACATTACCCTCTGAGTCCTAAGGGAAAGGTAGAAGTCTAGCCAGCAATGAATAATATCAGGAATACCGATTAATGAAAGTATAAGAAGCAAAATTCTATGATCAACCCTATCAAAAGCTTTACTGAAATCAGTATAAATTACATCAGACCGAGCTCCGACAAGAAACCCCCTGAAAACATGTGTAGTAAATTCAAGAAGATTAGTGACAGTCGACCTGCCTTTCAAAAAACCATGCTGGAAAGGGGATATTAGTTTCTCCATCAACTTGGGAATAGCACTGAGTCTAGCACTGTAATTGGAAATATTAGATCTACTACCCGGCTTATGGAATGGAATTATAAACCAACTCTTCCAAATAAATGCAAAAAGACCGGCCCTCAGAAGCCCATTGAATATAAAGGTCAAAGGACCACTCAAAACAACAACACACTTTTTAAAATACAGGCCGGAACCCCGTCAGGGCCCGGCAAGTGTGTAAGTTTCAGTCCAGACAAAGACTCAAGAACAGAGAATCATTGTAAAGGTCTTTCACGGTTTGTGATACATTTTAAAATGAGAGACAACACTTTAGCGCCTATTACGTAGTTATCAAATACAAGGAAATATTTTTTTGTTTTTTTTTTCAAGGATATAAAAGCCAAGGTTTGATGTCGGTGCTAAGCCAACATACAACCAACCTACTATATTTAATTGTGATACTGAAAAATGCTCGCAAATTCAACTCCAAAGTTGTTTGTTAACAATTTCATTGATATGTTAGACCTAAAGAATCGATATCTGAATCGTCCTATGGCTATTTATTATTATTATTAAATTATTTTGTTTCTTCAACAAAATTTGTATTAGTTGTTGTTAACATCGTGACATTGATTCATAACTATTCCTTAGAGTTCACACATTACATTGTAATCTTTGTGATCTATAGCCTGCATGTAGTCTGAACTAGAGGTGTGCACAAGACATTCTGCTAGCTTACACTTCACCGAATGCAATACTGTAGTGTACTCTTTTCTATTGCTCTTGATTTTACGAGAGCACTGGAATGTGTCTTTCTCATTTATTCAATGTATATAACAGCACTCTTTTGCCTGTGAAGTAACGGAACTATGCTTTGTGTTGTAAGAGCATATTTTACTACTGAAGCTACATTTTCAGTATTGCCATACAAATATCAGTTTTTCCCCAGAAATAAAAAGTTTAAAAAAGTTACAGAAAAAAAACCGATTTTGTATTTTATTGCCATCTTTTTTTGGGTTGATGTTAAAACATAATTTTCTGTTTTAAAGGCGTACATTACATTCATCAAATAGTTGGTAAAAACTCAATTTTCTAATAATAATTTTGTTTAATATAAGAATACCTGCATTAAGCCCAAGTGCAGCTACTACGGTATGCCTTCTGCCATCTAATGTACCACATACATACATAACATACATAATTGGCCATTACAACCCTTCAGTCAGTATTACGACCTAGCTTCTCACATCACTTATGTTGTGTGCGTTCATTTTATACATGAGTGGCGGGACCTACAGTTTAAAGTCGACTCCGAACGACAGATTTTTGAGAAGCTTTTCATGGAAATTTTTACTCTCAGAGTCTTTGCCAGAAATCTGCTGAGAGGAAGTCGCCGAAGAAATATTTTTCGTTTTGATGTCTGACCTGGGATTCGAACCCGGGCCTTTCGTCTAATAAGCCAACACACTACCCGCTAGACCACGGCGACTTCAATGTACCACATTACATTCCAAAAAAGCGAAAGGCTGAAATAGAATAAAATGAGTAGCAGTGGATATAATTAAAACTGTGCAGACAAATAAATGAAAAATATTAAGTTTCAGAAAGCCGCCTGGAAGACTTCGCACCGTACGCGGAAGAGAAGGTGATAAATTAAGCTGAAGATCCACACCACGCGTTTTCGCATTCTACGCGGTTATCAAAAAAGTAGAATTAATGTATTTTTTTGGTGCAGGTTACAGGCACAAAAGCGTAGGATGCCTTGACGCATAGAACGCGAAAACTATATCTACTTTCTACTTTTGTAAGCATCACAAGCGGCGCACAAAACAGCTGATTTTGACATGTTGTTTTTTTTAGTTTGTTTTAACTTTAGGAAGGTTTCGGCAAAAAAACCGGACACATCTCGTTCTAAGTACAAAGGACGCACTCAAAATCGTTTTCTGTTCTTTTGGAGCTTATTGTGCACACTTGTGGCACAAAATATTATATTCACAAACTCAATTAAATTTAATTAAAATTACTTAATTTTTTATGTTGTTAACAGCTGATCAAAACAAACATTGGCGCGTAAAAAGCGTTGTATGTAATTTAAAGCGTAGAAAGCGAAGAAGGTATGAAATTCGTGCAACGCTTTGACGCGAAAACGCGTGGTGTGGACGTCCAGCTTTAATAACTTCAATGATTCACAAATGCGCTGTTGGTTCGCAAAAACAAAGGATATTTCCTCAATTAATAAGATACGTACGGAAATAAAAAAATTTAAATCAGTTGCTGAATTTTAAAAATTTTTATATTTGTTTAATTTTTTTCGGATTAAAATAAATTTTACAACAATAAATTAATAGAACTCTAAAGATTTGAATTACATGCGTACATAATTTGACATTACAACCCTTCAGTTAGGATTACGACCTAAATTCTTATGCCAATTATGTTGGGTGTATTAATTTTATATATGAGTGACGGGATCTACAGTTTAAATTCGATTTCGAACGATAGACTTTTGTGAGGCGTTTCATGACAATTTTCTTTAAGAGTTTTTACCATAATTTACATAATTGGTCATTACAAAAAAAAAGAAACATTTCAGTTTCATTTCTTTATAAGGTAATACAAAGAAATTCAAGTTATTTATGGCGAAAGTCGTAGAAGTAATCCTTGTGGTTAGAGAGACACACACTTGAAACATACAATTTGAGTTTCGGAATTGTAATCACCAAATTTGGGAGTTTATATTACCAGCGCCTGATAAAAACTTAATTATAACCGACATCTGTGGTAGAAATGATTATTTTTTATCTTTAAAAGGGCGCCCTGGAGCTTTTGGCACCGAAGGACTCTGCTTGGGAAGTATGGATGCAATCTCTGCTCGAAAATTTGACAGCTGGTATCTCGTATTATTAACATTAGGCTTTTTGATTCTGTTGAACAAAATGTAGGCGTTTACTATGGCTAACAGCCCAACCTAAATTACGGCGTAAAGCCCAAAATAAATGTCAAAATTTCTCATGCCCATATAAAATAATGAGACCAACCATAATTGCGCAGCGTTTACGCTTTGCAATTGGAAAATCCAATTTTGTCAGAGCGTAAAGAAGTGAAGTTTGTTGTAAAACAAGTTTGTCATTGTTAAGTCGCCATGGTCTAGTAGCTAGTGTGCGGGCTTATTTGACGCAAAGCCAGGGTTCGAGTCCCAGGCCAGACATCAAAAATATATAAATACAACAAGTATTTTTTCGGCGATTTCTTCTCTTTCTCTTCTTAAAAAGTTTCTCAAATATCTGTCGTTCGGAGTCGACTTTAAACTGTAGGTCCCGCCACTTCTGTATAAAATTGACACACACAACATAAGTGGTGTAAGAAACTGCGGGCTTCTTAGGGACGATTGCTGTAGACTGTCTAATGGTGAAGGTATAGCACTGGCTATTTTATAGTCACCAGCAGCAACTCGTTTCCTTACCGTTCGCATCTTCCCTCTTTCCACCTTTCCTAAATCTGCACAATGCACTGCATGAGTAGGGGTCATCCCCAGTGATGCCAACTCTTCGGACACCAAACGCGTGAAAAAAAAATGAAAAACGGGCTAAAAAGGGCTTAATTGAAAAAATTACGTTTTTAGTACAATACAATTTCCTTTTTTTCAAAAAAGCGCATAAAAGGGCTAAAATTAAAGAAGTCTTTTCAGATAAAACCACCACAATTTTTAAACAACACATTATTGCTTTTGAGATCATTTTATCTTCAATAGAATTAAGGCATTAAAATTAGTTTCAAATAGAATTTACATTACAATCTTTCAAAGTTGGTCATTGTTAAATACGATTTGTACTTCATGGTCATCCTCTTCTTCATTCTTAAATCGCTTTCTATATGGTATTGAGACTTGGCTCTGTCAAGTGTTCTGTGGAAGCAAATGGTGAATGAATTGCAGTATATAACGATAGCGCAGCCTGACATTTCTTTTCCACCTAATTATTAGGTTAACACAATTTTAAACTTTCAGCAAAGCTTGTGTTTCCCGGTTCTTTTGGTAATTCTATGTAAATAACAAAGAAGAAAACAAAAAATAGAAGAAAAAAGAATTCGTCATTGCCAGAGAAACGTAAGATAATATTTCCATACAGATTTAAAGGAAAAACGGGCTAAAAGGGCTAAACAAAAATACTGAAAAGGGCTGAAATTGCGCGTTTTTTAGTTTAGGGCTAAAAAATTTTTTTCGCGTTAAGGACATTCCAAAAAGGGCTAAATCTAGCCCGAAAAGGGCTAAGTTGGCATCACTAGTCATCCCCTGAGTGCAGGTTTAACAAAAAAAAAAAAAATGACATGTTAGCTGCTTTCAGTCCAATTTTGCGATTTTATATCTACTTTTTATTTTCATTTGGCGATTTTTATTTAACATGGTAAGTTAACATTACATGGCACAACGTTGACGCTTTTATTTAAGTTGCTCATTTGAATACTTTCCATTTGAATACTTAATGCTCTTCACTGGAATATCAACGAACAAGACCATCCATGAAAACGACAGCAAACATATGGGTTCGTGAAACCTTTTCCTAGTTTGCGCAAGATTTTCTCGAAATTGTGGGAATCCAATAAACTCCATCGTTTTACATTTAAAACTGTCTTCAGGCTGAATAGTATTCCACTCTGCAGGCACATTACATTTGAGTTTCTGTGACCGAGGAGTAACTGATCAATCAAAGTAGGAAGATATAATAATTTTGTCAATGACGAGGGACTTCCATTTGGAGCAGTGCAAATCTCTAATACCAGCATTGATTCTGACATATCCACCGCTCTTTTTACCGCCTCATCAAAACCAACATTGGTATGACCCTTGGTCTTACAAGCATTATCATCCAAGTCGTCTTCCACATCTTCTTCAAGGAAATTCATCAAATTCAAAATTTTCTCAATTTGTCGACGTTCCATGTCTATTAACCACAATTTTTTATCTTCCGAAATGTTCCACTTCCAAATTCACCTCATACATGCGTTTTTGTTGTTTTTTTTTTTTTTGTTCTTGCTACCTTGCAAGATCAATGAAAAGCTTCCGACTGTTGTTTTCTTTTTTCCTTTCTGCTTTCTTAATACTATCAGCAACACACTAACAAAATCTTTTTTTTCAACTTTGACCACTTTACGTCTAATTAGACAGCACACTACCTAATAGACCACAGCGACTCCAAACTTTTGTGCCACTGTTCCAATTTATTCTTCGTATAAAACGATAATTTTCGCAATATGTGTTTGTTCGTGATAATTCTCTGCATACAACCTTTTTGTAAGCAACAACACTAACAACTGTTTCCTTCAGACGAAACTTGTCTCCACACAAGTCTAACCGAATAATAGCTCGATCTCGTGTCTTCACACAATTGATTGATTTATCACTTCAACCAACTTAACGTCGTTATACTCGACTAGCTAAATTCAAACTCCGAATACAATGTGCCGTCTGCACACACGACTGATTCAACTCAAACTGTGAATTCTGAATCCTCCTTGCTCGCTTTGTTTTGCCTTTTATATCACTGGATCATTAGTGTGATGAATGCCCTCCAAGGATGATGACGGCCTTCGGGAACATTCTAAAAATGTAAACAACTTCTTGTCATTTTTGTTGTTTCTTTTTTACATTCGTCCAGGCAGATTATTTGTTGTTGGTTTATTTGTCTATCCGCCATTTGATACTGCACATTGTTTACTTCTTTGTTTTCTTTATTTTGTTGTTGGTTCTTTACGACTTTTATCCCTTATTCTTGTTTATTCACCGATCTTGTAAACAAGCGCTTTATTTTTATTGCTATATATTTTTTACTTATGCATTGATCAAGTATATAGTATTGTTTCTGGAGCTTTTGTTTATTATTTTAACAACACCATTTCCATCTTCGTAACAATATGTATTTGCTTTAGATTTTACATTATATATATGTAGATCTCCAATGTGATTTATGAATTTTTAATTTTACTTGAAAATTAATTTTTGTTAATTCTAATGTACACTGATAAATATTGTTAATATTATATTATTTGTCTTTATTTTTTACATAATATTTATGTAGGTCCCCAAATATAATTTATGAAATTACTTATAAATAACTAATTTTTGTCAATAAAAGTGAAATATGTTATTTGTTTTAAGTATTTTTCACTTAAAAAACTTTTAAATAAACATTATATAAATGAAAAAAAAAATCCGTTTTTGTGTTAAAAGTGAGAAAATCAGGAATTTTTGTTCGGAATTCAGAATTCCCGAAAATAGGGATTCCGGGATTTTTTGAAAAATCCCGGGATTTTTAAAAACCATTCCCGATTGGCATCCCGAGTTGCTAAGGTCACAGATCCGCAAATTAACCAAATATTTGAAAATAGACCCTTTTTCAAAATGGTCCAACTCACGAGAGGTCGAAGCTGGAGCCGAAATATCTGAAATGTTGTCTTAAAAACTCCAAGATTCATTTTTAGGAGGGTACAGTGAGTACTTTTTTGGTGAGTCGCTCTAATATAGTCATACGTAAATTAACTATGAATCTGTAGACTCATACATACTACATAATCGTTATTTTTATATACATGAGGCGAAAACGACAGTTTAAAGTCGACTCTGAACTACGTGTTTTTTTTTTTTTTGGGAATTGCAATTTTTATTTATTTTAGTTTTTGCCAGAAATCTGCTGAGAAAAAGTCGCCGAAGTAATATTTTTTTCATATTTCGTTTTGATCGATATGTGTGACCTGAAATCAAATTAGGTCCTGCAGATTATAAAGAGCTTTGAGTGCAAAAAATCGTTCGAATCATTTTCGAGCAAATAAGGTTCTTCCAAAAGTGACCACGAAAAACTTTGGAAGTGAAAAACTTAAAAACTAGGATTTCCCGGATATACTTAAATTAACTGAATTCGTGGACTCTATACGGAAAAAAACATGAAGCCAAACTCTGTTCTATCTCTAAAACTTAAGACACTTAAAGTAGTATGACACTAAAATTAACAATAAATTAAAAATATAAATTATCGGAAAAATGTAAGTGAAACGTCGTGTCTTAAATTCGCTGCCGTATTTTTAATAGCGAAAAACATATTAAAACAGTGTAGGAACTTTCGATCTCGCGAAAGCGTGAACACTCGAAAGTGTGAGCGTCTCAAAAACATGAAAAAATTTATTTTTGCACAGTGTATTCTAAAACGTGAACAAAATCTGAAAGCTCTAAAACGTGAACACTTTTTATGACTGGTTAGAGGAAGAAGTCAACTGGCAAGTTTAATACTGAAGACTTTGTTACAATTCTTGACTAAAAAGGGACTACCGGTAAAAGCCCTTCGGTTAATAGACAATGAATCTTCACATCCGGCTGAATCCCAATTGAGTTCTGATGATGGATTCATTTGTGGAATGTTTTTGCCATCCAACGTTAAATCGTTAATTCAGCCCATGAACCAGAATGTTTTAAAATAACAAAATTGTATTACAGAAACAGTCTCTTGGCATAAGTGGCTGGAAAATAAACAGAATTGTTAAGTTCTATTAGATTCTAGATGTAATGAAAGATGCAATTAATCTTTTGGACTCAGCATGGAATAGAATTTCGTAACAAACTTGAAACAATTTTGTTTCGGACAAAGATGACCCCAATGATAATATTCCCTTAAGTGTTTTAAGAGAGAAGATATATCCTCCGCTGAATTAACAGTTATGTTTTATATTGGAACAACAATCCCGAAGAAAATTTAACAGAAGTATTGAAATTTAGGATAATACCGACGAAGATTCTATTCCAAACAGAAATTAAAATGAAACTCAAGGAAGATGTAGAAGATTTTGATAAGGCTTTAATATGGGCTGAAAACAAGATGGTAGACTAAAGTGACATTAGAGTGCTGGGGAACCTTAAAGAAATAGTTCTGATAAAGATGACTAAAAAAAACCTTTCCAAAATTATTACTGATTTTTTCCTTTCTAATTATCCAACGCAAAAAATGTTCCTATTAGTTTTAGTTCTCGTTAATTAATACGAATTTTTTGTCTTCAAAGTATCGAAGTGGATTATTTAACTTTTTTTTGATTAATTAGTTTACAATAGTGTTTAGTATTTTTTACTTATTAAAATATCAATTTTTCATAATAAATAGAGAAATTTTTTGTTTGAAATTTGGGTACTCGATAACGTGAACAAATTCGAAAATGTGAACTGGTGCCTAATTTTAGCAGTCATGATCGATATGGCTTTCGAGTTGATAGAAATTTCGAAAGCGGACTTATTTCTAATTCTGTTAGTAGATAGTCAACGAATCGATATTATTTTTCCAGTGTTGTGAAATGTTTTCCAACACTGAACACTTTTGTAAACAAAAACATATGTTTGTAAAGTCGTGAGCTATTCAGAAAACGAAAAATTAATTTTTGTAAATAAAAAGGTATTGTAGTTTAGAATGAATTTATATCCTCTGCCCGTTATTTTAATTGTAAAGTTTTTTGTTTTATTACAACTGTTGAATCTCGTTTTTCTTTAGGTCGAGTTTTTTATTATTTATTTCAATAATATTGTCTAATCTTTTTACCACTTCATTGGGATATAGGTCTGTAGCCGTCATATATTTTTTAACATATTAATTTTTGCCATTTTCTTTGGTTTTACCTTTTTTTTAATAACCAATGCTTTTTCGGTTTCTTCTGCATTGTATTCAATTTTGATGCAAGAGGAAATATTTATGAATTTCTTCATTATCAAATAGTGTACAGGCAGAAATAAACGAATCGTTACAAGATGTATTACTTTTTGATGTAGTTGCAAAATATTGTCGGTACAATCTTTTGCTTCTGACCAATCGTTCCCTTTTTTAATATTCTCCAGACCTTCAACAGCAACTTATATGCCAGCAGCATAGTTTGGCATCCCTTATTGGTGGCCTAGAAGCATTAAGTTTGGTAATAAGCAGCTCCTAAAGCTGGTTTCCTTCCTTTTCCTTGTACAGTATTCGGCAATATACTTTTTACCAAATTCGTATATTTAACCGTAAAGTCTCCCATTATCTATTTTTGGGTGCAATTTACTTTTGTTAATTTTAACCTAAAATACTAAAATTTTAACTATTTTCTTTAGTTTTTAAAAAAATTCTTTTTTACGTTTTCTTTATTTTTTTTATCTCAAAACTAAAAAAAATCGAACGTACGAGTAAGTATTCGATCGCATACGACTGCCCGAATTAGCCCCCTGTTTTGGTAAAAATTAGTTCACGTTATTGCGAGTTCACTGTATTTGTTAACTCTATCTAATCACTAAACATTGTTTGAGTGGCTGTATACTATTCTCTTAAATTTTCCAGATCCTCAAATGTTTTTTGTGCAACTTCTTCACCATAAATGCACTATCGCGACTTAAAAATTTAAAAATAAAATAAATTATTCTATTTCCTTTAATCACATTACATCGGACAATACATTACAAAATAAGTTCGGTTTTTAGTAATGCCGCTTGTACATCATCTAAACACGTACTTACGTATGCAAAACTCTTTTCTGTCATTTAACGTAAACTCAAATGCCAACAAACACATCCCTTCTTTGACTGCTGGTTTTATAAAGAATTTAAATGTGGTTCGATTGAAAATGTTTATACACATACACATACATACACACATATGTATGTGTGCAGTTTAATTCATTTTCAAAAAAAAATAAAACTCAATAATAAAAATTGTTAAAATCGAAATTCGTTTTGTTTGTTAATATTTTGAATTTTAAAAAATAAATTTTATAATGTTCACGAAAATTAACATACGAGTGCATACATATATACACACATATAAGCGCAAATTGAGTGTGAGTAGATATGTTGACAAACCTAAACGGGTCGAACATGTTCATTGACGTTCGTTTGGAACATAGACCAGTTCGTTGACAAGTTACCAATGCGAATGAAGTTCTTGTTAAAACAAGTTAAGCTTGTGAGAGTTCTGTCAGACCGGGTCGTAGCAGAGAACTGAATTCAGTTATAATAAAAATGTGCAGCGAACCTCTTAAATATGCTCAAACAAAATTCTGTTTGCTGCGACCTTAACTTGTGAAAGAAATTCCATTTTGCTTTATAATGAGAGAAAACCAAAAGCTGGCGTTTTAACGATTTTGGTATTAAACGCTTAAATAACAGAAATTTTTAAAAAAGAAAAAAATTATAATTTTTTTTTTTTTTAATTAAGCATTAATTACAGTTAATTTTTTTAATGTTTAACACGTTGACTCCAAAAAATTTTTAGTTTAGGTTTACTGAGTACGAGATAACTCGTAGTTTGCCCCCTAGAAGAAAACTCAATCTACGAGTTATCTCGTACTCAGTAAACCTAAACTAAAAATTTTTTGGACAGTTTTCTAAAAGTTGCCGTGGAAGTGTTAACGTAAGTGATATTAAAAATAAAATAATTTAAGAGTATACTCTTGAATATATAATAGTACGTTCTTCCAGAAGTTATCAACGTTAGTCTTAGAGAAAATTTTAACAAAGTAAACCTAATACTGGGTTCAGACATCCACCTTAATTGCGTAAATCGCAATAAACAGCATTATTAATATCAATATTTCATATAAAATTTCAATTAATTATTGGTCAATAAATTCATAAATTGTTATAATATTGATTAAAACTTCAAATACAACACTGTCATTAGGACGTTCAGTGAGCATATAACATTTTTCCGAACACTTTCTATTGTTATTTGACAACTCAAATGTAAACAACGACAGTGTCATAAACAAAAGCTTTCTTTTCTGCTAGCTATCCAATATTATCAAATTTTTATTTCTAGTCCCTATTAACCGCAACAGCTCGGCGTTTCGGTTAATCATTAGCAAATACCTTTTCCAATATTGAATTGTTTTCCATTTTTTCCAATTTTTTGGCACTAATTTTCGCGATTAAATTAAAAACAATGTTTTTAAAGCAATCAGCTGTTATGTTTACCAGCTGTCAAATAAATTTTCGTAGATTACATGTCTGAACACTAAAGATATTGTACTCAATAAAACGAATATTGGTTAAATAAAAGTACATATCCGAACATAGTATAAGTTATGGCTAAAAGTTCAAGTAACGTGAAATGACACACGCTTTGCCGACACGTTCCGTATACTGAACAAAATTGTGAAATACGGTAACTTTTTCTTTAATGCAAATGTATACTATATCTATGTCTACTATATCCATATCGCTCCTTTATTGCAACATAGTTATATTTCAAAAAAACTTGAACTTGGCAAAATGCGATTAAAGTTTTCAAGACATAAGTCCTATGATCCAATTGCCGCAAACACTTTTTGCTATAACTTCGGTTCAGCTTGGGATATAAAACTGATTTTTTTTATTTCAACATGTACAAAAGGTCCAAAAGACCAGCTTTGCTTAAGTAACTACAAATTTTTAATTTTTTGAGATATGACTATGTTGAAATAAAGGAGCGATATGTATCCGTTACCCAGACATACTTCAGTAGATGTTGTCTTTTTGTTTCTCGTTTCCTTTTGGATTTTTGTACATTTCGATTCATTGAAAAATCGGTACCTGTCCAGAGTTTTCTAATATGAACGATTTTCCTAATCCTAATGTATATTATAAATCTTTGTTGGTCACGCCTGGACTGATTTTCTTGAAATTTGGAATGTCGGTGCAGGTTATTGGCTATAAATCTTTTCAAAATTTTGACCAAAAGGGATGAAGAACTGGGACAAAGGAGAAAAAGTGGTTAAAAATTAGTACTTTATGATTTAGCTTGGTTAAGTTTCCCAAGTAGCTATTTGAGGTGTTCCGTATATAAAGCTGAACCAAAATGACGAAAAACGGGCAAATTGAGTGCATTTATATTTAGGACATAGAGTATTCAAAAAAATGGGTTTGTTTATTAACCGGTTTCCGAATGATTTGAAAAATTGTATTTTTTAAGAAACTAGTTTCAAAACCGGTCTCGAAAGCGGTAAACCGGTTTTTTATTTATTATTACTTTTAATGCAAAAATGCCCCAATAAAATTTTTTTTTTTTTAATTAAAAAACATTTTTTATTTTTTAAACTAATTCAAACTACATAACCCGCGCAAAGCCGGGTACAATCTGCTAGTTGAATAATAATTTGTTTGTACAATTTTTGTATGATATTTTTTTAAAAATAAGTACATATTAGGACTGCTGAGGGATGACCCCTACTCATGCAGTGCATTGTGTAGGTTTCTTATGAAAGGTGGAAAGACAGAGGGAAGATGCGAACCGTAAGAAAACGAGTTGCTACTGGTGACTATAAAATGGCCAGTGCTATACCTTCACCATTTGACAGTTTACAGTAATCCTCCCCAAGAAGTTCGCAGTTTCTCACACCTCTTATGTTGTGTGTGTTAATTTTATGCAGAAGTGGCGGGCCCTACAGTTTAAAGTCGACTCCAAACGACAGATTTTTGAGAAACAAGAAGAGAAAGAGAAGAAATCGTCGAAAAAATACTTTTTGTATTTTTTATTTTTGATGTCTGGCCTGTTACTCGAACCCTGGCTTTACGTCTAATAAGCCAGCACACTACCTACTACGCCACGGCGGCCCCCAAAGCAATAGATTTCTTTAGAGTTAAACGTCACTCCTACTTACAGATATGAAGTGTGTATCAGAAAATAATTTTGTGTGGATAAATTTAGTGTTAGCGGTGCTAACCGTGTAATACAAAATAGACTGCGAGAAGATGTCCATGTGGATTGAAGTATCTTGTGAAAGTTAGGATAATATAACAAAAATATCAATCGCCTTGATTGAAGCAATGTAAATATATTGAAAAGAATCTTTTTTAATACATATAATAACATCCCGGAAATTTAATGAAATCATTTACCCCTAAATTAGTCGTAAAAGAGCAAGATCTAAGCCTATAATTCCTTGAATCGTCACAGAATATTAACAAGATATTGTATTAAATACTATCTACTTGTTTTAGAATTTGCATGTATTCTAGCTATACTTAATTTTTACATTTTGTAATGTAATTCATAGTGAATGTACAATTACATTGTAAAAATATCTTTTAATTTATTAGAGTGTTTTGGTCATAGCTTAATCATAATTAAATATAGAAATTTTATGCGAAATAAATCGTGAAGATTAAGTAAGTATACTGAAGTTATTTAAAAATTAAATAGAAAAAATTCATTAATTAAATTGCTTGTATTTCTTTGGATTTTACAATTATTGAAATTTTTAAGTTTTATAAGAATAATCCTAGTGATAGTTCCATTTAAATATTTTTGATGTGATTTTACTTAATACTTACAACAGTTTTTCAAGTATTCCTTAAATTATCTTTATACAATTGCATATTCTTGGATAGCATCATTAATCGTATTTCAGTCACAATAGTAATTATAACGAAATATTGGCAACACTGTGAGAATTGGAGGTTGTATGCAAGTTTTTACTTGAATTATTTAAGAGATTTATATCATTACTTAAGAGAAAGCTTTGAGAGAAACAATATAAGAGAGAAACAATATGAGAGAGAGAGAGAAATAATATGCAAGTACTATACATTCAAACAGTATTTGACACTTCGGTATGATGTTCATACATGTGAATGTGGTTTAAAGTCGTTTCAATTGTATGAAGGTATGTATGCATTTTTATATTGTTCATATCAGTTTATGTATTATAAATACACGTAAAAATCCTATACATATACATACGTACATAGTATGTATGTATGTATATGATTGAAATTTCGAAGTGTCTTTATCTGATCGAATAGATGAATCCTTTTTTACAGAAACGAGGCCCTACAATTTCTCGCAGCAGCCAATTATTTATTGAAAATTGTTAAAAAATGTTAATGTACTGTTATTTTTACAACTAAATATTGCTTTTATGTGTACGCATTTATGTGATAACAGATATTTCGATTTGAAAGTATTAACAGTCCAAAATTGATAACAATCAGTTGAGGAAGAGAGAAATCACCGACCAAATGTTTGCAGATTAATATCCATTTGTTGGAGAGTTTCGGTGCCGATACTGTTAAGTTTACCATGGTGTAGTTTACTACGTTCTTTGTGTATGTTTTCTATCCATACACACATACATATAAATATTTATATACGTGCGTGTATGTGTCCAAACATGTCAAAATCAAAGCTCATTCTTATATACAAATGAGTCGTTATTATGTTTTAAGTAAGAAGAGTTGAATTTACTATATGAGCATATATGAACATACATACCGTATGTACATATGTATGTACAATATTTAAATACTTACTACATACATACATACGTATTTATATTGTATGTATGTATATGCCTTCATACATGTAGAATATAAATGTCCATATGTATGTACTATGTACATATTTGTATACATTTGAAGATGGCTGGAATTCAATTCAATGTCCTCTTTAACTGAGAATGTTAGTATATAGGTTGAGTTAATGTCCTGCGGTTACCTCCATCGCATGCATATGTGGATACATGGATCTTATGTGTAGCAACTACTTATTTCTAATAACAAGAGGATATTTAGTGTTTCATACTTTCCAACAGCCGGATGTATGCGGAAATTGCTGCCCGCGTCCACCTCAAGATAAGAGTCAAACGTAAGTGAAAATGTTGCAGTTGACGCAAAGTTTTGAGTGTTAAACTAAACAAGCACAACACAAAACAAAAACAAAACAAAAGCAAGCACTTACTATAACGTTTTGTCATCTCCACTGAAATCACCACACTCACCACCACACAACAACAACGACTGTAACATTTTCAACTACTATGGGCAATAAATGCGAGAGCAAAATTTAATTTGAATAAACTCTTTTATTTTGCTGTTTTGTGTTTTTTTTTTTTTGTTTTTGGTTTGTGTTGTTAGTGCTCTTACAATTGTATGTTTGTATGTAGTTATCCATGTGTGCACGTGCTTGTGTGTGCGGCTGGTTAGACATTGTTTGGTGTATTCGCCTACGTACACGATTACGCCGACGATGGCGTCAACAAAGCTAACACAACGAAGGGAATCAAAAATTGGTGTGGTCTGAAGATTCTGTATTTCGTGCCCATGTTCCATTCGTATTTAACCAATCTTATGTATGAAGTGAGTGCGCGCGAGTGAACTAATAATAAAAAGAGTAAATTTAAGACAAAACACAACACAACACGATGAGGGAACAGAAGACACACACAACGGAGTGGCAAAAATAACAAACCTCCTCTTGCTTGTGTTACAACTCAATAAAATACTGTAATCGTTAACCATCAACCGTTAAAAGCTTAATGTGCATAAGTATGAATGTATGTTGGGTTATATTCGCATATTTTGAGAGTGAAACTGGACAAATGAATTAAAATGAATGAATTGTTCGTTGTTGGTAGGAAGGTGTTTTGACTGGTTGGTGTGGTGAATAGATATTTGATGGACAAATATGAGTTCTTTAGAAGCATACGGTCTGCTGCATAGTGAGGACGTTAGTTATTGTTTTTGTTTGCGATATTTTGTTTTGTGTTTTTATTACAAAATATCGTGATTTTTCATTTGTTTAATAGTCGAATGTAAATATCAAGTGCGTTATATTAACCGTTATATACTACGTGAATACGAACATTCTTTATATGCAGGTCTAAAATAAGTTTTCTGTTTTCTGTTTTTTTTTTAATTGTGAAAGATAACATACATATGTACATCCATCCATACAAGAACAGTAATAATTACAATAATAATGTAACAAAATGTAACATGTCTAAATGAAGAAGAAGAAGCATAAGCATCAGAATTTTATAAAATAAAAATAATAAATAAATAAACAAGGAATACAAAGCCGTATATGATAATAATAACAACAAAAACAAAAAATAATTCATTATGTGTATGTGTGTGTATGTATGTATGTATATAATTGCAGAAAATCGCATTTAAAAGCACGAATTTTCACATACTGGAGAATACGAGCAAATTTTTAACAATTCGCAATGTGGATATTGCTATTCTCTATTGTTTCTGTACGACTTGTCGCAGGGTTTGGTTGTGGTTGTTTTATGCGTAACGGTAATCGTTGTTCACGTACAGATACAGATCCACTACATATATGTAATATTTCAGCCGCATCGCTGCTAGCGTATTTAGCTGCCGTTATCACTCTGTTCCCACTGCTTATGCTGACTGCTTAGACAGTCAGTCCGACAAATAGGCAGACAAAGAAAGATAAAATTCAACACCGATACACATGTAATAGCCGCTATCGAACGACATTCATATATAAAACACCAAGTGATATAGAAGCGCGCGCGATTCTGTGTGTGTCCACCCACATTATACAATAATAAAAACAACAAAAACCTATTAGTTCCATCGGATTCTCATATGAAAACAAACACATTAGATATCTAACAAAATACAATATTACCACCTGCCTGTACTCTACTGCTTCCTCCAAAATAGTTATCAATAAGGAGTAAACAACAGAACCCTCTCCCGCGCATTCGCCTTTGTATCCATCCATATCCATTCAACTATCAATCTACCCATCCAGAACCAACAACCATACCGCACCAGACAAGACCAGAACATAACACCCACCCCACCCCACCACACCACACCACCACCGTCACCGCCGCCACCTTACGCCATTCAGTCAACCCTCGCGCGTAACCAACAAAATAAAATCTAATTTTCAAATTGGCATCAATGTGTAAACGCCGAAAATAAAATTGAATTATCTGCACGTATGTGTCCGTAGTCACTCGCAGGACATAGACGTGTTCGGACGTGTATTTCTTATTAATTGGACATTTATTCTCAATAAAACAAAAAACAAAAAAATATCAAACAAAAACAAAATTTGTAATAATACACATAACAATGAAACATAAATAATAATAATAATAAATATACAAAATATAACATATTAAATATGTATGTATGTGCTGGTATTATAGTATATGTGTGTATGTATGTATATAATACCCCTTTATCAATAATTTAAATATTAATAAAACAAAAAAAAGAAAAGAAATGTTCGAAAAGAGTCAAGTGCGAATAGTTAAAATGAAAACAACTGATGTTCTTACTTTATAACAACAAAATAAAAAATAAATAAAAATAAAAATAAAACAAAATAATAATAATTAGAAATTAATTAAAATTCCAAAATGGTTAAATTAAGATCTATGTACATATGTACGAGTATATAAGAAAAAAAGTGAATAAATTAAATTTCTACATACAACATAAATCAAATGGAATAAAATAGTTCATAATAATAATAAATAAATATACATTCGAAGGTTCCTATTTAATATATTTTTTAATAAATAAAAAATATTTAAAAAAAAAAACAAAACAAAACACAACAAAATAAAAATTGCTTCCAAACAAAGTTCACAAACTGCAAATTCTGCGAGTCCAATTACATTCAATATTCAACATAGGCGCTTAGCAGTGCCGGGACGCTCCAACGTCCAACTTTGTGTTCACACAAGTGGGCGAAAACATATGCATGGATCACGTTTTTCTATATTTAACGAAACACAGCTACTACTACGCACAAGACTACGTTTAAAAATAATACTTCGTTCGTTAAAATCGCTAGCAATATTGGATTGGAAATAATCGCATTCTTCACCTAAACACATTACGGTTTTAAAGTGAAGTGAAATATTTAAACAAAACAGTTTAAATTTTGCCGAAAATGCGAATTAAAATGCCTGCAGTTAGGATTGCGCAAGGTCAGTTAGTTACATCTTTAAAATTTAATGCATTTTTTAATTTATTTCGCAGTAAGTTTATCATCGAAGCAGAAGCAAAGTCCTGTTTATCCTTGCCGATCTAAAATATATAAAGTTATTACCCCTAAAATTCTTTTCACTCTCTTTTTCAAGGTAATAACGCGCATATATAAGCAATTGTACATCCATATAGTATGAGTGTAAGCGATTGACAGTGTGCATGTGATAGATAATGTTTTGTAAACAAACACCTTTATTCACATTAAATTTTTTGTATCGATAAATACCGAAGCATATAGTTAATCTGAATAATACAGGAGTCGATATGATTGTTAAAATTTAAAAAGCAATTGAAACAAAATATGGATAGAAGTTGAAGAATATTTTTTAAAATTTTTCAATATTCCATCTTTAAGCCATAATATACATTCATTAGACAGTAAATCAAGTTGCCGGCGGTATTTTGTAATACCAAAACAATAAAACAAAACATGATAGTAGTCGCCGTAGTCTAATTGGTAGTGTGTTGGCTTATTAGTACGGATTCGTATCCCAGATCAGACATCAAAACGAAATATGAAAAAAAATTCTATTTATTCGGAGACTACCTCTCAGCAGATTTCTGGCAAAAACTCTGAGAGTAAATAAAATTGCCATGAAGAGCTTCTTAAAAAATTTGTCGTTCGGAGTCAACTTTAAAATGTAGGTCCCGCCACTTATGTATAAAAAATTAACGCACACAATATAAGTGGTGTGAGAAACTACGTCGAAATCCTGACTGAAGGGTTGTAATGAATGAATTTTGCATTATTCTTAATTATATTTTATTTTTTAATTGCTTTAATAGAATCTACAGCCAACATTAGGCGAGTGATTGTTTAAAATTTAAAATGGGTGCGTTCAATCACGTCAATTTGTATTATCAGATATTATGACCGATAATAAATCGCAGACATTAATAAAGATCGCAATAGTTCAAAAAGAAAATCATCAAAAAAATATATGAAAAACAATTAAATTAAAGAAAGAAACAAAAAAAAAGAAAATAATAATAATAAAAATAAAATAACAACGTAATAATGACGTTGTATAATAATAAAACTATTATAAACATCATTAAATATTAAGTGATTTTATTATTATTATTATTATGACTATGTGACCACATGCATCTAACACAAACACACAAAATCGACTTTCAAAAAATACTCTCCTTACCTTGTGTTTACAAAGAATGACGCTCGAACTCTTATCTTTCTATTAAATTTCGTGAAACAGCTATTGTGACTATTTTTCGAAAAAATCTATACGTTTATAACTCGGCTAAATAATGAGTCTACTTTCATAGAATTGTAATAAACATAATTGGTCATTACAACCCTTCAGTCAGGATTACGACCTACCTAGCTTCTCACACCACTTAAGATGTGTGCGTTAATTTTTTGAAATGAAAGGCGGGGGACCTACAATTTAAAGTCGACTCCAAAAAAAACAGATTTTTGAGTAACTTTTTTGTCATGGCAGGTTTATTTACTCTCAGAGTTTTTACCAGAAATCTGCTGAAATAATAATTTTATTAATATTATTTATTTTATTTTTATTTGCCTATAGAAATATTCCTTGCAGGCAATTAAGTAATATTACAAGATATTTACTCTAAAAAACTATGAATTTAATTAATTTATTTATTTATTTAAGAATTACAATACAATTACAAATTATATTATATTCGTGTACGAGCTGAGTACCTTCGACCATATGCCCGGCGTAGTGTCACAGACCAGAGCCTCTGGTGGGAATCGAACGTACGACCCTCACACTAATAGTCTAGCACACTACCCCCCACTAGACTACCAGGGCGCTCAAATGCATTTAAATACTCATTCGATAAAGGAAAATCAATAAGCATATGCAATTTATTAAATTCGTTACACATTCTCCTTATTGGATTAGCACCAGCGTAGTTGGTTCCAAAAAAATTGTATTAATAATTGTATCGTGTATAGGCCTCACAACAGATGTATAGGGCGATTTAGTAACATATGAATCGTTAAATTCTTTTGCCCACCGTTTTATAACACCAAGTACGCTTCTAGCTTTATTTACTGTCATAGTTATGTGCGGAACAATTTTTTTCTTTTTTTTTTTGTTAAACCAGCACTCAGGGGATGACCCCTACTCATGCAGTGTATTGTGCAGGTTTAGGAAAGGTGGAAAGAGGGAAGATGCGAACGGTAAGGAAACGAGTTGCTGCTGGTGACTATAATATGGCCATTAGACAGTCTACAGCAATCGTCCCCAAGAATTCTACATTTTCTCACACCACACTTTAAAGTCGACTCTGAACGACAGATTTTTTGAGAAACTTTTCAAGAAGAGAAAGAGAAGAAATCGCTGAAAAAATACTTTTTGTACTTTTTATTTTGATGTCTGGCCTGGGATTAGAACTTCTAGATCCAGATCAAGCTCGTATCCATCAAAATCGTAATCTTCAGGAATCGGATTCTTTCTTACAAATCTCATGAATTTACATTTTTTAAGATTAAGCTGCATTAAATTTATTTACGGTGTAATCACCGTAATTGAAACGAATTTAGGACATTTTGAAGAAGTTTCTGTTCGGAAATTTGGCGATAACTTAGGAAAACTTTTATGTCATTAGCATACATTAGGATGTTGGAATAATGAATCACATCCGGTAAGTCGTTAATAAACAATGAAAACAGAAGCGGTCCAAGGTGGCTACCCTTAGGTACATCAGAAAGGACATCAATACTTCTGGAGCAGCCGATTTTAAAAAGTACGTTTTGTTTTCTGTCAATAAATACCATTAAATAAAGTTTCCTCTTGAAAAGCATATGATTGACTTTATTAAAAGCCTTGCTGAAATCCGTGTAGATAAAGTTTATTTGTTGCCAATGATAAATCCTCGATAACCAACTATTGAAAGATGAATCGGGTTTGTTGTAGTAGAACACTTCTTTCTGAAATCGTGCTGATACATACATACATAATTGGTCATTCATTACAACCGTTCAGTCAGGATTACTGTCCTAGTTTCTCACACTATTTATGTTGTGTGTGTTAATTTTATACATAAGTGGCGGGACCTACAGTTTAAAGTCGACACTCCGAACGACAGATTTTTTGAGAAACCTTTCATGGCAATTTTATTTACTCTTAGAGTTTTTGCCAGAAATCTGCTGAGAAGAAATCGCCGGAAAAATACTTTTTGTATTTTATTTTGATGTCTGGCCTGGGACTCGAACCCTGGCCTTACGTGTAATAAGCCAGCACACTATCTACTAGACCACGGCGACTTCTTCGTGCTGATAAGGAGATATCAAGTTAGAAACTTGATAACATAAATCATCAGTAATCATTTTTTCAAATAGTTTTGGAATTATGCTGAGTTTTGCAATACCACGATAGCATCGGATTTATTATTTTTCATAGGATTTGGACTTGGGCCTTACGTCTAATAGGCCAACACACTATCTACTAGACTACGGCGACCATATTTCATATATTTCAGATACAGCAATTGGAATTATACCTAATGCCATTTAAACAGATTAAATTTCCGATATCGCTTAAATATTTTTAAAAATTGTTAAATTGCTATTATATAGTCATTTTTAGTCTTAAAATTTGTTTGTATGTTTATAGGTTTTTTTTGTTATTATTTTCTCTTTTCATTAGTTTTTAATATCGTTCTCCCATATGTATGTGTGTATGTATGGACTAGAGGTGTCTGCACACTATTGCACTTTTCTCAAGACCCAATATTGATTGTAGCTGCAAATATAAATAAGTGTGAAGCAAAGATAGTGTACAAAAAAACAACTGCACTCGTAGACCATTGTACAACAGCATAAAAGAAAGTTGTGTGAAGAGTGAGACATAAAATATTGTACTCTTCATAGAGTCACAACATGAATTTCTTTTTTTGCTCTCGGCAACCGAACATCTTCGTCGACACCAGCATTGCCAATAACTTTTTGAAACTTTTTATTTCTGGGGAAAAACCTTTTTTAAACTACTACTTTTTTTACACTACTGATATTCATATGGCAATACTGAGAATGTAGCTTCAGTATTAAAAATATTCTCTTACAACACAAAGCATAATTCTGTACCTTCACAGGCAAACGAATGCTGTTATAGACACTGAATAAATGAGAAATCCACATTCCAGTGCACTCGTAAAATCAAGAACAACAGAAAAGAGTACACTACAGTAATGCATTCGGTGAAGGGTGGGCTAGCAGAATGTCATGTGCACACCTCTAGTGTGTACATATTCTGATATTTGCATTAATAACCAACGCCGGTCGGTGAACAAGAATAGAAAATACTGGATATAATCATTGCTTTGAGATAAAACGCATACAAGCGTCCAAAAAGAAGAACTTATCGCGGTGGGAATGTTACAATTAGATAAATATGAACAAATTAACAAAACTCTGGTCTAAAATGAAGAGAACGAAACTAAATTGATATCGCTTGCGCAACAACAACAACAACAATTATTTACATGATGTACATTTTATTATTTGTATAATTATTTGAATTTTTTACGTTACATTACGTATCATTCCGTTCTTTTGAAAGTCCTCATTTGCCACCATACAGTCGAATAATGCTTTCCGTCTTCGTCCATTTAAATATGCTGTTAAACGAACGAACGAACCTATAGAAAAGTAATTATTTATTTAGTTGTTTTGTGTCTTATCAGAAAAAACAAAACACATCCATGCATACATAAATACAAGAAAAAACAAAAAAATACAAAAAAAAAGATCAAATAAAAAATATGTTCCAACGTGGTGCAAGTGTATCGGAAAGGTTTCTACATAGATGGTATAGCCTAAATTACTATTGTTCAAAATGGAATTGTTTCTAAATGTTTACATTCTTGGAGGAGAATGTTTTTAAAAACAGTATGCCATTGTATTTATTTCCATTCACATCACACCTTTATATAATTATCGTCGAGAAATTATATTAAATATCTACAAATTCCAGGTGTGTGTGTAGTCAGTCGCCTTCCCATACGGTGCCAGTATTTTGATTTCTGTGATCGTAATGACTTGTTTCTCTCTTGTTATTCATATCTTTCGATATCATCTTTATTAAAATTTTATTTTTAATTTATTTCTTATCAAGAGAAATTGACTACATTTTGTGTATTTTTTTTATCTCGTTTGAAATAGGAAAACGGATATTAATTAAAAAGCCAACTTTAACGCAAGTTTCTCAAGTATTGACAATGAATTTCAAAAAAGTTTTATCAATTAAGTTATCCACCAAAATATTAGTTAGGCATTCTGAATTCAACATTGGCACTCCTATAGTGGATGATTTTAAAGTTTGATTTTACCATTTATGTCATACCAACACCTGTCAAATTTTTAGTTACAATAGTTCTCACAATAAAACCCCCCAGTTATGCATTACCTGCACCCAAAAAAAAAAGTGGGAAGTGAAAGAAATTGCATTCTTCAATAGTTCGAACCACAGTTTTAGTAAAATTTTTAATTTCCGGATTTTCTCGTTGGTACAATTCAAATAATGCCGGAATGAATGAATGATATGGGCCGGATTAAGCATTTTTATATCTATCAAGAATAATTTAATTGGTCAAATCAGTTTGGCTCGCAAGTAAGTAAGCTCATGGAAAGTATTACTTTGAAGTAATTTTTACTTGCCAGACAGAAAACAGTCAATGCCTGCTATACCAGAAGAAGTATAAATGCATTGAATATTCTTTTCCGCTGTCTTTCTAGGGGCCACTATTTCAACGTGCCGTTAACTAACAAAAGAAAGATTTTAACGAGTTCATAAATTGATTTTCGTTATTATGAGAGGCCAATAAGAAGAAAATAATCATTAAGCTAAAGGGAATATCGTCCTACCTTTAACATTTAATGGTCACTTTGTGATTGGACTTGCAATTTAAAATTTAAACAAAATGAGTATAAACAACAAAAAAAAACAAAGTCCGCTGTTGCGGCACTGCTTTAAAAAAAATTTGTTTTATTGAGCAGTTTTATCGACATAGCTGCGGCATTGCCACATTTTTGAAAATGATAATTTTATTTTATCTGTAAATTGTAATAACGAAAATCAGTTAAAGGTAACCTTACAGTTCGTTTTAGCTAAAGGTACCAAGTTTAACGGCAAGTTGTAATACTGGTGGTTCTACATGCATGGTATACCATCACGACCACAAGCGATAATTTTTCAAAACTGTAATGCTGTCCGTAATGTTGAAGTCGCCGTAGACTAGTTGGTAATAAGTTGGCTTATTAGACGTAAAGCCAGGGTTCGAGCCCCAGGCCAGACATCGAAACAAAAAGTATTTTTTCGGCGATTTCTTCTTAGCAGATTTCTGGGAAAAATTCTGAGAGTAAATAAAAAAACCATGAAAAGTTTCTTAAAGAAAATCTTATGTAGAAAATTAACACACACAACATTGGTGGTGTGAGAAACTAGGTCAATAATCCAGACTGAAGGGCTGTAATGACCAATTATGCATGTAATGCACGATCATTTAAAAAAATTGTGATAACAACATTGATTTGCTTTTGCAGAGTGTAGTACAGGTGAAGGAAGGATGTTTTTAAGCAAAAAACATAATTCTAATAATAGATTATAATTGAGAAATAGCCATAGTTCAGTAGATAGTGCCTAGCCTAGAAGAGAGTCAGTCCAAGGTTCAACCTATGGATCTAATATCTCTAATAAAATGAAAACTGAAAAATTCATCGAATTCCTCTCAGGAGACCAAAATAAAATTTCCACAAAAAGTTTCTCAAATCTGTCTTTCGGGATCATCTGAAAATCGTTGATATAAATTTAGCATGAGCGGTGTGAGAAGCTCGGTTGTAAACCTGACTAAAGGGTTGTAATGACAAATTGCGTAAATTTGCTGAAAAAATTACATTTCGTTTAAACGCTAAGTTTGATGAAATAAAATAAAAAAAAAGTATTTTAAGACAAAGTACCAACTTGTATAAAATAATAGGAATGAAATAATTCTATCGAATATCCATTTTTAAATATTTATGGGGTCATATTACAAGCTCATGTGCATAACCTTTTCGTAGGTAATTTCCTGCAGCTTATTGCTCTGTTTTGTTCATCAGGTGCGATGCGTTGACACCGCATTTCTTGGTAAACATACTGTTGTTACCAACGCTACTAATCTAATATAATATTAACACCACCCCCAGCACCCCCACCACCCTGTGCATATGTTTTCATTAATAACTTTGTATTTCAAGACCACAACTTCGACTGTCGACATAGTATGCTCAAATTAATTTGATTATCGACCAAACGTAACCCATTAGTGTGCCAATTTTACTCTAGTTTTTTTTTTTGTTTTTTGATTATTGTTTTTTTTTTTAATATTTTATGGTTGTGTTTAATATGTTAAAGTAAATAAATTAAAAAAAAAAAAACAAAAAAGTGTATAACATTTTTCACGAGCTAAATTTTGGTTACCATGGCAACTCTTTTATTTTATAAATAAAAATAAAAAAAAAGAATGTAAAGCCGCAAGGATAATAATGCCGCAATTTATTGACCCAAGGTTGCTTTGGAAATGGCCAGATGTAAAAACGGAAAATTTATTGTTAGAAAAATATAACAAGAGGAACAAATAAATAAATAAACGAAGAGACGAACAATGACTGGCACTGCCACTGCCACTGCTACCATGTAAATTTAGAAATTCTTATTAAGAATCAAAAACAAAGGACATTTCAAACACAAACCTCCACACATGTTCTGTGTGTATATCGTATATGAAAATGCAAATAAAAAAAGGAAGAAGAAACAAAAAAAAAACAACAACAACACCATAACGTAATAATTAAAAGCATCTAGAAAGTCTGTAAAAAAATGCAAAAAATAAAAAACTTGTCACGAACTGTCAACTTACGCTACGCGACGCAAAATAGGTACATAGGACAGAATTAAAGTATAACTCAACAATGGTACTTCTTCCTGCTGGACCTTATGTGGAAACGAATGCAAAAAAGCATAAGAACAGAATCGAAAATATTACAATAAAACCCTAAAGAAGAAAAGCGCAGGCAGTAGCGTATGAGCAAAAAAACAAAAAAACCAAACACACAAACACACAAACCTTTGTCACGCATCAAACCTAAGGGGCAAATTTTGGATGTACTGTCGAGTCAAATATGTAGTTCCTTTATCGACTTTAATGCGCGAAATCACTTTAACATTTTTCAAAAAATGATTTGTTTTGGAACTACACCGCGCGCATTTGTAATTTATGACAAAGTTCTGGTACTTAAGAAACCAAAAAAAATTTTTTTTTTTTTAAAGTTTTCGAATTAGTAACTTAAATGAGTAGCAGATAAAAGCGAATATTAATTACAAAATTTAATTAGAGCCACGTATTCTTCAATAAATATTAATTTTGATTTTGGCTGGCACTGTAATACGAGTATTGATCGTATATACAATGCATATTCATTCGCCTTTATACTTTAACTGGATGCGTGAGTATGTGTGTGTACTGAATATAAAAGATTCAGGAGTTGAAACATCCTCTTCTATATTCAGCCACCACAAGGGTAAACTTTTTTTTCATTTCTTAGTGAGTAACCTACACATAAGGCATATGCATAACTGTGTAGTTGCACGCGTAAATAAGTAAATTCTCAAAAGCATGTATGTATGGAGATAAAGATTAAGAGTCGAATACTTCAGGTTTTATTTTTTCTTTTCATTTTTTTTTTTTGCAATTGCATAAAAACAATCAGTCAGTACATACTAGGGATGCCAAACGGAATGGATTTTTAAAAACTCCGGGATATTTCGGGATCCAAAAAAAAATCACGGGAAAAATCTGGATTTTCTCTTATTAATAAAAATATTTCGTTAACAAAATTATTTGTATTCCAATTATTAAAACAGCAAGACAAAAAGTAACAAAAAAGCTTAGATTAACAAAAATAAAAATTATTCATCCATATGCTGTAAATCCATTAGTTTTAAGAAAATATATTTAGATTCCAACAAAAAGATTACAGGATATAACATGCGATCTGATAGGCTTGAACGAATTTTGTTGTCAACATGCGCACCCTGCCGTTGAAGAACACTTCTCGCAATCAACATTTGTTGATAAAAATACTTCCAAGATAGCTGTATGCACTACCTCTTGATGTAAATAAATCTCTTTGAGTATCTAAATCAGTTACCCTATTAATTCGTTTAATAAGCCTTTTACTGTTACATAATTTTTTATCACTGGAAGTAGGATTCTTCTCATCTGAGATGCTATTATCGAAGTCAAGTGATACAGAATTTTATTTTCAGGATCTTTTGAAGGGTCAAAATACATATGAATTCACAATCCAGAAAAATCCCGGGACAAATTTTTTAAAATCCCGGGATTCGGGATTTTGTGAATCCCGAAAATCCCCGGATTCAGGATTTCCCGATTGGCATCCCTAGTCAGTACATACAGCAAGTTCTATTACATACATTGCGATTCGAAATATAAAAGCGTGTGGTGTATGCTTGAATGTTTGTTTAGAAATGTTCTTTGTTTTAAAGGAAATAAAAAGAACTTTTTCTCTATTGTTCAAATACAAGTTATAATATCTACATTCATACCAGTATTTAGTTTGTTTAAGTAATTATGTATATGTACATATATATGTATTTATGTATTAAAAATACAAAAAAGTGAAAATATAATTAGATTTTCTATGGATTATCATATAAGACGAGTTTAGCTTGGAACACAACCGGCAAATAGAATTGTTTTTTTATATTCAAAAATAAAAATAAAAATTATTTGTTGTTCTATTGAATTGGTTATCAATTTGGTTCTTTTCTATTTGTTACCGTATGGCAGATATGAACTTAATGAAATTGGCTGAGAAAAAAATTTTATCCTGAAATTCCTATTAAATTATTTTGTATGGTAATGTTAGATCTGAGCATTATTATCAGCAAACCCAAATTCATTATAGATACGTTTAAATATGTAGTGGCAGCAACGATTTAATACACAACGTTTTACATTTATATTCAGTGGTGTTGTGCTAAACTGTTCCGGACTCCGGTTCACGGTTCGGAAAAACAAGCCGGTTCGTTCCGGTTCGGGTTAGGTTCAAACCCTTGTTTATAAAAATTCGTCAAAATTAGAAAAAAAAAATCAGCAATTCTTTTTAATTTTTTTTTCAAAACGTCAGCCAATTCTCGTTATCAGAAATCATCTTTAGTTCCGAAATGCGTTCCTGTCCAAAAAGGAAGTCCGAAAGCGTTCCGGCTCGACAACACAATCACTGGACCAATATTTGGACCCATATTGTCTTTGGGAGTTCTAATGTGTATATCATACAGATTAATAAAAGTTTTAACATCGTCATAAATTCACTAAAATAAAACTCAACTTCCTAAAATACCTTTCGTATTTGGCGGGAAATCCTTTATTTTGAATTACAACAGAACATCTCCTGGATAAACTCTCAGCTAAGGCCATATAGCATTCCTTGATTCAATCTTTTTGAATTTCCTTCCACAAATTGTTGAAATTATTTTGCACTACTGCTCGTTTTTTCCCTGCAGCACAAGTCTTCAACTTCACGATTGAGTTCCACCGATTGAGCTACCCACGGTAAAGCTGTAATATTGTTTTATTCCATGCAACTCGTGACTAGACGTGAAATGTTCTTAGGGGGATTATTTTGCATAAGTTCCCACATTAGAGGCATGTTGTAAATGTTGGTTTGTAAATGTACACGCCATGGTAGTAAAATACTATTGGCACTATGACATTGGTAACACCATACTGTACTTTGGGTGATATTCCACGTATGGAGGACTGCATAAGTAATGCTTATCATCGAAGCGCCAAAATTACGATTCGTCGCCGCGAACTGTATTTTCCCAAAATATAGTAGGTTTATTGCGGTGTTCACTTCTTGGCTTATTTATTCGTCACCTCTTTCTCAACCATGAAACGTTTCTCAGAAATCTGTTGTTCAGAGTTGTCTTTAAAGCTGTAGCTCCTGCTAGTGAAGGATACAATGAACATACAAAACATGGGTGTTGTGAGAAACTAGGTCATAATCCTGACTAAAGGGTTGTGATGACCAATTAAGTAATACACCACACCTACCCAAGATCTTCTCATTCTCATAAAAAAAAAAAAAATTCGAAGAAATCTTATATTTTCCCACTGGCAAGTTGAGCGGTAGTTTGTGAATAACAAGATATTTTCCTTTAAAGGGGCCCTTTAATCCAAGGCCAAACGCAAGAAGGTGTATTAAATATGTACTGATGCTGCAAACTCATGTGCACGTGTTTTGTATCGTTATACTCAAATAGCGTTCGATTGAGTTGTTATTGTTGTTGTTGAGCCATTAAAGTATTACGGTCGACATATGAGCCGTTGTATCGATATTTTGTGTAACGGTGCCTAACATTATTTAAACTGAGAAGAAATTGAAATTTGGTATCTCGACAGACCAAGAAAAGCTTGACACCGTAGCTCAAAACTCTGTATTTGTTTTTCTCTTTTAACAAGGCTTGGCAACGAGAGCGTTTTAATGGCTGACGTGTTAAGCGAGTGTGAAAAGTGCAAATTATCGACATTTTCTTACGTGTGGCTTTTTTTGGGTGAAGTTTCCACGGATTTTTATTCAGTGTTACGACTTTTACTTCGGACATCATTTAGCTTGCGTGGCTTCATGCTGATATAGTTAAAGCGGAAGCAACGGATGGTAACGACTTTGTATCACTCGAAGGCTTAATTTCACCCTTGTCCAAGTCATTTTTTGAAGAGGGCTTTATAAATAAATCTAAGGTTAAGTTACGTACTCCTTACTTGATTATCAAATGAAAACGTCGTTATTAGTAAATTAATTTAATCTTAGTGTAGTTAATCTAAATTTTATTTATTAAAGGAAATCGCCGTAGTCCAGTACGTAGTGTGTTGTTCTCTGTCGTTCGGAGTTGACTTTAAACTTTAGGTCCCGCCACATAATTGGTCTTTACAACCCTTCAGTCAGGATTATTGACCTAGTTTCTCACACCACTTATATTGCATGTGTTAATTTTATACATAAATGGCTCGATCTACAGTTTAAAGTCGACTCCCAACGACAGATGCTTGAGAAACTTTTCATGGCAGTTTTATTTATTCTCAGGGTTTTAGCCAGAAATCAGCTAAGAAGAAATCGCCGAAAAAATATTTTTTGTATTTTATTTTAATGTCTGGCCTGGGACACGAACCCTGACTTTACGTTTAATAAACCAGCGCACTACCTACTAGACCACGGTGACCTCATGTTTTCATGTTGAAATCAACTTTGGAAATCTAGTTTGTGATTATGTTTTTCGAAAAATCGTAAAGACCAATTATTACCAGGGTTACGAAAAGAAATCCATATATTTCGCACTTTAAAAGATAAAAAAGGATAACATTTGCAAAGGGGAAAATACCTTAACAAGTCTCCAGAATTCTGGGAAAAGCTAAATTTTGCGGAAGATAGCAAATATTATACTTTCGGCACCAAAGAAGACAAATGTTGTGGAAAGGGGGGATACTACCCGCCTTATGAGCAATTGTCCATCAAAGTGAAATATGTTGGTGATGCTCTTATGGTTTAGGGACGCATTTCAACATTTAAAGTGAGTCTGTTTCAATTTATTTCAACGATTACAAGTGCGTTTTCTTTTTTCGGATATAAATTTGCAATGGTAGAGCAAAGCCTATAGAAGCTTTAAAATTATTTTTAAATTTTCTATTGCAGTACAATTTACTATTTACACAAACTGGAGCTTTAATTCACATGGCAATAATATACATACACCCATACCTCGCTTTGCGTCGTTTCTTTTTGCGTTTTTTCGAAGTTGCATGGCTTTGGAATTAATACTAATTGTCACTGGGCGTCATTAGATTTTCGAAGTTGCGTTGTTTTGGTTTCTAGCCTTTAACTTTATTTGATTTTTTTTAAGTTTTCTGTTTTTTTTCGTTTAAAAGTAAAATATGGGGATTCCCAATCTAGCTGAAGAAAAATTTATTTTCACCTTATTTTCCTAATTTTAGATTTCAGTTTCAATTATAGTGCGTTACAAATTAAATGAATTTTTTATTTTATTTTAATTGATTTTTCTTATTTTTGTTTTCTGCTTTTTGGATGTACTAAAATGTATGTAAAACAATTTTATATTATTTTTAGTTTAAAAAAGTAGTAAAATTTTTGTAACCCTGGAATCCATCTTTGGTCTTTGTATGGTTGCAATTGAAAAAAAAAATCATAATTCAGTTTGCGTCGCTTTAATTTGCATCGTGCTTTTTTGGAACGTAACAACGACGCAAAGAGAGGTATGGGTGTAATTAAAACATGTACATATGAACTTGTACATACATACATACATTTTAAATATGTTTAAAAATGTATAAACGCCGCAGTCTGGCAATAATATTGCAATTTCGATATGTTGTGAATATAGCACAGTGTCGGGCAAAACTAAATACCAAAATTCTATTAAAAATCTTTGATTAAAGGCTTGAACAAACTTTATCAGTTCTATTATTTTATATTTAAAATTTAAATTAATAATAAAAAAAAAATCATTCATAGTACAGAATTGAATCACGTATTCAAATATTGCAAAAATAATTGAAATATTTTAAATCTTATTTTTATATCTATATATATTTTTTTTTTATTACTTTTAACATTTTGAATTCAATATAATTAGCCAAACTTACTCCATCTGCCATAGAAGTTAGTCAGTACTGCTGAAATTGTTGCCAAATACTTATCAATATATTTTAAATGGTTCTAAGAAAAGGCATCTGGCTTTGCAACTTCAAGACTGATATGTTATTTATTTAAATAAACCAATTTTTCACTAAATTAAATGCACGTTGAAGGTTGTTATTTTGTTAATATCGAATAGGTATTTTTTCCTCTGCTATGTCTATGTAAAAATCCTTTCCAGTTTCCACCATGTTTTACTATACCATTGCTATAACTTGGATTAGACTGTTCGCTTTTTCGCATCAAATCCTGTTAAAATAAATACAAATGATTCATCAGACAGAAGTATAGTTATTAACTTGATAAAATAGTTCACTTATGGTGTTTTCTTTTCTACAGAGAAACTGTCACCGTCTCACAAGGTGCATTAAAGAATTTTTGTCTAACCCTGTTGTATTGTCATTTTTTATTTGAGAAGAACATAACACAAATATTCAAAAAAGGGTATGCCCTTACCACTTCAAAAGAAAATGTTGACTACGTTGAAATAAATTCAGTAATCCTTCTTCATCAGATGACGAAGATGAATCTAATAACTGATTTATTTCAATTTTCGCAAATAAAATAGATTCAGCAATATCCATATTTATATTTTTTCAAGAAAAAGATTTTAGATCTAAAAATATGTTGTATTTTTTGATTTGTTTTCAAAAAAAAAAATGTAATATTAACTTTATTTTTTGAGAGCTTTTTTTCTAACAAAAAAAAAATATTTTAAAACTGTTCTAACATTAAATACAATTTTTTATATTACTGACCATGTAGATTTAATAATGTAATGTTTCCTTAAGGTTATTCAACAAAACAATGAAAAAAATTACTTCAAAATGGCTAACAATACCAGGCGACTTTTTTAAATTTCATCTGGTAACCCTATAAATAAACAAAAGTCATCCGCTTTACAGGGCACTATCAGCACTCTCGATTTATACAGGGCATAAAATGCAAAGCCCTCCACAATCGGCGAGTGCGAATTATTTAGAATAAAACATGCCATCCTTTTATAGGGCGAAACAAAATTGCATTTTGCCTTAATAAAATGCACATTTTTAGGTAGAAAAGAAAACACCATCGTATCCAATCTTTAAAACCGCTTAAGATACCCGAAATAATATTTAGCGAATGATACATTTATTCTTGCTACTCGATTCGTTTTCATTTTTCTTTAAATTGTCTTAAAATAAGTTTCCGTAAGAATACAATAAAAAACTGCTGTTTTATAACGCATTTATTATTTGTAAATTGAATTGAAATGTATGTATGCCAGTATAATAGTATAATAGAAATAACGGATCATTTCTAACAGCTAACTGACATAGCAAATATTCAAGGTGACATGCTTAGTTGAGTCGCTGCATTTTATGTTACGTTCTCTTAATTTTTAAACGCACGGTGTGAGTGTTCTCAATAAAATAAAAATTATGGCCATGAATTTGAGCGACCAAGATGATGTTGTTATATCTTGTGCTAATAACGTATGGGAATCCGTGATTAAATTTTGTCTCATACTGTATGTACATATGTATGTATGCATATGGTTTTCTTTAGCTTTTAAAGCACGTGCCATACTCTAAACTTTGCATACACAAATAATTATACACACACACACACACTCACTTGCGATATACAAAAATTATTTGCGTATCAGAGAGACATTGAGGAGATACAATTCATTGAACACATACTTGGGTTGTTTTGTACAGGATTCTTGTTGTTATTGTTGTTGTTGCTTACAATGGCAAGAAGGAAGACCGAAAAACAAACAAACAAACAAACAAATTAAGGGGAAATAAAATATATTATTTGATCAGAAAAATATATAAAACGAGCCGAGAAGTAACTTGAATAAAAACGCCAATTGTGAAAAATGTGTTCATTGTCTTACTAAAACAGAAAAAAAAACATTTTTTTTTCTACATATCTCATGTACTACATAAAAAGAAGTTAATGATTCGTATTCTGAAATATAATTTTTTGTGTAGAGAACATCAAGTGACATTTGTTTATGAAGCGTGCTCATAAATTCAAATATTAAACAACATAGATTGGCGTGATAAACACCAAAGTGGTCGTTTGTTAAGAGACGTTATGCAATTGGGTGCCCAACCCAATAAACCACACAAAAATACGAAATATTTAGAACGATCTGTTACGACGATCACTACAATTGAATTGATTTTACTTGAAGAACCCTTTCATTCATTCAATGGATTAATATTTTCAAGTTCGTGATGTTTAATAGATAAATAGTAAGTAAGTATGGCTTTTTGTTCTTTTATTTGTGGCCACAACAGACGCCTCCGCACTAAAACGCCTTTATTACCTGGAGGTCTAAATCAACAAACGTGTCATCAATGATCGTAGCGTTTTTTAAGAAAATTGTTTAATTGCCTATGCAATTACTTTTCGAATGAAACATGAAAACAAACGCAATCCCAAACAAAGCACACACTCCCTCATTTAAACATGCGCAGTGCTTAAATTCGTTCATTGATGGGCTTGAGTACAACTTACAAGTACGACAGTCATGGTTGTGATGAATCAATGGAGAGAGCAACCATATTCAACTCACAATTCATTACTAGCCAGCCATAGGAATGGTATCTGCCTACGCACCACACCGTTAAGGTAACCAAAAAGATTCGCCTTTATGTTTCAGCACGCGTTTTTACAATAACAATAAAAAAACAAATACAAAAATATTAATCGTGCCACCACTAGCAAAAAAACGTTTCGTTCATTCATTCATTCATACATTTCGTCTGCATTTTCAGTGAGTCGAAACATTTTCTAAATATGTTCTGAATAAAATCAAAAAAAAAATATGTTTTAAATACGACTTTAATACACTGCTAATCATCATTCTGAGCAATTTTTCTTCTTTTCATTCTGGTTCTCCACGCGTTCTTCTTCTCTATGCGTTCTTCTTCTCCCTAGTGATCATTTTATTTTGAGTTACAAAAAAAAAAAATGAAGCGCACCTTTGAGCGCACCTCAAAACGTAACAATTTAAATCACAATTTACGAATACATGTGTGGGTGTAGATAGAAATTGATCGAAAATACTGAAAATTAATCAATTACACAAATTTGTAATCGCTGACACATACATACATACATACATACATATTTTGAAGATGAATCTATCATAATTTAAAAATATTTAGGTTTCTGAATTTTTATTAATTAATTATTATTTTGTAATCATAATCGATAAATATTTTGATAAATAACGCTGGTCGCTGTAGTCGTTTTAATCTTTTTGGTCAAGTGTGCACTTCTGAATATACTTGCATATTTGCATCGAGAATATTTTATGCATTCTGTTAAAAAGTAGGAACTATTGTCATTGTCATTAGATTACTAACTACCCTCCCAACTCTATTTTTACACGGTAGATACGTTCCTCAGAAATCCGTGTAAAAAAAGAGACATTTCCAATAGTAAAATAGGGGATACGTTCCATGGCATCTGAAAACCGTGTAAGATAAAATGAAGAACTATATTTACTTCGAAAAACCGTGTAAAAAAATGTTGAAAACTGAAAAATTGTAAAAATTGTCGCTACTTAATAACAAACGCAATTGTTTCCGACGAACTGGACTAAAGTCGGCATCAAATTACCAAATGGTGACTTTCGTTCAGTAATAAAGTTTTCAACTGTCGGACTACTTTCCGAAAGGTCTTGCTCCGTCGACTTTTTTATTAAAAAATCTTTTACAGAAAATTGAACTTTTGGTTTTTTAAGTTCTTTGGTTTTTTAACGTTCATTATTACACTCCACATACATAAGTAGGCCCAACAAAGCAAATCTAGTGTTAAATATTTATTTTTTAATGTTTTCGATTGTCATTAAATTTTAATATGATTTGATAGACAAAAAAAAAAAATACAAAAATATAATCACAGTGGACGTCCACTCTTTATTATGAATTTCCAATAATACGAATGACAAAATTTTTGCATTGACTACTTTATAGTACGAATAGATGGGCATTTTTTTCTATTCGATAGTACGAATAGTGGTTTGCTACAAGAATTTTTGTTTTCTTTACGTATAAATGAAGTCGCCGTGGCTTTTTAGACGAGTGAGGTCTCGGTTCAAACCCCAGCCCAGACATCTGCAATAAAATCAAATATGAAAAGATAATTCTTCGGCGACTTCCTCTCACCAGATTTCTAGAAAAAACTCTGAAAGTAAATGAAATTGCCTTTAAAAGCTTCTCAAAAATCTGTCGTTCGGACGACGCGCCTTAAAAACCTCTCTTATGATATGCATATTACATATGTTGGTAAGGAAACGAATTTTTAAATTAAAGGAACATTCAAAAATAGACCCTTTTTCAAAGTGGTCCAGCTCCGAAATATTTTAAATGCCGTCATAAAAAATGCAAATGTTCATTTTAGGACGGGTTTACACTTTGCACGAATTTCGATTCCATACAACTTGAGTCGCTCTAATGTACATGCGTTAGTAAGTTCTTTCATGCCTGTTTAGGTACAAAAAGTAATTCAAAATAATACAAATTAATTGTATCTTGATTTGTTATGTATTTTTCTTTTTATAAAAAAAAAAATATAAATATTTTGTGTGAATTATTTGAACTGGAACGTAAAAATATCTTGTTCAATAATACGAACTTTTCGGTACTACGAAAGGACCTGACAATATATAACTCGTACTAGCGAACGACCACTGTATTGATATTGCAATTTTTATTAGTTACAAAATAACATCTACTTCGTCATGGGATTTTATTAAAATATGATCAAGATTTGGTGATACAACTTTGATTCTTTACATTGCAAATTCTCAGACGTATACGAACAATGAGTTTACTTTTAAAATTTGCAAGAAAAAAATTTTAAAATAGTTGTTAAAAATTTTTGATGGTTTAATTTTTTTTTAGTATTACTGTCACTATTTTTAATTTTTAGCAACACTGGTTCAATTTCAAATTAGATTAGGAAAATTTTTTTTATCAAAATATTCATAAAATTGGTGCAAGCATAAGTTCTCTTATGGAGATTTTTTTTTTAAAGATATTGGGCCATAATCATAGTCATCAAAAAAGTATACTTTAAGTACCATTTATAAAAAAGTCTGCTTTTCGGCTACTATAGACGATAAAAAGCTTACTTTTTACACTAAAGCCAAATTTATGTTTAAAACAAGTTGAAGTTGTTTTTAACGAAGTTGACATCATTTTAAATCGATCAGCTGTTTGTCATTTGTCAAAAGTTGCAAAATCAAAACAAACCAAAAACAAAAGTAATTTGAATTGTGTAAAATTTTTTATAAATTGTAGGAAAAGTGTTAAAAATAACTGAAAAAATGTGTACAATTCAGGACATTTGAACATTTGTGTGAAGGAAGAAAGTCTAAATTGTATAAGGAAAGGTTTTGCCCAGTTGTTTATTATTTTATTTACTAATTTTTTGGCGCTTTTATTATCAGCTGTGCAGAGATGCCACTTATACAATATTTATACCAGTTTGTTTGAAGAATTTCAAACATTAAATCATCCACCTAAAGCTGATCAACTTAAAACAATTATTAATTTTCTCTATAGTTAAGAAGTTTAAATATTAAAGTTGTTTTTAAAAAGAACCGACTTTAGTGTTTGACTATGATTCTGGCCCATTGTCTTTTAAAAAAGTGACAGTAAAAGTATTTCAACCCAAAAGTAAAAACCTGATTTTAGCATTAAAACCATAATTAGCTGATTTTACGTTAACACTGTAAGTTTTCTTAAATCTGGTTTTAAATTCCTGACATTTATGGTTCCTTAAATTTGGTTTTAACATGCATTGGGACTGCATAACAGCTGTTTTTGTTTTCAGCTGTTTTCAGCATTTCTATGTTGGTAGTTCTGATTTAGTACATGAACATAAAGTTGTATTTCATAAAACTAATTAAAACCAATTGAAAAAAGTTTTAAGATGGCTTTAACACTATAAATTTGTATGGTAAAACCAGGTTTTATTTAAGGTTATAACGTTAAAACCAACTTTTGCGTAAAAACCACTCAGTGTAAAAATACTACAAGCAGATATTTTTACGTTCACCCTGTCATATGTCGCCTTTTTGGTTCAAAACCCGGCACAGTGTTTCATACTTATTTGCTGCAATTAACAGCTTTTTTCGTGTGCTCAATTTTTTATAAAAAATTTACGAATGAGTTTATTAGAGAAAATTTTTGTTTTTCACTACAACTAATCTAATTTCAAAAGCAAAAACATTTGTTTCCTATCTGTCATTATAAGATAATAATAATCGAAATTCATTTGCAGCAGAGGTCTCATGAAGTAAGCTTTGATCCACTGTAACACCACTGCTGTACCTGATGTTTGAATAAATAAACACAAAAAACTCAAAAATGGTGCTAAAATTTAGGACGACCTAGTAAAAAATAGCGAAACTTGAAAACCCATTGCATTGCTTACACGGCACGGTACGACATTTTCCATACGACTTGACAGAAAAATTAAAATATTTTTAATTTACAAAAATAATTATTGAGCAAGATTTTAAAAATTTAGATGACCAAAGATGACAGATTATAGAATAGATAGAGGAAAAAAATTTTATACATGACAGCCAGTTAAAATATGATTGTCGTCTAAAAAAGAGAAGTTCCTACTGGGTACACGAAATATTGAAGAGTTTTATACTATGTTCAGACAGCCACTTTTATTGCGTTAATCCCAATAAACGCCCAATGTCAACAACTACAAACAAATAAAAAAAAAAAGGATAAAAACGATGTTGTTGAAACAACCAGCTATTTTGTTTACCACTTGAAATAAATATTGCCTATATTATGTGTCTGAACACTTAAAATATTGTACTCAAATAAACGAATATTGACTTAATAAAAGTGGCTGTCTGAACATAGTATTAGCTGCTTTATTGGCAACGACGAAATCAAGAAAAGTTTTCTTTTGTATTATAAAAGCGAATTTCACCGATGTTCACTCTATACTGCAAAATTTGGAATCGTTTTAAGCGATGAAATTATAGTAAAACTATTATGGGGTAAGATCAAGTCACATTTAGTTTTAGGAATTCTTCGTAAATTTACACGTTTGTAGTCGTTTTTGAAGCATTTTGAGTTTTTAAGTCTAAATAGAACAAATAGTGTGTGATAGATATATTAACGAAATTTCTGTATTCGTTTAGAAGCCTTTGGTTCCTGTATAGTTGGCATGAATTTTCGTGGTGAATAGCCGGTAGTTTCGGTTATTTTGGCTTTAAGGACCGCTGTGACTTGCGATTTTTTTGAATACACCTGCGACTGAAGAAAATCTCAAGTCTAACGGGGTAAAATCATTGTTCTCACCTCTCTTACATGAGATGAAAGAATATGAAATTCAACATGATCCAAGTGTCATGGAGCGGCGGTCTATGGAAACCACATTTTTTTTGTGACCAGATTATCTAATTCATGCCAGACAAAGTTGGCAATTAGTGCTCGTTGTTGACAATAATTCCTGGACAACGTTGTTCTGAAAAAAATGTGGATCGATGACGCCTGCAACGCAAAATTCACCCCAAACAGTGGCTTTCTAACAATGCATTTGACGCTCTACAATCTCATGTGGATTCGTATTGCTTTTAATTTGACAATTTTGTTTATTCACCTAACAATTCATTTCGAAATTAGGGACAGTTGCCAACTATTCCGGAACCCATTCATTCATCTCATATGATGATTTGTATACAGGTATTCTCCGAATTACAACCGAGAGAGGACCTTGTCGAAAGTCGAATTTCATAAAAAAAATTTTTTTTTTTTAATTTTTGGGATTTTTCCGACCTAGCTAAAGTAATGTATTATTTGTACTGATGTATACGATTTTTTTTTACTTTGAATTTTTTTCTTTTTCTCATACCGGGTTATCCATTTCGTGGTTTCAAAAGTAAACGTAAATAAAACACAAATAAAATATATTTTTCATGATATTTCTTTTTTATTGTAAAGTTTGAACGTTGAGATTATGTGTGAAACACTGCATCATTTAAATGACCTCCAGGTTTATCTGCATAAAAACGGTCTTTCGCGTAGTCCCACAAAAAAGTCTAATAGTGTCAAATCGCATGATCTTGGTGGCCAGTTAATATCGCCACGAAGAAAAATTACGCTGCCAGGAAATGTCTCTTGCAATAAAGCCGTATTCGCTCGAGTTGTGTGGCATGTGGCACCATCTTGTTGAAACCACATATTCTCCAAGTCGTATTCTTTAATAGCAGGCAAAAAAAAAGTTGGTTGTCATATGTCCATAACGTTCCGAATTGAAGGAATCGACATATTCGGGTCTTCGGCAACACTTTCACTTGCAATAGCGATATTTTCAGTGGAACGAGCGAAACGATGAGGCACAGGTCATTCACTATTTGTAACCACTCCAGTCTCTTTGAATTTCTTCACAATTATGCCAATTGATTGCGTAGTTAGAGGATTATTAACTATAATCTCCTCTTAAATCAGGATATGTGGCTGTGGCAGAATCACCATTTTTGTAGTAGGTTTTGATCATTTTTTTGCATTTTGCGATAGTTAAGCGATCCATTTTCGTTATTGTCAGACTTTCAACTGGAAAGAGAAAAATTGGTTTCAAGACTTAGTTTGACAGATGTGGGATTCCAGTCCCATACTTTTGAAACCACGAAATGGATAGCCCTTTATGTTTTAGGGATTTCCCGCAACTAAATATTTGTCTTCTTGAAGAATTTTCTATGAAAAAAATGGTCGTGAAAAAAAATGGTCGTAAGTCGGGGACTACCTGTATCTAAATAACCTTGAACTGGGCAAGTTGAGAATACGATTTTAAAAACAGGAGGAATCTATATGAGCCATAAAGGCTCTTATTTTATTTTATTATAAATTTTCATAATGTTTGTAGATAAAGAGTTTGCTGTGGAGAACTTTTACTTCATCAGTAACTTCAAAGAGTGGCAATGTTGCAATAAACCACTATCGATAAAAAAAACTTTCTTGTTTGTCTTATGTACATATATCTATGCATATCTAGCAAATTTTTAGCTTAAATATTTGCAGTAATTTCTGTAAATGCATGATCGGTTAGTTCAGGTTAAGTAAATTCAAAAAAAAAAAAACAAAAAATAAGATAAAAAAATATCTACATACGAGTATGTAGGTATGAATTCTATTCCCTTTAAGTTTTTCTATATAAAGCTCGTGTTCACAGTCAGACACCAATCCCAGTTTCACAACGAAACTAAAAAGAAATCTCTGCACAACACAATACTGAATCACATTTTATTAAAATATTTGTACGTACACATGTTAAAATCCCTATATGAACGTACGAATGTAAAAAAATTGTAAATATGCATGCATGTATGAGTGTGTGTATATGTATATGTATATGAACATATAAAGCATTGAAATTCAATCGTTAACAGAATATTGTTCATGTTCATATGTTGCTTGTATGTATGCATGTATGTATGTATGTATACAGTACACAGCTACGAACACAGCAACGATGGCCAATCAAAAGCTCACCTTCATACGGTGAGTTAGTTAAGCTGCGATCAGTCAGTATTCGCATTAAAAATAAATAAATTAACCGAAACACAGCAAAAATCAAAGAGCAAGTGAGCGCATTTATTTTTAAGCCGAGTTAAACTCAAGTTGTAAACGTAGATAGAAAGAGAGAAAATATCAACGAACATCATATTAAACACTCAAAGTGTTAAGTTTGTGTTGAGTGACTGACTGGTTGGCCGTAAACATAAGAAACGTTCGAAGCGCTAAAACCAGATACCTACTACAACTTCAAGTGGCATTTGTATTGTATCTACTAAAAGACATTCCATCAAAGTACATATATATGTACGTACGTACGTATGTATGTATGTATGTCATGTACATACTCTCGACACATTCGATGTGATAAAAAAAATAAAATAAAATAAAAACTGCAAATACACAGCACAGCACAGCACACAGTAAAACATTTATGTCGTGGCCTGATCTTGTGTAAAATAATATTTCTTAACGTCTACTAACTGTATGCCTGCCGTATATGGATGGATGGTAAAAAGGTTCAATTTATTCGAAGCACGCGCCAACACAAGCTAAAACGCCAACCAAACAATACCTGCCTGCCTGTGTATTTGCATTTCAACAGAAATTCCAGTTTGTCTAAGAACAAAACACAAAAAACCAAAAATAAAATAAAAACAAAAACAATTGCTTAGTTTTGACAAATAAGCGTAAACGAACAATTCGTTTGTTAAAATAATAATAAAAATTGGATAAGAGGGGATCGCTTATAATCATTATCGTGTTCATGAGAGCCAAGAGAAAATAAAAAAGAAAATATTCGTATGTAATCACGCATATAACGCAAAAATGTGATTTCGAATACAGAAAAGAAGTTAAGAGAAAGACAGAGAGAGAAAGAGAGAGAGAGAGAGAGAGCGAAAGCGAAAGCGAGAGAGAGAGAGACTAAACAACGATCGAAACACTAAAACACCGAAAAAAAAGGCGTAGCACAGAGAAAATGAGTCAATATGATACGGCATTGTATATACAATGTCTGTATGTACTTCGTGCACGCAGAATATTCAATGGCAAACCTGATTCGATAGTAATGCTCCCAAGTAAATAAACTGATGACGACCAATTAAGCTCACAAACGAACGGCTCATACGACATACCGATCATACACACTCCAAAGCAAATATGTATTGTTGTATAAAGCATCACTGAATTCACATTCAAACATTCAAAGATAAATAAACTCCAGTTTATCGGTTATCGAGTTACCTCTTCTATTATTGTTGTACCCACTACCTACATTGTCAAGAAAAGAAGGCGGTAACGCTAAACAATGATCAAATAAGACTGTTTTATGGGTATATTGTAGCAAATGCTGTAGATAAGATAGCAAAAAATTAAAATCGAAGACTATATTTACATTGAATGGCTTAAAGATCACTGAAAAAAGTTAACACCTTTTAACAATACATTCCTACTTTGATTTCTGAGCCTTTCAATTAGGCCCAGTCCGAATACATACCTACTATGAGAAAGAATATTTATTTTATTGGAGACTTATCCTTTTCCTAAATTAATTCAAGGTCCAATCATTTAGTTCAAGAAAAGTTGAGAACCTATCGTTGTATTATTCAATTTCTTTCTAACATATCTAGAATACTTAAAACAGTTTTTATCAAATAAAACAAGTTTGGAGGGTTCGAGAAAAATAAAAAAAAGTATTTTTGAGTTCTACTCAACCTAGTGAATAACTTAAACTAAAAAAGTCGCCTTAGTCTAGTGGGTAGTGTGTTGGCTTATTAGACAAAAGGCCCGGGTTCGAATCCCAGGTCACACATCAAAACGAAAAATATTACTTCGGCGACTTCCTCTCAGCAGATTTCTGGCAAAAACTCTGAGAGTAAATAAAAATTGCCATGAAAAAATCTGTCGTTCGGAGTCGATTTTAAACTGTAGGTCCCGCCACTCATGTATAAAAGTAACGCACACAACATAAGTGGTGTGAGAAGCAAGGTCGTAATTCTGACTGAAGGGTTGTAATGGCCAATTATGTATGTATGTAAATAGCTACTCGGGTATAATTAATTTTTTTGTATTTTGTTCCACAGTGTAATTTTAAATCATTGACAAACCCATGATACTTTTTTCGAACACTTGCCATGAACCACACCCCAAACGAACAATGATTTTCTAGCAAGCCTTCGATCTTCGCATTTAATGTCAATTAAAATATAACTGACGGTGTTAGTTTCGATCAAGAGTGATAAACTAAAGATTACGCCATCACGCGCACAAAATTAAAATTTTCTGCGCATGTTGAATCAATGACGTCACGCAGAATGTGTTCCTATTGGCTAATGATAATGTAAGTTACATTGCAGGGCTGGCTGCCAACTATTTTCACGTAGTGCACACATTTTTCAAAAGAAATGTTAAATTTCACATATGAAAAATAAACCTTTGGAAACCTTTAAAATAGCCCAACTACGTCATCTAATGGGAAATCATGCGCAAGGCGTAATCTTTAGTTTATCATTCTTGAGTTTTGATAAGCTTTCGTCTAATGAATGTTTGAAAGAGTGGACCGCAAAAAATTGAAATTTGCAGCGAAATTCTCGATTCTGTTCGATAGATGACTTTAAAATACAATATCTGTGGTAATATTAACAATATCTGGCAACATTATGCCATAGATTGTTTGAAAAACTCTAATTTAACCTATACTTTGTTAGAAACTGTTACTGTAACCACAGCTAAATTTACAGCACAGCTGAGTGGACTGATGGCGAATATTGGAGGACCACTCCCAAGTAGGAGGAAAGTACTTTGAAAACTCGAACCAGAGCCAAAAAACTACTGTCCGCACAGAGAATAGCAGCTTTACGGGTCACATCCTCGTATCGCACGGTATCGACACAAGCTGCCTTAATAATAGCTGGAATGGTTCCCATAGACCTTCAAGCAATTGAGCGCCAGATGATTTACAACGCTAGACAGATTACGACTCAGTCGCAGAGTATAGAAACGATACAACACGAAGTGCTGGGAAAATGAACGTCATGGTAGGTGGACACATAAACTGATTCTAGAATTTAAAGTGTGGAAAAACAGAAAAAACGGCCAAGTGGACTACTATATAACCCAGATGCTAACCGGTCATGGAAATTTCAGAGAGTACCTGCATCACATGGGGAAATGTCACTCGCCATTCTGCATTTACGGGGAGGAGGAAATGTTAGACGATACCGAACACACTTTCTTCGGCTGCAGTCGATGGGACGAAAGACGTCAGAATCTCCAGGCTGAAATCGGCATTATTAGTGTCACTAATGTCGTGCCGAAAATGTTAAACACCAGAGAAAACTGGAACGCAGTAAAGCAATTTGTGCACTATGTCCTGCGAAGGAAAAAAATGACCTAGGCGCAGTAGAATAATGGAAGAGTGGAGCCTGGACGCAGGCTGACAATGATGAAACTGACACAGGTGTCAAAAAAGTGCCCACCACGAATTAATACAACCGTGGTTCCTTGGTGGAATGATACTCCAATGAGGAGATAAGGCGGGTTTTTAGTCGGTATACCCAGGGGAGAGTCCGACATACCATGTGTGGTGATGACCTTCATGAATGCATAAAGCATTTTCCCTCCTTTCCGCAAAAAAAAAGAGAAAATTGTAACCACACTATTTTGTAAAACGTTGCTTTTACATTTAAAATTGAGTTTAAAATCGTATTACGTTTTCTGTCATAGGAAAGGTAGGACTGTTTTTTAAGCTGCTGAAAAAATTTTGCAAGTTTAGATTTTCGATCCAAAAGAATTGATGATTTGGCTTTCGTTTTTTTTTTTTGTTTTATAAAACCAGCACTCAGGGGATGACCCCTACTCGTGCAGTGCATTGTGCAGGTTTTTTAAGAAAGGCGGAAAGAGAGAGGGAAGATGCGAACGGTAACGAGTTGCTGCTGGTGACTATAAAATGGCCAGTGGCATACCTTCACCTTTAGATAGTCTACATCAATCGTCCCCAAGGAGCCCGGAGTTTATCGCACCACTTAAGTTCTGTGTGTTAATTTTATACAGAAGTGGCGGGACCTACTGTTTAAAGTCGACTCCGAACGACAGATTTTTGAGAAACAAGAAGAGAAAGAGAAGAAATCGACGCAAAAATACTTTTTGCATTTTTTTTTTATTTTTGATGTCTGATGTACTAGACCACGGCGACACCAATCGCTAAAAATTATGAAATCATAGAATACAGGCATAAAATCAACATTGCCAAGAAATTTGACATTCGTATCTAACCATGTTTGTGAGTCACATGAGTTATGAGTGAAAAATTTAAAAATTCGAATCAATCATGAAGCGAATAAAATACTCAAAAGATCATGGTCACAAAAACAGGATTGATAAGGAGAAGAGTAACGTTTAGAGTCTAGTAAAATTGAAAGGGAGTCTATCTATATTTATTGGTTCTGATAATATCAAAATAAACGAAATTGAATCAAAAAATGTGTTTAACTGAGAATGCTTGACATGAACTTTTCATATCGCCCAATATACTCTTTAGAGTACAACTTTGACTATGTATATCTGATTGATTGATTCAATCTCTGAAGAATTCAATTCATTGTGTAAGTTTAAATTTCTTGGAGTGCTTAAAACGTATTGTAATAGTGTTATGTTTAGAAATGCAAAAATGGCAGTGTTATCGACCAAAATTGGACCTATGTATGAACATAGTTTATGTAGCCTTTTTTCAATATAAGACATATTTTTTAAAATTAATTTAATTACTCTTTAAATTTAATTATGTAGGGCGACATACATATAAGTAAAAGACAACGGGTTTTACGTGGGCGTCGGTCGGTGTGGACGTAATCCCATGGTGCTCTTCGCATAGGGTGATATACAATGCGTTTAGCAACACCCCCAAATGTAACAGACTGTTACACCTGAGCACCAGTTCGAAGCCATGTATTTGTCTATCTAAAACTCCTTCCGATTTTTGGGTCACGACACCCGGTTGAAAATGATTGTAGATAAATTATATTCAGACTAGATATCTGGATTCATTAATTTCTATCAGCCAATCGTGAATAAAGGTTGGAGTGTTAGATCTAAGAAACTAACTTTTATTTATTAAAGTACACCTGATTGGAATAAATAATTCGTGAACAAATAGCCGAGAAGATTTTGATAATACTATTTGGGCATTTGCATCACCAACGTCGTGATTTTCTTTCCTTTTTCTTTAAATTATTTTTTCTTTTTTTGTATTCAGTTAGGACGTCAAACTTCAATGGTTTGTGTCAGTTGCGAGTTCCAAATCCTAAACTTTTTTTTGGTTGTTAATATTATCGTATATTCTTAAAGGGGAACTATCATTTTATGATACTTTGATACACGTTTTCAAGGGCATTAGCAAAAGCTTTGTTTCAGCAAAAAATTTGTTGAAGAATTAAATGAGAATTAATGGTTCTTGAGTTAAATCTGAAAGACTAGCAATCCAACATCAATTTATGGAAAAATATAAGAGCTTTAAAAAAAATGTTAACCATCGAATCTCATTTAACCATTTAGAGGTTTCACTGTACTTATACTCTGCCTTCGATTTCATTTATTTAAAAACTAAACAGTTATGTCCCCTCAATGGCTCACTGATTATTTTGGGTGCCAGTTTCTCCATAGCAAATTAATTCTTTAATTATTATTTTTATAATGACAGATAGGAAACAAATGATTTTATTTTGATTTTTACAACTTTTCAAAAATAAACTTTAATAAATTTATCCATCAAGTCATTATAATATACGAAATAAGCTGTAAATACAGTGTGGGTCAAAACATATTGGACAAAATTCAGGTGTTAATATTTTGTACAATTTAAAAGAAATTAGACATTTTAGGAACAACAAATACATACCAAAATAAAAATACATACGTAGTATTGTTAAAAATAAAACTTAATTTCAGTGTTTATTATGATATTATAATAATTAATTAAGCATAAAGGTAAATAAAAATATTTGGATTCTGCAGCATGAACTAATATTTTGTTGCATAACCGCGATTTTTCAAAACTTCAACAGATCTTTTCAGCATTGAACAAATAAGATTCTCTATTGTATTAATTGGAATAGCTGACCATGCCTCATTTATAGCTTGATATAATTTATTTGGATCCCGATGTGCCGATTTACGATTAATCTTTCTATTTACTATTTCCCATAAATGTTCTATGGGGTTAAGGTCGGGTGACTGCGCAGGGCACTGCATGACATTAACGCCTTCTTGTTCCAAAAACCTTTTCAGCAATTTGGATGTGTGGTTTGGGGCGTTGTCGTGTTGAAATATCCATTGGCGTGGCATTTTATCATGGCCATGAAGCAACATCTTCTCCAGCAATATATTTTTATGCATTTGTTTGTCCATAATACCAACGATTTTGTTTTAAGGATCTAAGTTTTCCCCAGAAAAGTAACCCCACACTATAACATTGCCACCTCCATGCTAAACCGTTCCACAACAGTATTTCGGATTTAGTCTGCTACTGACTGGTCTTAGAATTCTTCTGGATTCTGATTGAATGAGACGCCGTTATATGTCGGTGGCAATGCCTAACTGTTCCGGAACAGTATTTCGGATTTAGTCTGTTATTGACTTCTCGTTTCTAATTTCTTTTAAATCGTACAAAATATAATAACTTGAATTTTGTCCAATATGTTTTGACCGACACTGTATTTGTACTTATATAAATATATACACGAGCGCCCTGGTAGTCTAGTGGGTAGTATGCTAAACTATTAGCGTGAGGGTCGTGGGTTCGATTCCCACCAGAGGCTCTGGTCTGAGACACTACACCAGGCATATGGTCGAAGTTACTCAGCTCGTACATGAATATAATATAATTTGTAATTGTATCATTTGTTTTGTTTGTGTCCAATATACCAATTTTTTATGTTCTCACGCAAACTTTCTTTTTGGAAAATCAATTTTCGACGACACGAAATATTCAGACTCCACAAAATTTTCACAATTCGCACTTGGACTTAAAATTGTCTCATTTTCACTACTTTTATTTCTATAAAACATTGTTTGTTTTTTTTTTATTAAGCCTTTATAATTTTTTGACAATTTGACAAAATAAAAGAATTGTTGACGCTTCGATCGCAATGTCACAATAAAGTCATCAATATCGACGACAAAACTGGTGACTTGGAGACACTTGTCGTCATATTTCCTTCAGGGTATCTATGAGAAACATTTTTAATTTAATTGTACGAGTTTTAATAGACGAAAGAATAAATTATTTTTTAACTGAATTCTGTTTCTTCGACATTACATATCTAAGACTAACTGAAGATCAATCTGGGGCCAATGAATTGTACCTCTTAGTCCACGATTTTTGTTTATCTTGAGTCAAAGTTCTTTGATTAATTCAACAATTCAATTTAATAATCGTACATTCATTATACGTTTGTTAGAGTTTTGTAAAAAAATATTAAAGTTAAGCCTTTGGGAGACCACATTTTGAAAAGTAAAAAAAAAAAAGCGCACAAAAATTTAATCAGGAAATAGGAGTGTTGCCGCTGAATAGCGTCTGCCATCTAATTAGAATAGTTCCTGTTAAAATTTTGTATACTCATGACATGTTGAAATTAATTTTAAAATGCTGGAAACAACAAACTTACAAAAAAAAAAAACAAAAAGCAGTATTATGATCAATAGGAGCAAATCAAAGTAGTAGTAGAAGAGGTCCATACGTACATACATTAAAACAAATTATGCCTCTTAATAACTTGTATTGCACTATTTATTGCTTTTGGTTGTTCGTTTTATTTAGCATTTGATTTCGTTTTGTTTTGTTTTTTTTTATTTTCATTTCTTCTCTCATGACGACGACTAGCAATTTAAGTTTATCGAACGAACGATTTTGTGAATAGAAAATTTCCGCCAACTATAAAATCGACCATTCACATGTATGAAATCTAGTGTGTGTGTGTGTATGTGTGTGTGTATGAGAGTGGGCGGAGTTATTGTGTGACTCACGTACATACATAAAAAATACATTCAAAGATGAATACAGACATAAAGATACGTTGACCAATTTAGTAAAAAGCATTGTGCCTTTGCTAAAATCAATATGTGTTTGGATGTGGAAGGAGATGTACGCGTATGTTTGAGTGTGTTTGTGTGTGTGTGTGTGTGGGTATGTGGACTTATAACATGTGCGAAAATACACAACATACAAATGCATGACTGGTCTTGCTTTCGGACGGTCGGTCGTTCGCAAGTACCAGACATTGTGGCGCACTCCCAAATAAAATTCATTTTTTTCTTTGTTGTTGTTGTCGTTGTGTGTTTTTTTTTTTAATATTTTTAACGTACAAGAAATGTGGATACCATTTTCAACATACATACATACAAACATACATACATACATACATTCGTACAGAAAGAAAGAAAGAAAGAGAAAGAGATATGGAACATATGAACAAACATTAGTTTGAATTGTGTATACAAGTGTATTATTTGTCTGTAATGGTGTATGTATTCGTATTTGTACAAATATATGTTTGTATGTATGTAGATATGTGTTCGTATGTACATATGTATGTATAGTTTATTTTCTGTGTGTATTTTCATTTGGATATCCGTTGTCCTGTCCTGTGCCATAACTAGCAACAGCAACTCGACATAACAACGATGATTTTAAGGACCATATAAACTGTACGTGTGTGTATATGTGTATAGATGTATGTTGCGATATTAATGTATGGTATGGTGTGGTGTGGTGTGGTATGGTATGGTATGGTATGGTATTGTATATGTTGGATTGCCAATGTATGAGTTTGAGTATGTGTAGCATCAAACCTATATTAGATTTAAGTACCCTGCGGCCACAATGAAAACTTTTGCAGCAATATGTTGCAATACTATCCCAGCACAAAAAACCAGCACCAACAATAACAAGAGTAGCAGCAACAAAAAAAAAAATTTTTTTTAAATAAGCAAGTCCCTAGCCATCCAGCAGTTATCCAGCCAGCCAAAAGATGAAAGTAGACATTTGTTTCTGACTGTATACGTAGTACAACGTACTTATGTATGTATGTATGTACGTGTATATGTATGTGTATGTGTTTTCAAATAACATCTCTGTAATGGAGTAAAGGGAGTCAAACTCAGAAAAATCTTTGTGGGGATTTAGGGGTATTTTGTTGTTTGTTGGTTTAGTTGTTATTTCTTTTGGCTGGTTTGATGACGATGGCGATGGCTATGACGATGGCGATGGCTATGGCGATACAGATGTTAATATTGTATTGTTTTTATATACAAACATACATACATACATACGTATAACTGTATGTATGTATGTATGTATGTATGATATGTGAAAATCTTATGAGGGTAGTAGTGGTGGCATAATATTACCATAATATTCAGTAGATGGGCATTGGCATTTGTCATGTAAGTTACAGGATTCGCAGGTCCGAACGAAATCAGTATAACAGATATGGAAGTGATAGGACACGATGTTTTCCTGCTTGCTTCATTTTACCATAGACTATTCGTTCTTTTATTAGAAATTCACTGAATCCTCATACCACTAACACCCACACACACTTGTCTATTTGTAATTGTGTTTGTGTAACTTAAAATAAATAATAAAATCCAGAAGACGAATAAAAGGGACTAAAAACTAAACCGCACTCATATTCAAAGGTGAACCCATCTAACCCACAGCATAAACACAACTACATGCATGCATTCATACATACATACATACGGTATGCGGTATACATCGGATATAATTTAAATTTACAAATGTTTATTTGTCTACCAAGAATTTATATCTAAGCTACAAAACATATGCCAAAGATATTCTACATTAGGGCTATAACAAAAATTAACATTAACCCACTATGCTCTCATAGTGGTCACTTTAATGGCCACAAATACAACGTATGTACATACGTGTCTTTATAAATTCCCTACCCCATATGAATAACAATAGTTAGTTGTTGTAATATTCAAAAAAAAGAAAAAAACAAAGAAATTTGTTATATCCCTACTATATGTACAATGTACATACGGACAGACATAAGTATGTACGTAATAAGTACATGTGAAAAGATAACAATGTAGTGTTTTTTTTTTGTTTTTGTTTTTTTTGTTATATTTGTGTCTTGAAACACACACACAAAGAAAGGCAACAGCAACAACTAAAACAGAAACAGAAAATATAGTTCTTTGTGAAGGCGCTTTGTTCTGTGGCATCTTTCTCTCATGCAGCGATTTTAAAATAAGATCTCGTAAAACTTTTTCTTCAACTTCAATAACAAAAGCAAGCATGTGCGTATGTATGCCTATCCCCATGTGTGTGTGTGGGTATCCCTTGAATTACTTGGTCCAATTATTGGACAAGGGCAAGTGTAAAAATAGTATTTCCATTTGACATTTGAAAATTATTTGTTCACTTGCTATTGAAAATATCTCAAAGCAGTCATGAATAGGCAAATAAAGATACATACATATACATATGTATACAAATGTATGTATGTATGTACGTATGGTAGATGAATAGTAAAAGTTTCATTCTATGGATATGCGTATGCATGGATGTATGCAATTTTGAAGAATATTTTGTGCTTCAGTACCTTTTTGACAGTAGCATAAATGAGTGCATTTTTAAGTTTTCAGTACATACTAAGAGGGTTCCTTTTGTGAATCCTTAAATATATCAAAAGAGAAAAATAGGCGGTTGGGGCAAAAAGTAATAACTTCGCACTAACGCGTATTCAATGATGCCATTCAATAGAAACAATTTACAGGGCACAATTCTGCTGGTGCTGATGCTCACTATTGAATGAGTGTTGAATTGTTGACATTTATCAAAGATAAAATGATTTACTAAACACATGTAAACACTACAAATGTTTATGGAAGTATAGACGCATTTACAGTACATTCCTGTGTATACCCAATCCTCCTTTGATGACCAATGTGTTAGAATTGTTTCAGCAAAGTTTTCAAATCATATGCAAATCTATGCTGAGAAACTTTAATAAACTTTCTCAAATTGCCCTGAAAAATATACAAAGACTCTAGGTTTAGGTTTACATCCAGTCCATTGTTCTCTATGTGTACGGATAATGTATGTACATGTGTACATACATACATACATACTTGTACATCAGCAAAAGGCTGAACATTAACAGTTTGTCGAATCTAAATGACAATGCGAAAATGATTTATACTTTAAAGTAACATATTGAAACAAAATTAGTATCCTGGAAATTATTCGTCTTCTGGTATGCATGCAGGTGTATTGAAATTCTTCGAATGCTTTAAATGACATATAAAATGCTCATGGTGAAGGCAATTAAACATTTTCATATAATCTAACACAACTCTATAGAAACTTAAAAGAATATCGAATAATAACACTATGCAACAAAATAAAAAAAAGAATTTAAACCAGCATACAGGGGATGACCCCTACTCATACAATGCATTGTGTAGGTTTAGGAAAGGTGGAAACAGGGAGGATGCAAACGGTAAGGAAACGGGTGGCTACTGGTGACTATAAAATGGCCAGTGCTATACCTTCACCATTAGACAGTCTACAGCAATCGTCCCCAAGAAGCCCGCAGTTTCTCTCACCACTTATGTTGGGTGTGATAATTTTACACAGAAGTGGCGGGGCCTACAATTTAAAGTCGACTCCGAATGACAGATTTTTTTGAGAAACTTTTCTAGAAGAGAAAGAGAAGAAATCGACGAAAAAATACTTTTTGTACTTTTTTATTCTGGATTACTCAAAAATTTCTGACCCGATTTTCAAATTTTAAATCTTGTTGAAAAGGGGAAAGGATCTTTAAAACGCTGTGCATATATTTATTATTTGAATTAATGTGCTAAGAGTGCTATTTTTTTATACTTTTTGAAATTTGTCCGTTCCTAGAATAATAATATTCTGAAAGTGCATTATCTTGTGAAGAGATCGACACTTCGTTTGATCAAATCGTTGCAATTTCACGTTTAAGCAACCACCAGAATTTGGCGAATGTTTGCGAAAAACACAAATATTATCCGACTTCTGCAAGTCGTGCAAACGTGCAATTGACACATAAAAGAACAGACTTTAAGAATATTATCACCTATTCTATATTTTTTTTTATTTTTAATAAAGTTTGCTACTATGAATGGACAAACTTGAAAAAATATGAAAAATAATCGAATATTTCAAGTTTACCTTATCAAATCTCATAGCATATTAAATCGAATAATGGATATACATATCGCTCCTTTATTGCAACATAGTCATATCTTAAAAAATTATAAATTTGTACTTACTTAAGCAAAGCTGATCTTTTGGACCTTTTGTACATGTTGAAATAAAAAAAATCAGTTTTATGTCCCAAGCTGAACCGAAGTGCTAGCAAAAATGTCTTGAAAACTTAAATCGCATTTTGCCAAGGTCAAGTTTTTTTGAGATATGACTATGTTGCAATAAAGGAGCGATATGTATAATTTAGAGGACTATCTCTTCAGTTTCCAACAAGATTAAAATTTAGTAAATCGGGTCAGGAATGTTTGAGTAATTCAGAAATTTGTGTATAAGATCAAAAAAACAGTTTTTGCGAAACAAAAAAAGTTTGGAGGGCTCGAGAAAAATAAAAAAAAAATTGTATTTTTAAGTTCTACTCAACTAAATGAACAACGTGAACTATGTAGCTATTCGGGTGTATTTTCACTGTCGCACCGTATAATTTAAGCGAAATGTTAAATGTTGTGCGGTAAAGTAATTTTATTTCTATTCTTGTTTTAAATCTAATTAAAGACAAATAATTTTTAACCAAAATTTAAAAGATTTAACCTGTTTCATTTTTCCTCTAAATAGTCTATGTGGGAAGCTTCCTAACTGATAGTAGCAAATAACTTTAAAAATAATCAACATTATAAAATCAATCATCAGATCAAGCACTGCTACCTTTTGGGAATGGGTAGCATTTACGTAATAGTTCGTTTTAATAAAAATTCTTTTTCCCTTTAATGCAGGGATTACCATTTCATAGCACAATTTTGCAAAGAGAATTCACACACATTGCTTCTGCTGCCTTATTTAGTAGTCAATCAGACTGCGACAAGCATACATATCAGCGGATGTTATGCTATTTTTTTTTTTAGGTCTACGATCAAAGAATATTTTATTCAAAGTCTTATATGGTCTTAAAAACACTTTGATTGTTTCAATAGTCAAGTAAATAACTTAGATGATGAGTACCCTGGTAGTCTAGTGGGTAGTGTGCTAGACTATTAGCGTGAGGGTCGTGTATTCCAACGGTGTCATATCGCATGTCATAAGTGGCCATTAAACGTTCGACGCAATAAATCGTTTGTGGCATGAGATGAGTGGCATGTTGCACCATTCTTTTGATACAAAAAATCGTTCACATCATTTTGTGATAGGTGTCCCCATTGATCGTAAACGTTTCGCCGTCCTCATTTAGAAAACAAAAAATATGGGCTAATGATCTGTCGGTCCACAAGCTACACCAAATTGTCGCTCGTAACGGGTGTATTGACTTCTATAAAAGTAGGTAAGAGTTTTCTAAGCCCCAAAATAATGCATTATTATTGCTTACTAATGCACTCACCATAAGGATATGGATTGAAATTGAAGATTAGGTTGGAAAATTCTGCAGAGTACAGACTAATCCATTCAGCTGGATACCACGGCGACCATAATAGACCAATACTGGTTTAGTACTTGTTTGATAGAGAATGACTAAATATCGTGGTTACCGTGAAGAAGGTATGCGTCATTAAAGTAAAATATGAATTTTAGATATCACCTCATCCGCCAGATATTAATCCCATTGAGCATTTGTGACGCCATCTTGATTGTCAAATTAAACACCACGACCTTAAATTCAAAGAAGAGTCTTAAAGCGGTAATACTAAGTGTTAAACAGTTGAAAGTTAAGTGTTTAATATTAGTGCTGTTAAAGTATTGAGTAGTGGGTACTCGAGTATTTATCAAATTTTTTTGGATACTGAATACTATAAACTAAGTACTCAATACTTTTGAGTTAAATAAGCTCAACATAATTTGCTAAATATAGAACTCAGCTGAAGATTAAAAATGCAACCCTTAACAAAACAAGTGTCAAATCAAAATAAAAATTCATGAAGGAACTTGAAAAAACTTTAAAAAATAACAACAATTTATACAATATTATAAAATGAAAATGTCGCAAAAGAGGTGGTCTCATTCTATCGAAATAAATACAAAAAGTACTAAGTGCAACATTTGTAAAAAAGTTATCTCCTAAAGTATTAATTATTTTGATTAATTTTTAGGCGGAGGCGGAGGACTAACTTAATTTGTAAAATATTTTATTTTTTAGTTTTTAAAATTGTATTAACTTATGGTGTTTTCTTTTCTACCAAAAAATGTGCATTTTATTAAGGCAAAATACAATTTTGCGTTTGTTTCTTAAAAATGTTTCGCCCTCTAAAAGGATGGTATGTTTTATTCTAAATAATTCCCACTTGCTAATGGTGGAGGGCATTGCATTTTATGCCCTGAATGAATCGAGAGTGCTAATAGTGCCCTGTAAAACAGATGACTTTTGTTTATTTATAGGGCTACCAGATGAAATTTAAAAAAGTCGCCTGGTATAGTTAGCCATTTTGAAGATAATTTTTTCATTGTTTTGTTGAGTAACCTTAAGGAAACATTACATTATTAAATCTACATGGCTAGTAATATGAAAAATTGCATTTTTCGTTAGAACAATGTTAAAATATTTTTTTTTTGGTTATAAAAACAAGCTCTCAAAAAATACAACATCTTTTCAGATCAAAACCTTTTTTTTAAGTAAAAAATATGGATTATTTTATTTACTAAAATTGATATAAATCAGTTAGATTCATCTTGGTCATCTGATGAAGAAGAATTACTGAATTTATTTTAACATACATAGTCAACAGCCGCAATGGTAAACACAGGGCATACCCTTATTTGAATATTTGTGTTATAGCCCATTTACACTACAGCGAAATCTAGTACTTATGAGATTTCGAGCCAAATCTAGTTGATTTTAACTGGATTTCCCATACAAAACAAAATCTACTTATTTAGTAGATTTCGGCAAAATCTAGTAAAAATTGGAATGCAACTATGTGTTTTGCCAAATAGTACTTAAAAATACAACGCTGCGCAGGAAAAAAAATGACATTTCAATTCAAAATAAAAACAAACAAAATAAAAATAAATTAACCCTTATCCTGTATTAATGGGTCAAAATTGCCCGAACAGTTTTTATTCCTCTTTTATTCTTTAAATACTCAACTTTTGTACAATTATAATTTTAGCGAATGCTATTACAATTTAAAACATAATCTTTGTAGGGCTTTTCACAAAGCGTATGTAAAAAAAACTTACGCAAATGGTACTTTTGGATCAAAATTGCTCAATGCAACATAATCAATTTTCGCATGTGTTACGAGCTTAATAACAATTTTGTGTGTCTTGACAACTTCATAACTAGCAACAAACCAAAACAAAGTATGTAAAAGCGCAACATTACAAACTGCAACAAACCCAAAAAAGGGAATAAGTGGTGTAAATATATTATTCGTTGATGTGTTTTTGAAGTTATTACTTTTGTCCAAATCATTCTAAAAGCACCTAATATGCAAATAAATGTACCGAATGTCAAAAATGTATTTGCAGAAATCATTCTCAGATCAATGTTGTATGTAATGAATGTAAAAAAAATAGAATGCGTTATATTTTTGAAGTACAGGATAAGGGTTAAAAATAAACAAAATAAGGAACATCTTCCTCCCAGAATGACTCGTGACTAACCTGGGGATTAATATTTTTATTATTACCTATATTGCATATGCTTACATCTAATAATAATGCATTTGCAACATTTTTTGAAATCTATGTCCTATATTTTTCATTTTTATTTGGTATTAAACTAAATTTGGAAATATTATTCTTTTCTTTTAAATTTCAGTCAGCTGCTTTTGTTATTAAAATGAAATCTAGATCTAGATTTTGAGCAAGATTTGAAATCTTATCTACTACATTTCGCTATAGTGTAAATGGGCTATTATGTTCTTCACAAATAAAAAATGACATTAAAAAATTTTTTAATGCACCTTGTAAGAGGGTGACATTTTCTTTGTCGAAAAGAAAACACCATTTATTTGTAAAATGTTTATTTTTTTTAGTTTTCAAAATTATATTAACTTATAAATGTTAAAAATTTACTTTTTGGAGTAAATTGATACCGCTTGGCGCATACTCAAAGTAAAAATTTTTTTAATTAATTTAATTTTTTTAATTCATAATTCGTTTTTTATAATAAAAGCAAATAAACAGAAAATACCACGTTTTTAAATTTAAAAAGCCGTTAAAAGTATCGAGTAGTGTTGAGTACCCAAATGAAAAGTATTGAGAAGTATAGAGTAGTGAAAAGTAGTAGAATGTTACAGCACTATTTAATAAACTAATATATTAGTTTGTAATTTATATTTATTGATTTGTACGTTCTTAACGTATTTTTAAGAAGTCAAGTGCTCATCTTCGATACATTGGAGCTATTTATACATTTTGATTTCTGAAAAATGTCGTTTTATTTTCTATACATCCCAGAGGTTCCACAGGTTCTCTGTAGGATTTAGGACGGGCAGCTAAGCTAACTGTATACTAATATGTTACACGTAATAATTTAAATCCATGTATGCTTCGATTTGTGCTTTAGACAGGTTAAAATATAAAGTTAGCTGCTTTAGTTTGTGCCATTAAAGCAATGATTTTTTTTTTATTTTTAAATAATTTTTTTTTTTTTTATGAAACCAGCACTCAGGGTATGACCCCTACTCTTATGCAGTGCATTGCGCAGGTTTTTAGGAAAGGTGGAAAGAGGGAAGATGCGAACGGCAAGGAAATGAGTTGCTGTAAGGTGACTATAAAATGGCCAGTGCTATACCTTCACCATTAGACAGTCTACAGCAATCGTGTCCCCAAGAAGTCCGCAGTTTCTCATACTATATATGTTGTGTGTGTTAATTTTATACATAAGTGGCGAGACCTACAGTTTAAAGTCGACTCCGAACGACAAATTTTTTTTGAGAATCTTTTCATGGCAATTATATTTACTCTCAGAGTTTTTGCCAGAAATCAACTGAGAAGAAATCGCCGAAAAAATACTTTTTGTATTTTTAATTTTGATGTCTGGTCTGGGAGTCGAACCCTGGCTTTACGTCTGATAAGCCAGCACACTACCTACTAGACAACGGCGCCCCTCAAGCAGGGTCAACAGATTAAAGTCGATTTTGAAAGACAGATTTTTGAGAAACCTTTTATGGCAATTTTATTTACTCTCAGAGATATTGCCAAACACAAAGATATTGCCGAAGAAATATTTTTTCATATTTTCATTTTGATGTTTGCCCTGGGGTTTGAACCCTAGTGGCCTCACGCCTAACAAGCCAACAGTCTACCTACTACAATGCAGAGACCTCACTAATAATTTTCTTATAATAAAATAGTCTGCACAATTGCAATGATGAAAACCTATTTAAAAATAGTTTTCAATTGTTAATAATTTGAAGACTATAATATTAAATACAAACTTAATCGATATCGATTAATATATATGTACACACTATACTACATACATATGTAATCTTCTACACCACAATTGAAATGAAGATAAAATAAAGAGCAAAAAAAAAAGAATTGAGTCTGCAATAAAAGATTATCTAGTATTCAAGCTTTAGGTGAATGTTTTCATTGTCTTCCATATGAATAATAAGCCTCTACAGAATTTATGGACAACATTGGTTAACCGCATTTGTATTTTATGAATCCCAATAGACACGTATCTCGAAATCAATAAACATATCCAACGCCTACAGAAATAAGAGTATATGTCTGAGTATACATATATATATACATACATACATACATATACATATAAGTATGTATTAATAAAATATGTAAAATGTACATATTTGTTACCACAGAAAATTATCAGTAAAAGGGAACATCATGGACCAACTGATTGACTGACTACTGGTAAATAATAGTAGTTTTGTATGATATTTTTAGTTGCAAAATAGAGTTACACATACATATGTAAATATGTATGTAAGTAAGTAATGGTTAAATGGTTGCTATCTATCGATCGAGAGATCAAATTAGCTATCAAGATTTTCATTTACAGTATAAGTAAACAATTAACCGCAACGTATATCGAGTGAAATCGCCACAAAAGTTCATTGATCGCATCTCTTAGGTTTAGTTTTATTATATGTTTTTGCGTTTATGTGCATATTTGTGATATATATTGACGCCATGGCTACTATATATGTAAGTATGTATGTACTTATATAAATATAAATACTTTTTTATGTACTTACACATATAGGCATGATCTGTATTGGTTATAGCCAAAATACTTTTATTCAAAACATTGACCAAAGTTTAACAATCACTCTACAGTAGTATTGTATACACTAGGCATAAAAAGTCTGCATGCATTAACTTTGCTGACATAACAAATACAATTGGTTATTGCTTCATTCAGGATTGCGATGTAGCTTCTCATACCACTTATCGTGTGTGTTTGCGGATCCTACAGTTTACCGATTCGAATTATGGTAAATTTTATTTACCCTCAGACTTTGCCTGAAATCTGCTACGAAATATTTTTTCATATTTCGTTTTGTTGGAAATTTCAGACCTGGGCTTTTAACCGAGACCTTAAATCCAAGCAGCCATCAATCTATCTACTAGACTACGGATATTTGTTAGCTTAGCTTATACTATGTTCAGACATGCACTTTTGTTGAGTAAATATCCGATTTATTGATTACAATATTTTAAGTGTTTAGACATAACTATATACCCTGTTCAGCTGGTTATTCAATATTAATTTGACAGCTGGTAAACAAAACAGCTAGTTGTTTCAACAACATTGTTTTTGTTTTGCTTGTTGTGCTTTTTTTAGAGAGTGTTCGGAAAATTGTAATATGCGCACTGAACGTACTTATGACAGTGCTGTATTTAGGATTTTTCTCAATATTATAACAATTTGCATACTTATTGAGCAATAATTGATTGAAATTTTATTTGAAATATTGATCTCAATAATGGAGTATACTGAGTCAATATTCGTTTATTTGGGTATAATATTTTAAGTGCTCAGACACATAATATACCCAATATTTATTTGACGGTGGTAAACCATACAGCTAATTGTTTCAAGAATATTGTTTTTATTTTGTTTTGTTTTTTTCTCTTTGTAGTTGTTGACATTTGAGTTGTCAATTATCAATTGAAAGTGTTCGGAAAATTGTAATATGCACACTGAACGTACTTATGACAATGCTGTATTTTAAAGTTTATTCAATATTATAACAATTTGAGTATTTATTGTGCAATAATTAATTGAAACTTTATATGAAATATTGAGCTCAATAATGGCGTTTATTGAAATTTGCGCAATAAAAGTGCCTGTCTGAACATAATAGTAGAAACTCTAAATAAAGATACTAAAAACTCATGATAGTTTTTATTTATTGTATCGCTAAAGTAAATTTAAATCTTTTTTATTTTTAATGCTGGTAGAGTAATCTTTTCATTTAAAAGAATCTATGAATCTTTTTACGATACTACTTACTTGAGTATTCTTGAGCATATTCTTGGGTTGTACTATTTCGTTTCTTCTTAAATTTTATGCGAATAAATTGAGAATTTAAATGAGGTTCCTAAATTTCTTTTCCAATAAATATACAAACACTCAATTTTGTGCTACCCTTAGATAATTTTTTGGAATACCGCTACTCATCGATTATCGTTGAAATAAATTGGAACAGATTCACTTTAATGTTGAAAGCATCCCTAAACCATCAGAGCATTACCAATTGCTCATAAGGCGAGTAGTATCCCCCTTTTCCACAACTTTTGTCTTCTGTGGTGCCGAAAGTATAAGATTTGCTATCTGCCGCAAAATTTTGCTTTTCCTAGATTTCTGGAGACTTGCTAAGGTATTTTCCCCTTTGCAAATGTTATTCTTTTTTTATCTTTTAAAGGGCGAAATATATGGATTCCTTCGTAATTCGTAACCCTGGTAGTAATTCGCCTTTAGTATTTTTCGAAAAATATATCCACAAACTTGTTTTCCAAAGTTGATTTCAACATGAAAACATGAGATCGCTGGCTTATTAGACGTAAAGCCAGGTTTCGAGTCCCAGGCCAGACATCAAAATAAAATACAAAAAAATATTTTTTCGGCGATTTCTTCTCAGCAGATTTCTGGCAAAAACTCTGAGAGTAAAAATAAAATTGCCTTGAAAAGTTTCTTAAAAATCTGTCGTTCGGAGTCGACTTTAAGCTGCAGGTCTCGCCACTTATGTATAAAATTAACACACACAACATAAGTAGTGTGAGAAACTAGGTCAATAATCCTGACTGAAGGGTTGTAATGACCAATGCCGCAGGCCAGCCGAACAATGGTTGAATCCCAAATATTGCTGGTCGTCGATTGAATAATCCGGCTTCTACCGGCCTTCTGTAAATAGTTCTTTCGCTAATTAGAAGATGCTGTAGGATCATTTTGAATTGTCCTACTCCAGAATTAGTAGGAGATGTGCGACCAGTCTGTAAAAGTGTTTAAATTAGCCTAGAAATAATTGATCTATTGATCGAATATTTTGCACTCAATTGATGTCTTGATAATCCAGCCCACCAATCCAATCAATAACATAAAAATCAACCGAAAAAACTGCGCAATCAAAAAAGATTTCTTTGAAGCCACAAAAATAGCCGGGGAAGCAATATCTCCTGAAATAATTAATAATTTAATATCCCCTATGCCTAAAAGATGTGCGTGTGTCATCCAGAATAAAGGATTCTTAACGAAATATCGATTTCAATAATTTTTTGTGCTCCTTAATTTGGGGATGTTTTAGGTTTGTTTGCTTATATTTGCTATTTAAAATGTTTTTTTTGAATTTCAAATTTTTTTTTTATTAAATTCCTTAAGTTTGTGTTTTTCAATAATTAGGATATAAATAAATAAAAAAATAAAAAAAGTTTTAATAACTTTGTTTCCTTAAAAAATTATCATTTAAAAAAAATGTTTTAAGGGAGTGCTTTAGTTTTTGCCGATACTGTAAGTGAATAAAAAAGAAAAGAAATTAACGAAGTGCCCCAATTGTGGAAGATGAGCAGCAAGTAGAAGGATTGAACTAAGACAATTGCGCTATGAGTTGCAGCAAACATAATAAATGTATGTTGTGCACCACACTTCATATGCATCGATATGTTAAGGCCTTGGTTTCTTCGGCGATGCAATAAATACTTTACTCCATCTCATCTACCTACCATTTACACCATTTGTAACTAATCGAGAATGATCTATTTTGAGCCTTCTCGACCGTTTACAGGAGAGGTCGCAGTAGATCGTTAATCACGATAGTGTGTCCAAATACATTGATTCATAGGAGCATCGTTCACTGTTCTATCGTTACTACAATGGATATTGTTCGAGCGAAATAAGAAGACTTGTTTATGAAAATCATGTATAACACTCGTCTTTACCGGCCAGCACATCCGTATGTAGTCGATTGACCAGTATATCACACACTGCAATAACGACAAAGTTCCTTCCTGCAGAGATCTTTCCTGTTACTTATGGTATAAAAATATTCAAACCTAATGTCGATGAACACTGTTCCCTCTTTCCTCCTTCCTATAATATATTTCCTAGTTCCAAACATGATAATTTATGCTCAGCTACGATATTATTTAGGATTTGAAATTTTATGGGATTAAAAAAAAAATAAAAATCATCACAGATATTCGAAAATAACTTAAAAATATAATACTTTATTTAGTCTGGTAGCTATGATTATAAATTAAAACAACTTTTTTGAGATCATAACGTTCATACGTTAATATTGTTAATTTGGTTTAATCTTTCTGCATCCCTGATGCATATGTGCCCTTCCTATGATCTTTGGGTCAATATGATCCAACATGAAAATGTAAACAAAATTTCATATTTAATATTCTTATATAAGAAATTCATTTGTTTTGTCGATTTTTTTATTTAGTATAATACGACCTAGCTTCTCGCACCACTTATGTTGAGGCTGGACCTACAGTTTTAAAGTCGATTCCGAACGACAGATTTTAGAGAAGATCGTTATGGCAATTTTATTTGTTCTCAGATTTTTGCCACAAATCTGCAGAGAGGAGGTCGTCAAAGAAATATTTTCATATTTTTGTTTGAATGTCTGACCGGGGATTTGAAATTGTGCCTTATGTCTAATAAATACACTATCTAGTAGACTAAGGCAACTTGTTCTTGTTCTTGAATATTTTTAACAAGATTTCTTGCTGATGGTCCATGCGGCAAAACGTTTCTTCGCTTTTCCATCGCTTAGTGATGCGCTTACATGTGTAATTCGCAACTAGTTGGTCATTATTATTATTTCAGTTTTTTTTGTTTCATCATCTCTTACATCAGCTGTATGATGAAGAGAACTTAAGATCAGAACGAATTTAATTTTTCGAAGGCTTTTTCCATATCCAGAATTTTTGATAACGAAAATGTTCTATTCTTACGGACAGTGCCAACAGTGCCATGTAATATTCCGAGAAAGAAGTTCAATGGCATGATTGTGTGTAGTAAAAAAAATTATCCCTTGGAATTGTGCACCACTCTCTGACCTAAATTAATAATACGGAATTATAATACGATGTATAAATGTTTCTGCGAATTTCTTGCTCTGTCTGTGTGTACACTTCCATATTCCAGGCATATTTAGTCGTGGAATCGCAAAGTGCCCAAATTTTTATCTTATGTCTGGTGGGCTTTGATGGAATATATTGCCTAAAACTGCACCGACTTCGAAAAGAAAGCAATTGTTCATCTACAGTAACATTTTCATGAGGATTGTAAAAATCTGAACTGAGCTGATTACTCCACTCATCCCAAACGTTTCTTATCAGTGCTAGTCTGTTACGAAGTCTTCTTTCTCCTCTATCTTCAAAGTTGTCAAACCGTAAACACTTTGATATTTGACAGAAAAAAATATTGATCGTTGATTCTGAATGATAAACTTATAATATCGCATGTTGGGTCATTTTCATTTAAAAGCATAGTTTTTGTGCCTGTGCTGGATAAATTAATGAATGTTTCACGATCATATCTTATAATTAAAGGTGGCCAAAATATAATAGTTTGAAGATGCTTAATATGGGGGCCTATTGGCCCTCCATATTTAGTAGATAGTATCAGGCGAAAAACGAGTAACTATATATTCTGCAAACCCATCTTCCGAATTTTACTGACAAATGTGCTTATCCTGAATAAGAAATTGTTTTCCAACAGGATGGTGATTCCAAGCACACAGTAAAAATTGTAAAAATATGGTGTGGGAAACAAAATTTTCTATTGATGGAATGGCCAGCGCAAAGTCCCGATCTCAATCCGATTGAAAATCTTTGACCTTTCGTGACCTTGCTCGGGCAGTACGAAGCAGCCGCAACAAAGATGGACAAACTTTGGAATCGTATAAATGCGAAGTGGAATCGAATTCCGAAAGATGTTATTGATAATTTGGTAGAAAGCATGTCAAAACGCGTAAATCAAGCCATTTCTAATAGGGGTCTATGGACCAAATATTGAAATTGAGTTAGTTTCCTGAATTCTCTTCAAACGTGCAAAATTGAGTTTATGTGGGTTATTTTCGTTTTTTCATTCAAACTCTTTGAATTCATTTCATTAATTATTATTTTTTTACTGCTGTTTGTTAAGAATAAAATAAAGAATTAAAATTCATTTTTCTTTTGTATTTGCTTGTATGGTTTAGTTTTTGTGGATGACGAAACTCACTTCTGCTCGCCACTGTACATTGCTATTATACACAGATTATTACGATTTTCCTCGATACAATTTAAAAACAATCGATTAAGTTTTAAAAATTATTTGAAACTTATTACGAGTACTTGGTTGTAATTTTTTTTTTTTGTTTTTGCCTTTTTCATATGTATGCAACATATTGAAGAATAAGTTTTGAAAGTACAGTACATTAATTAAACGTAATTTTTAATACATATCGAAAGCTGACAGGATTCTAACATTTGCAATTAGAATAATAAAAAGCAAAAAAAAAAAAAAAAGAAGAAGAAAGATTTGCTAATCTATTCGTTGATCATTCTGTATCAATCTTATATTTACAAAAGTGACATTTCAATGGTTTGTTATAAAATTTAGAATAACAAGGCATTATTCGTTTCTGATCTTGATCTTAGCATAGTGTCCATGTGGAACCCATCAATGTCAAGTACATGATCATTTGCCTTTGATCTACGCAGTCAACTGCCAAAATCATACGCAATAAAATAAAAATCGTAACAGACATTTACATTTGCAGTTTACATACATATGCAGACATATGTATACTTTCATTGGAACCTGCTTTGACGTTGACCGTCTTCACTTGCTTTTATCTCAAATATCGATATACATACATACCTATATAGTAGGGATGCCAAACGGGATCGATTTTTAAAAATTCCGGGATTTTTCGGAATAATTCGGGACCAAAAATTCCGTAAAATCACGGGATAAATTGCGATTTTCTCTTAATAATAAAAATATTTTGTTAACAAATACATTTTTATTCCAATTATTTCAGAATTATATGTCAATAAAATAAAAACAGCAAAACAAAATGTAACAAAAAAGCGTAAACAAAAATAAAAATTATAGTTTTAAGAAAATTATTTGGATTCCAACAAAAAGATTAAATCATCTAACATGTGATCTGATAGGCTTGAACAAATTTTGTTGTCAACATAACCTGTCGTTGAAAAACACTTCTCGCAATCGACGTTTGTGGTAAAATAGTTCCACGATAGCTGTATGCAGCTTGTAAATATTCACCTCTACCACCTCCTAACGTAAACAAATCTATTTCTTTGGACAGTTCAGTATCTAAATCAGTTACCCTTTTAATTCGTTTTATAGGGCTTTTGCATTCTTCGATGCCATCAAATAATTTTTTATCAATGGAAGTAAAGTTTTCCTCATCTGAGATGCTAATCGAAGTCAAGTAATATAGAATTTTTTTTTAGGACCTTTTTGTAGGGTCAAAATATATATGAATTTACAATAACAAAAATCCCGAAAAATCCTGGGACAAGTTTTTAAAAATGCCGGAATTCGAGATTTGTGAATCCCGAAACTCCTGGGATTCCGGGATTTGGGATTTCCCGATTGGCATCCCTAATATACATGCCTATATAGTAAGGAGCAGTTTCCCAATCAAATTAAAAAATAATGTACGAGTAATGTACAAACTTTAATGATTTCGTAACATGATGACATTAACAGTTTTTTAATCACTTCAATGCATTCCTAGCATTGTGTGTTGCTACTATTACATTGAATGGTTACATTACAACATTTAGCATATTCATGTTCATCTGTTTTGCTTTAATTATTTGTATAGAGTGACATAAAACATTGAAGACAAATTGGCCATACACACAAACTAATTGGGGATAATGCCTATTGTCTCCTGCCCAACAAAAATGTCTTGGCCGCTTTATTATTCAGTCGTATCCTTGTTTAAATGAACATCACAAACATCTTTATCTCGATGCTTTAACTAACTTAATTGTATGGAATTTAACATGTGTACGCATTTAATTTGGTATCAAACAGTATTAACCCCAGACAACACCATAAGCCAATTGAACTAAATTGAACCAAAAGAGTTACACTCACATGACTGTGTTTATTTATGTATACGAGTATTGTTTTTGATTTAACATGTGAAATCTTCATTCTTTCAAAAAGGCAACTTTTGTACACCTACGGTTCATAGCTAACATGAACTATCTTTATCTATAAAGAAGCCTGACATTATGTATGTTGATAATAATAATAATGATTATGATGATGATGATGATGGTGATTATTGTAGAACTTTACAATAATAAAAACACTAAAGAAATTTCAATAGATATTCACTACATATGTATGTAGTAAGTGGTAAGTGAATGTGGTGTTAAAGTACTCGTAATGTGTGAAATTTTCGTATGCATGTATGCAATTGAAAAATATTGTCGACTAAGAGCAGGCCAGGCCAGCATTTTGTCAAATTAAGCCTAAACATGGTAGTTACACGATTACAGCTGTTAAAAATACACTCAAACATAAACAGAAACACATAACAGTTGACTTGTGATTGTATTGGAGTTATGTATGTATGTGTAAGTATGTGTATGAGTATGTAGATTTTAAACAAAACCTCAAAACAATCTGGAACAACAATGGCTTTTGCTGAAGGTTTTGTTTTTTTGTTATATTTTTGGTTTTTGAGACACTGACAACAAATAAATGGTCTTACCATCCCCACATATTCCTAAGCATCGATAAACTGATGAACACCTCATCCATCTATTCATCCATCCAGCTAGACCAAACAGCTAGACCAAGTAAGTAAGCATGCAATACGTACGTACCACCGCAGAAACAAATTGAAAGGTAATCACGACGAATGAACACGACTGACGTTAACTGTAGGTTCAAACATTTTTTGAGTCATTTCGTTTTAAATTTTGAATTATTATTAATACTCGTGAATTTGTGGTGATGGTGATGTTGATGTTGATGCTGATGGTGATGGTAATGGTAATGGGGGAGCGCATATAAGCGAAAAATAATAAAAATTATAATATACCATATACACATACATACATAAATACATTCATATGTACATACATATAAGCGTAGCTTTATTTGAAATCAGAAAAATTGGTCAACAACATACATACATACATGCGAGTACATTTGAGGCATTGCTAGTGGCTTCATTCACCATTTGACTTTCAATTCAGTTCACAAACTAAAATACTTGCCATACTTTATAGAAGATCAGAGCAGCTATCAAAAGGAACAATTTAATATTAAAAATTATTTGAAAATAGTTCTTGTATCGTTTGTATATTTTGGATGCCGTCGTATTTGTTTGTTCCTGTAAATCGAATTCTTATCGGACTTACTCTTGCCGTATGTATGTACGTATGAAATTAATGATCGAATATCATATATATTATTTCTAAAGCAATTTTTTTTTTGTCGGTTGCAAATATCTCCCATACCACCGCACCAAATTTAATGATCGATATCTCATTTAAAAGCTTATATCTAACACTAATGGCAAAAAATAATTAGAAATTGAAAAATTAATATTTTCATTGATAAAAATTATATTTTATATAGAACTGCTTAATAAAACTGTTGTCATTATGATTATATGTTTTTGTTCAAGTGTGGTAATACAGGGTCGCTTAATAGTAATGCAGTTCTACATAATATAGTATGTATTAAAATCTATTTGCGCTATTCCAATCTATTAGCTATTTACTATAATGCCGTTTATTACTAAGTCAGTTATATATAATATGCATATTAAGTTGTAAAAAGCTGTTTTGGCAATACTTTGCAGAAGTTGTTAAATCAAGTGCAATAAACAGCTGTAAAAGCTATTTTGGTAATTTCGTTATCGTCATGGCATTGTTTCTTTTATGAAGTATAGTAATACGGGTTTATAAATGCTATCAGGCTAATCGTAACAAACTTGGGAGAGCACATCATATCAGTAAAAATTATTCATATCGATAAAACTGTACTCATTCCCTGAATCAACCTTACACCTTCTGATCCAACTGTGCCGTTACGAATGACACGAAAACAATTCCTTGTGAAAGGTGCACAAGGTCAAACCCTTCAAAAGGTAGGGTTGTATTTACCAGAACCGGTCTTTTCACATGGGCAGTTATATGTGGTTTCTTCTCGAATACGAACGTTTGAAGATATTTTTGTTTGTATTAAAGATTCGTACGGGCAAAAAGTTAACCATAATCATGTCATTACCTCCAACATTGTATTCAAAGAAGTATTATAAAAGCATTTGTATGTATGTATGTATGTATGTAAATATGTATGATTTCTAATATTTTTATACTTTTAATAAAATTTCTATTAATTATGTTACATTTTATGTTAAAAATATTCGCACGGGTCATTTAGTATTGTAAACATATCTTCATTAAAACAGGAACGACATTTAACTGACGCGAATTTTATGGCTTTTTTTACCAATCGCAAAATTTTTTAATAAAGTTATGTTTTTTTAATTCTCAATATTGTTCCCTTTTGACATAACAAATTCTGTTAACTTTTAATTAGTTTGCTTTTATTTATGAAAAGCTTTTTTAAAATTCTAAGAATAATTTCTAGCCATTGAAAAAGGAACGCGTGGAGAATTTTGCAAAATTTATCATAAAATTAACATTTTAAGGTTTTTTTTATCAAAAATAAATTTAATATTGTGGTAACTAAACTATCGTTTTATACCAATATTATTAATAGATGAGTTGTGCGCATCACTACACACTGGAGCGCATCATTTCACTCAAAAGCTTTGAGGAATGGAAAAATCGTATAAATTTATATTTTATGCTCTCGAGCCTCAAACGTCGTATAGCAATCCTAGATCTCTCACCCAGATTACAACAATATATATATATATATATAATACTCTGCTGGCCACAAGTTTATCACTCTGGCAACGACTGTATCATGTCGGGAGTTAGTGGAGCGAAACTGTTGCTAGCCCTGTATGCCAATAAATATTCAGTAAATTGCGGATCAATTCAGACGTGATTGTTGTCAAGAGAATACATTATTTATGCTAAGTTATGTTTTAATCGAACTCGTTAAAGCTGTTGCAAGTAGCTTTTGTTCCCAAATCGATACAGCGATGACTTTATTCCCTATTGGTGAAATAAAAATTATCGTTGGAAACTTAAACAGTTGGCAATAAGAACTCTCACTTAGAAGTGATTATAGTATGATCACAGCCGGATCTAAATTCGTCGACTAGGATATTCGCAACTACAAATGCCCCTCTTTCGATGGAAATACTAGTAATCAATTAGATTAGGCAATGACAGACAAAGTCTGTAATGGATGTAAAAATTCATTGTTTAGAACATGTTGATCATATTCTTTCGGCATCAATAAAGCACAAGTTAAAGCATCTAAGTGTAAGGTCATGCGGTCATGGGAACAAGGGATCACCGCGATCATACTTGTTTGACAAAATGTCGTACGAAACGATGGCTAACTGGTAAAATGTAGGCACAATTCAAGTCCTGCAGGAATGTAAAAAAAAAAACTATCTACTAAACCTTCCCTTGGCAGTCAAGCATATGCCGCAATTAGATAACTCGGTGGAAATACAGATATCCCATGCAATCTAACCTGGTAACTCTGTCAATCGTTATATTAAAACAGCGTTGAAATTACTGCGATATAGAAAATTTGGCAGTGCGATAGGAATACATACCGACAGGCTCTCGGTCATTCCTTGACTACGAAAGAACTTTTTACACTTGCCTTTCGAAGCTTAACTTTCGCGACTTTATTTTTTCGAATCCTGTTCCTGCTCCTGTTAGGTACAGTAATACGCAGAATTTAAAGTAAATCTCCAAATGGAATACTGTGAAACGTAAGTTTATATGTAAACCAGTCGGTCCAAAATTGATGCGGGAAGGAACATAAGAACAATTGCTTTTGTACTTGCATGTAAATGTATGCATACTTGCACAATACATATTTAAAAATGAAGGTTCTGTAGTTAAAATTAAAGCCCACAACCGGTAAGCGTCATAGAGTTCGAACAATATTAGTAACTGAATTAAATTATATTGATTTAGCGTTCGTGAACAGGTATTTGAACACCTAATGACCTCTTACTGAAAACATTGATTCGTGAAGACTCAGTTTTATTCCACTAAGATCAAGCTGGTAGTGACGAATAATCGCTCTATGAACAGACAGATTTACAACGTTATAGTACCTATATGATCCTTGGCATGCCCCTTTGCACATAGCGTTCTACATAAAAATGTTTAAAGTGCGATCTAATGAAGTCAAATGAATACTTCATTAGTATTTCTAGATGTTAGGGTCCCGTAGCCAGATCGCAACTATGCAGTAATAATTTCTAGTCATTGTTACATACATACATAATTGGTCATTACGACACTTTTGTCAGGATTACAACCGACCTTCTCACACCACTTATGTTGTATGTGTAAATTTAATACATGAGCGACAGAACCTACAGTTTAAAGTCGGCTCTGAACGACAGATTCTTGAGACACTTTTCATAGGAATTTTGTTTATTCTCAAAGTTTTTGCCAGAAATCTACTGAGAGCAAGTTGCCGAAAAAATATTTTTTTATACTTACAACCGTGGCTTTACTTCTTTAAGGCCAACACTAGGCGACTATATAGTTAGCCATTTTAATATTCTATTAGTACCTAGGAGGTCATTGCCCGATGAATATCACCAATGAATAAATATTTACTCTAATCTGCCGTAAAAATTATGGTGCATACTAGAGGTGTGCACCAGACATATAAAATTGCACACTCTTGTATTTTTCTCAAGACCGAATTTGATTGTAGCTGCAAGCATAAGTAAGTGTGAAGCAAAGATAGTGTACAAAAAAACAACTGCACTCGTTAACCATTGTACAACAGTAAAAAAGAGAGTTGTGTGAAGAGTGCAACAAAAAAAATATTGTACACTTCATAGAGTCACGACATGCATTTCTTTTTTTGCTTTCGGCAACCGAACATCTTCGTCGAAGCTAGCTTTTGCCAATAAGTTTTTTAAACTCTTTATTTCTTGGGAAACACCTTTTTTTAAACTACTACTTTTTTTACACTCTTGATATTCATATGGCAATACTGAGAATGTAGCTTAAGTAGTAAAATATGCTCTTACAACACAAAGCATAGTTCCATTACTTCAGAGGCAAACGAGTGCTGTTGTAGACATTGAATAAATGAAAAATACACATTTCAGTGCACTCGTATAACCAAGATCAACAGAAAAGAGTACACTACAGTAATGCATTCGGTGAAGGGTAGGCCAGCAGAATGTCTTGTACCACCTCTAGTGCATACATATGCATGTAATTCTTTTCTATCAAAAAATTTGCATTTTATTAGGACAAAATGCAATTTTGCGTTTGTTTCTTAAAAATGTTTCGCCTTCTAAAAGGGTGCTATGTTTCATTCTAAATAATTTGCAATTGCCAATGGTGGAAGGCATTGCATTTTATGCCCAGTATAAATCAAGAGTGCTGATAATGCCCTATAAAGCAGATGACTTTTGTTTATTTATAGGGCTGCCAGATGATGTTTAAAAAAAGTCGTCTGATATTGTTATCCAATTTGAAGTTGATTTTTTCATTGTTTTGTTCATTAACCTTAAGGAAACATTATATAATTACAGCTACATGGTCCGTAATATAAAAAATTACATTCAATGCTAGAAATAAAAATATTTTTTTTGTTATAAAAAAGCTCTCAAAAAATAAAGTTAAAAAATTAGCGATCTGGCAACACCTTTTCATACTTATTATTTGAAAAAAAATCAAAAAATATAACAGATTTTTAGATCTAAAACCTTTTTTCCGTAAAAAAAAAATAAAAATATGGATATTGCTGCATCTATTTTATTTGCGAAAATTTAAATAAATCAGTTATTAGATTCATCTTGATCATTTGATGATGAAGAATTACTGAATTTATTTCAAGATACATAATCAACAGCCGCGGTGGCAAACACAGGGCATAACCATTTTTAAATATTTGTGTTATGTTCTTCTCAAATAAAAAATTACATTACGACTTGGTTGGTCAAAAATTTTTTAATGCACCTTGTAAGAGGGTGACATTTTCTTTGTAGAAAAGAAAACACCATAAGTGAGGTCGACCCTACTGAGTCAGTAACTCTAATAATCATGTTTAAATAGCGATTAAATCCAAAATTTGATCAAAATGTAGTCACCAGTACAATATTATTTTTATATTTGAACACTATCATCAATATCAAATGGGTAATATATGTACTCGTATGTATGTATGTGAGTGTTTTCATTTGTTTGACTTTCTTAAATTCGCAATTCATAGTTCAAAAATGTTGAAATGCCGCTAATCAAGTAACTTTTCTTCTAATTTTTTTGTTTTTGTTTTAGAAGTAGAAAAAGATAAGAAAATGTCGAAATCTGTCTCAGTATGTTTGTTGTAAATTATTTGGAGATCTTGTCATTTGAGATGAATGAATCTTATTTTAATAATTATTTTTTATTTGGAATGTTTTGCCATCTTTATTGTGCTGGAGGTACATGAGTGCTTAGGTCGTTTTACACATTGACACGCTCAAATCTGTCGTGCCCACAGTAAGTGGGTACAGTTGTCACCGTTTTCCATTGTGTTGATCGAGTTGAACTGAGTGTGGGAACATGGTACCCTTTCTTTTGCCATACAACAACTGTAGTCAGGTGTAATACGATTTCTTTGTTTTGCTGCATTTACTTTACAGTACACCATTATTGTGTTACTACGACTATTATATGCAAGTATGTATGTGTGTATGTATGTATGTACATACAGCAATAGCCAGTCAGCCACTATTGCTGCTGCAACGCTGTAGACGCTGTTGAGACTTTAGACAGTTTGGATTATTTAGTTTATCTTTGTATTTTTGCTGTTCCTACAGATGTTTTTGTTGTTTTGTTAACTTTGTACAGCAGCACCAAAAAAATTGGTTAAAGAGATATCCACTGAATACACTTATAGCAACATTAAGGGCATTTTAACAGTACAGACGTATAAATTAGCAACATTGTCAAGCTGATTCGAATAGATGCAAAATGTGCATGTGTACGTGTGTACGAGTGTATGTACTTGTGTATTGAAATCTATTAATGTTAGAGGTTTTAGCTTAAACTTATATTATTAATGGATGGATAAATATTTAAAAAATTAACTCAGCATACATGCATACATACTCACACTCACACTCATACTCATACTCATTTATATATAGTTTAATACCAATTAAGCATTTAGTTTGGTCTTAGACGTACTTGACTTGAATTTAAGGTTTTTTTTCGTCTTTATATTGCTATTACTGTCATGTTTGTATGTTTGACTGTTTAGCTGTACTCATTATTTCTAATTTCACTTTAAATCAGATCGTTACATTACTATTCGTAAAACCAACATTTCCATAACAGTGTCCCTCCGCCTACAGTGAGTGGGCTCTTTAGTTTGGACTTGAGCTGTAAAACAGCCATCACCACCATTATTGCCACCGTCATCTCTGCAACTAATACTAACATTGGGAGCAGCAGCAGCACTATTGGCGTTATTACCCAACCAACATTTAGGCGTCTTAAATTCTAAATCGATCTTAAAAAAATAGAAAAACAACAAAAAATACAAAAATATGTTTCCGTGTTTTTGATTGCGTTAGTATGTGAATACCACTACTATTCACCATAGTTAGAAAACAATTTTATTTTATATTATTCAAGTTTTATTTACGATGAGAATATGCTTCATTAGTTTGAATATGAAATATTAAAACGAATAATTATCTCGAACATATCGCACACCCAGTACAAAATTTAATTTTTCGAGTTTATATGCTTAAACTATGTAGAATACATTCGTTTATGTATAATAAAAATTTTCAGTGTATTTTGCTGTTGTTAACTGTTACTAAAAAGTGTCCAAAGATTTTTATTTAAGTCAAAAATAGTTTTTAATCGATTACTGAAAAATGAAAATTTTGAATTGAGTCACTTTTGTACACCCAGTACAATTGTTATTCAATTGTACATAATCTCTAAAATTGAATATTTAGGTACATATTGATCGTAGACGAATAAAATTTTGTGGGTAAGTTCGTAGAGTCGATATCGACAATCCCACCAAAGGGATTGGGCGTGACAACCCTCTCCCTTCAAATGATGCATATCACTCCTAAACTACTGAACCGATTTTAACCATTCTTTTTTTATTCGAAAGTTTATCACTTTTAGATATTGCAAAAAGTAGGCGTGCAAACCTTTAAAAGTGAATATTTAGGTACATAGTAATCGTAGACAAATGCAATTTGGTGGGTTAGTTTGTAAAGCCGTAGAGATATCGACAAACTCAATAGAAATGGGCGTGACAACCCTCCCCCTGCAAGAGATTCCTAAACGCTAATTCGGTGGTTTATAATTTCGTGTCAAGTGACCCAATTTTTAAAATCGATGTCATTCGATTTTAATGGTTAGTACTGTAGTAGGCTAGACACAAATTTTAGCTCTATCAGTCAAGAACTGCCGGAGTTAGAGGTGGTCAAAGTTGGACATTTTTATTATACAGGGTGTTTTTTAAAATGTGTGTAACTTTTCACCTATTGGTCCTAGTAAAAATTTCACCTTGCTACAAATTTCATCCAAATCGGAAGATTTTTAAGCAACAAATCAAATTAATAATTTGGAATAAAAAGATTGCAAGATTGAATATAGGCAACTATATTTGCCAAGCGAAATGGGGGACTTAGAAGAGGGCAATTTTTATTTTTAGGTCACATACATACATAACTGGTCATTACAACCCTTCAGTCAGGATTATTGACCTAGCTCTCACTCACATCACTTATGGTGTGTGTGTTAATTTTATACATAAGTAGCGGGACCTACAGTTTATAGTCGACTCCAAATGACAGATTTTTGAGAAACTTTTCAGGGCAATTTTATTTATTCTCAGAATTTTTGCCAGAAATCTGCTGGCCTGTTCAGGTCAGAGTTTATTAAAATAAAACAAAAGGTTAAATCACTTCATCCGAAAATGTATGGTCGTCAAAGGGTAAGTAACGTTAGCTATTATTAAACTGCTCACGCACGTTTCGTGTTTTATTCACTGTCAAACATCTTCAGTTTGGTGTATAATTTAACCATGAATCGTTCTACAAACGAATAACATTTGCAAATCATTGAATTTTATTATCAAAATGCGTGCGCTGTTAAGAAAGTTCATCACGCGCTTCTTCAATTTTATGGTCAGTTCAATCAACCCACTGAAGCAGCTATTCAGGCTATTGTGACTAAATTTCGCACCAAATTTACATTGTTGGACATTAAACCACCAACACGCTTACGTAGAGTGCGAACTGAAGAAAATATCGCAGTTGTATCGGCCAGTGTTAATGATGACCATGAATTATCGATTCGTCGCCGTTTGCAGCAATTGGGCCTCTGTTACTCAACAACGTGAAAAATTTTTCGGAAGGATTTAGGTGTGAAGCCTTTCAAAATACAGCTGGTGCAAGAATTGAAGCAGAACGACCTGCCGCAACGCAGAATTTTTGGCGAATGGGCTCTTGGAAAGTTGGCCGAAGATTCATTTCTTTATCGCAAAATTGTGTTCAGCGATGAAGCTCATTTTTGGCTCAATGGATGCGTAAATAAGAAGAATTGTCGATTTTTGATTGAAGATTAGCTAGAAACATTGCATTTGCTTCGGTTGATGGGATGGTGGTATCATTGAACCGTACTTCTTCAAAGATGCTGCGAATCGTAAGGCAACTGAGAATGGTGAGCCTTACCGTGAGGTGATATCCAACGTTTTTTGCCCAAAATGCAAGAGCTTGACTTGGATGAAATGTGGTTTCAACAAGACAGTGCACATGCCACACAGCACGCGCAACAACGGACTTATTGAGAGGCGAGTTCGGTGAACATTATATTTCACGTTAGGGACCGGTCAATTCTCCACCTATACCGTGCCATTTAACGCCTTTAGACAATTTTTTGTGGGGCTATGATAAAGTTCATGTCTATACAGACAAGCCCGCTTCAATTGACGCAGTAGAAGACAACACTGAAGCATTTATTCGTGAGATACTGACCGAAATGTTGGAAAGAGTATGCCAAAATTGGACTAAGCGGATGGACTATTTGAGAAGCAGTCGCTGTCAACCTTTGTCTGAAATAATCTTCAAACATTAAACTATATGGACCGTACTATCGATTCAAATAAAGGTTTCTTGTATTTTTCTGAATTTTATGTGTTTTTTTTGAAAAACTTAAAACTTAAAAAATCTCCCATTATAATGTGACCTGGTTTGGGCAGTAAAACAAATCAATTTTTTGGGCGGGACGAAGTTCGCCAAGTCAGCTAGTACAATAGAGTGTGGTAAAACATATGTATATTGGGCAAAATCATTCTGTGTCTGTTCTCAACTGAAGTAAGAAGTTTTCCAGTCTAAAATATTTTTACAACAATTCGGCAATTCACACAAGCCCTTGTATCGTTGTATTGCGTGTATGGTATGACGAAAATACTACAGTGTATGCTTGTTGTTGATAATTTTCATATAAAAATCCACATTTTTTCATATGTTTTTTATAAGTTGTATTGGTTTCGTGCGATCAATTTATGTACATGCCAGTAATCAAGAAGAAGAATAAAAATACAAAATATTTTCTATGTAATTTGAGTTAACAATTGCCATATCAAAATTATATATTTCGTACAGATTAATTTACTTTCTTAAGTAATATTTTTCAATTTGTTGCTTCAAAATCAATCATAAATACTAGTGCTCTTCCTCTTACCCATTTTTGGGGTTTGAAATACGAAATGCACAATAACGTTTAAGCGTTCACAAACAAAAAGTATATTGAACACAATATATACGATACAAAGTCGTGTGAATTGGCCAAATAAATAAGAATTTATTAATTAATATGAGTAATTTCTTATATAAGCATGTAATTGATGATGCTTTACAATTATCTAAATTTATTCTTAGATTTTTCGTGAAACTTTGTCTGCCCATGGCAAATTAAATGAACTCAAAATGTTTGTTCCAAATTTATTAAAGGCTGACTAGTAAAGCTATCAGACAATTTGGATTTCAACATTGGATAAGTCTGTTTATAAGGAAAGTTCTTAAAAAAACTCCTAAATTTACTCTTTCTAAAACTAACTCATAACATATCCAAACATCATCGTACTGCCCATCACATTAGGGAACATGTTGTTCTTTTACCAATTTTTTTTTTTTAATTTTTTTGTCTAAGCATAGCATAGTTTTTCAATCGCTTTAAGTAAAATCGCTTTTTAAGTAAAAATTTTTATTACCACCCAAATCGATTTTCATGTCGACTGTTGCACTAATTCTTGCCAACAAAATTATTCAGGCATAGCAAGTTGAGGTTTACATAAATGCATATATAGTTAGTCGTTACCCCCCCCTTTTAGTCAGGATTATGACCTATTTTCTCATTACCATTTATGTTGTATGCGTTAATTATTTTACATGAATGGCGGGATCTGCAGTGCCGAAACTTTTCATAAAAATTTTTTTTTCACTCTCAGAGTTTTTGCCAGAAATCTGCTATTCGAAATGTCTGAACTATGGTTTGAACCGAGGCCTCACGTCTAATAAGCCAACACACTACATACTAGACCACGGCGGCTTGAGGTTTACATACATAATTGGTCATTACAGCCCTTCAGTCAAGATTATTGACCTAGTTTCTCACACTACTTATGTTGTGTGTGTTAATTTTATACATAAGTGGCAGGACCTAAAGTTTAAAGTCGACTCCGAACCACAGATTTTATGAGAAACTTTTCATGGCAATTTTATTTATTCTCAGAGTTTTGCCAGAAATCTGCTGAGAAGAAATCACCGAAAACATATTTTTTGAATTTTATTTGAATGTCTGGCCTGGGACTCGAACCCTGGCTTTACGTCTAATAAGTCAACACACTACATACTAGACCACGGCTTGAGGTTTACTCGATCGAAATGTTAAAGTATTCAATCTTCTTTTTTTGAAATCCCTCCAAGTAGTAGTCAATAATATTATAAAATGCTAGTTGGGAATAATTAAATACATACATGTATGTATGCATGTATGTATATATGTATGTATGTTGTATATTTAGCTTAACTGAATATTGATGTTGAATGTTTCTCTTTTGATTATGTATTGTAGCATTAAGAGCTTCTCTTTTTGTATTCTGTTTGGTAGATTTTCCTACGTGAAGTGTCTACATTGCATTGTCGACTTTTTATGGGCTTTCTTTAATTTGAGGTCGTGAGAATTTTGGCTAATTAATTGCCTCGCTACATGTACTACACGTACTGTTTGGATGCAAAGAATGTATCCGAAATAGGATGAAAAAATTTACTCTTATTATCTCTTTCTCTCACATACTAAAAACAAAACAAAAAATGTTTTTGAGATTTCAAACAGTTATTAACTGATTGACAAAATCATATTACTATTGTTCTTTTTTGTTTTGGATATTACACGATAATGCAATTTTTAAAGCCAATACAGCAGATTTAAACACTTCCGATTGAGAGTGCCAGGATCAAGGAGTTTTTGTTTTCTAGATGTTAATTTTATGTAAAAATTAAATTGTAAGCCTTTTACCACAGAAGTGAATTGATTGATGAATTTTCATTTCTGAATGTGGTCAGTAAACAAAACTGTTTTGAAATGTTAAAGTTCAAATAAAAGTTCAATGTAGTAATTAATGCATAAGCTTGATTCATAGTTGGTTCAGTAATTTCTTTAAGCATATCCATATGTATACCATGTATGGTATGTATGTATGTACTAGGGATGCCAAACGGGATTGATTTTTAAAAATTCCCGGTATTCGGAATTTTTTAAATCCCGAAATCGCGGGATAATTCGGAATCCAAAAATTCCGAAAAATCACTGGAAAAATCGCAATTTTCTTTTAATAATAAAAATGTTTTGTTAACAAAATCATTTGTATTCCAATTATGAATATCAGAATTATGTCATTAAAAATAAAAAAATTAACAAAAATAAAAATTATTAAGACATATGCTGCAAATCCATTAGTTTTAAGAAAATTATTTGGATTCCAAAAAAAAAAAGATTAAATCATTTAACATGTGTTCTAATAGGCTTGAACGAATTTTGTTGTCAGCATACCCTGTCGTTGAAGAACACTTCTCGCAACCAACATTTGTTGATAAAAATAGTTCCAAGATAGCTGTATGCAGCTCAGTGGTGTTGTGCTAATTTTTTTTTTACCAGAACGCGTTCCGGACTTCCGTTCACAGTTCGGAAAAACAAACCGGTTCATTCCGACTTTTGTTCCGGTTCGGTTGAAACCCTTGTTTATAAAAATATTAGAAAAATAAAATCAGCAATTCTTTTTAATTTTTTTTTTTTTTTCAAAACATCAGCCAATTCTCGTTATTAGAAATCATCTTTAGTTCCGGAACGCGTTCCTATCGAAAAAGGAAGTACCGGAACGACGTTCCGGAGCATTCCGGCTTGACAACACCGCTGATGCAGCTTCTAAATATTTACCTCTATCATCTCCTGATATAAATAAATCTATTAATTTGGACAGTTGAGTATCTAATTTCGTTTTATAGGCTTTTTGCATTCTTCGATCCTTTCAAATAATTTTTTATCCATGGAAGGTAGGTTTTCCTCATCTGATATGCTATTATCGAAGTCAAGTTATATAAAATTTTTTTTAATGACCTTTCGTAGGGTCAAATACATATGAATTCACAATCCCAAAAATGCCGAAAAATCCCGAGACAAGTTTTTAAAAATTTTTAAATTTTTCGGGATTCATAAAATTCCAAATCCCGGGATTTCGGGTCAAATACATATGAATTCACAATCCCGAAAATGCCGAAAAATCCCGGGACAAGTTTTTAAAAATTTTTAAATTTTTCGGGATTCATAAAATCCCAAATCCCGGGATTTCGGGATTCGGAATTTCCCGATTAGCATCCCCAGTATGTGCACATGTAAATCACGTTATCAATTTCAACAAAGAAGTGAATAGATAAGATAACAAATAGATTCTTTAACTGTGGTGTACACCAATGGCGCCAATTTCTGACAAATGCTACATACGTTGTAATTATAATACATAAATACATACGTACATACGTACAATATGCATGTTTTAATGTTTGTTCACTTTGTTATTGACTATTGTCGTCCATAAAACTCATTGTAAATTATTTCGAAATGATTAAAAAGCATTTTTTTATTTTGTCATAATCATGAAAATAGTGATGAGAGGTGTATGATGATGATGATGATCAAATTGATAGTATTAATGTAGCTTATATGTATGTATGTATGTGTGTAGCTGCACCTTATTTTCATGAGATTCACAGTAAAAAACTTTGGTCTTCTAATAAAATGATTTTTTTTTTGTTTGGTTTGCTTTTTCACTTTTGCAAACTTTAAGGTTTTTTTTTTTTTTTGCTTTCTGGACACGACATGCTACTGCCGGTACACCACCAACTTATATTCATTCATTCTTTCATTCATTTATTTTGTTTTTTAGTTTTTATTTGTTTTTTAACTAAAGATGGACAGACAGTGGGACAAATAGTACACTTATAGACAATGCTACATACATACATACATACAATACCGCAAAAATATGTACATATGTATGTCTAAATACATGTATGTACATATGTATGTATAGAGTAAGTATGTAGGATTCATTCATTCATACCAACCAACATAAATTCGTTGTGTTGTAGTTGACTTACACGAAGACACGAGACCGCGAGGTGCTTGCACTAAATATTACTCTTAAGTGTAATCGTGTTTTCATGAGAACATTCTCACAATTGTTGTTTTTGGACACAACAACTAGCCGTGCAGTTAAAAAAAAATACAAAAAAGAAACCCCAAATGATGATCCTCTTGTTGTAGAGTATATCGTATGAATATATTTACAATATTGTGCATGCCATGAACTTTCAAATGATGATGCTCTACAATGAGTACCTCACAACTTCTTGCCTTCTTTCTACACAACAAAAACAATAACAAAAACAATAACAACAACAATAACAACAATAATAATTACAACTATTCCTATAGTAGTGGCCTGGTACCGGTGAAGAAGCAGTTACTATTTAGCTACTGCCTTTGGCTTATTGCTGGGTATGGGTATAGGTATGGGCTTATGTTATTGTTGATGCTGTTGTTTTTATTGTTGTTGTTTTCTGTTTTTTTTATTGCTGTTGTTGTTGTTGTTGCTTTTTTTACAATTGTTATTAGATTTTCGGTTAAGGTGAAAATAGCATTTATTTTGCAAATTATTTATATTCTTCTATTCTTTTTTTTTATTTCGTTCGTTTCGTTGCTTTTTCTTTTTTTTTTTTGTTTGTTTTCTTTGCTTTACTGGTAAGCAGCGTCAATATCAACATTTTACCAACACTGACATGAACTCATATTGTGAATGAAAGTAATTTACACAGAGCGCTTGGGATAGTCCCACGATGGGAACTATTTATTGCATAAAACGCAACAGTTAACCGTTATACGTACATACGTATGCATGTATGTGGTGGGTGAATTAATGAATATATCTCAATAAAATAAATTAAAGGGAAACTTTATCAAAGTACAACTTACAACAACTTGGGAACAGAAATCCATTTTATACAGGCCGGTCACAAGTTGAAAACTTTACTGTTTAAAATTTAGAAAACATTTCCCAAAATTCTTACAAGCAAAGCAAAAATTTCTATACAAAATTTCTTTATTCAGTCAAAAATGTAGTCTAGTCCTCTTCATATATGTACTAAGGAGGCCAATCGGGAAATCACAATTTTTAAAAACTTGTCCCAGGATTTTCGGATTGTGAATTCATATGTATTTTGACCCTACAAAAGGTCATGAAAAAAAATTTTTTTTATCTCAACTTCGATAATAGCATCTCAGATGAGGAAAACCCTATTTCGATTGATAAAAACTTATTTGACGGTATCGAAGAATGCAAAAACCGTATAAAACAAATTGACAGGGTAACTGATTTAGATACTCAACTGTCCAAAGAAATAGAAATTATTGCATAAAATTTTCTGTTGCATCTCTTAGTCACAATATCTTCGATTATATTAATCAGTCATATTGTGATTTTAAAATTTTTCCACTTCCTTCTGCTTAAATTTCTAGTATTTTGACAATAAAAATGATGAAAAAATTCATTATTTTCATACATACATACGTAAACCAACGTATGAGTTTAAAAATGGATTTTGTTCTTTTAAAATTTTAGAATTTAATTTGTTGACAATTACTGTTGTTTGATACATTGTTGGAAATAATATGACAATCGACACTAGCAAACTCCTTGAAACATTATCCCAGCTAATTACACGGTGCGACAGTGATGCAAAAATACTCTTTTTGATATTTCTTGAACCCTTATTCGACAAACACTTTTTTTATCTTTTCACACAAAATTATTGATTACTCAAATATTTTTTAACCTATTTTAAAAATTCGTAGTTTCTTTAGAAAAAGGAGAAATTAATCTTAAAAACAGTATACATACCATTTTGTACAAACTCACATGTTATGAGCTTTGAAGTTTGGCTATTCTTAATTTCAAAACTTAATTAAAAACTATAAAGCAAGTGGCAACCATCTGAAAATGCGTTTCTTGCTAAAAAGATTGAAACATAGTTTGATCAAATCGTTCAAACATTACTATAGTTATTATTTAAATCGTATAACAGACGTGTTACATTTTTTATTGTATATGACATCTTATCAAATGGACTTTAAGTTCAAAAACTTTCGAAAGTTTTAATAAATCTTGATTGTTTATCGCAAAATGTGTTGTTCAAACGTTAAATTTGACGAAGTTTGCGATAAACAATCAAGATCCATCAAAGATTCTGAAAATGTTTGAACTAAAACTATATTTGAAAGAATATATACGCATACATGAAAATTTTAACTTAAGTTTTAGACTTTAAATAATAACTACAGTATTCTGATTTGATTAAATGAAGTGTCAATCTCTTCTTAAGATAATACACTTTCAGAATGTTATCACTTTTTTCATATTTTTTAAATAAAGTTTCCTACTAACTAACGGACAACTTGAAAAAATATGAAAAAAATCGGATTTGACGATTTATCGTAATTTTGACGATTTTGTGCTCCAAAGATATCACGTTGACGACTTTTAGAAATTAATTAATCTACGTAATTTTCTTTACTTTTGTACATTAAAGCCAATTTTACTTTGAAATTTTTACTTTTACAAATTTAGTTTAGTAATAACAAGAAATATATATACAAGCGGCAATAAGTAAAGAAATATATAAAGTAAGTTCTACAAATATCTTCAAATACCTTAACATTACCCAGCATATAATAGGCAATACCAAGAATTTTGACACAAATTCACATTTGCCGTTGGAGATCATTTGGAAAGGTTTGGATATGGATGAAAATATCAGCCTAGGAAAACCTAACGCATGTGCCATTGTCTTTATATGGGAAGGAGGAAAGAGGAAAGAGTGTTTGTTTGATTTGAAACCTTTTATGACGCAAGTGATAGTGCAAGAAGGGAGAACGAAAGAAGAAGGAATTTTGTCTGTAACGCATTTTGAAATTCACTAGCCAATCGATCACAAATGGAGATGCTCGCCGAGAAACATTAGTATTTTATGATTCCCGGGAACAAGTCCAACACAAACCCCATTACATTGATGCTCTAATAAATCAATGAAGATGGATACCCTACTCTCTCCAGATCAGCCACCATGCATAAGAGTTGTATTCTATTCTTGGTTGAATCCCGGTATTTTTAATAAACAATCAAGTTTGGCATCCCTAATATGTACCTATTTACGTTCCCGTTAAAAAAAATATCGGATAAAAATCAAAACAATAGCAATTACTGATATTGACAAGATCTAAATTAATTAATTCAATAAAAATTAATACTTATTGACTAATAGCAATTTAATAAATAAACATATCTGCTGCAACTTCTGAGTAATGGTGGACGAACTACTACTTCTTTTAGTTCTGCATGTATTTGGAATCAAAACATTGCAGAATCAAATTATTACAGAACTAAAATTTCAGTGAGGCCTTTTAAATTAAAGAATGTCAATCCAAAAGTCAGACTAAAAAGGTAATTGAAAAAATCATTTTAGAAGATTGCCGAGGTGTAGGTAGCAGTAAGTGATTCCCAAGTACCCGATAAAAGCGATAATCCTAAAACTACAGATCTTTGATGAAATAGAATAATTGATATAGAAGTAGTCAAACTGAAAATTATAGTGGGTGCCCAGTGAACCGATGAACTGTTTGAACATCTACTTTTGGTATACAAACAATATCCGCCAACATAAAAATGTGATCTTACAAAAATTGACACGTATAGATAGGTTCAGCTATTCTTATAAAGTCCAGAATTTTCCATCATTTATAGGTGATTTTGAAATGACCAAAACCATGTCTAGAAACTTGTTCCAAATCGTTAAACTGACATTGGACTACTCTATGCTGTCCTCTTGAAACTAATTTACGCTGCAACAGTATTCTCAAAGAATAGTAACTAGATATTGTAAGAGGGTTTAATATAAGTTTTATTTTCGACGCAAAAGATATTCCGGGATACAATACCGTGCAAAACAATTGCTATTTTCTATTTCAAAAAACAATGAATGAACATGAACCCAGTGAGGATAAATATAAAAAAACTACATTATTTTACAAGTCTTCCTTAATTTTGTTGGAAACCAGTCTTTTAGTTTAGTTTTTATTTCATTTTTTTATCACTTCTTTGTTGGGTTGAGCAAAAAATAAAAATTCTAAAATCAATAACTTCTTTGGTTCATAACACCGAATTAGTTTTATACGAACGTCTAAAGTACCTACTTTAAGGCACCTATATAATTATCTGGCGAGATTTGCCGGAACTGACACTAATAGAGTTTTAATAGAGAGACTTTTAATAATATCAGATCCATATACATATATACTAGGGATGCCAAACAGAATCGATTTTATTCGGGATCCAAAAATCCCCAAAAATCACGAAAAATATCGCGATTTTCTCTTAATAATAAAAATATTTTATTAACAAAATCATTTATATTCCAATTATATCCGAATTATATGTGATTAAAAATTAAATATAAAAGTATCAAAAAAAAGTTAAATTAACAAAAATAAAAATTATTAACACATATGCAAATGCATAAGATTTAAGAAAATTGTTCGGATTCCAACAAAACGACTAACATGTGATCTGATAGGCTTGAACGAATTTTGTTGTCACCATAATCTGCCGTTGAAAAACAATTCTCGCAATCAAAATTTGTTGGTAAAATAGTTCCAAGATAACTGTATGCACCTTGCATGTAAATATTCACCTCAACCACTTACTGATGTAAATAAATCTATTTCTTTGGACTGTTGAGTATTTAAATTTAAAAGGCCTATATTTGTATTCGATGCCATCAAATAATTTTTTATCCATGGAAATAAGGTTTTCCTCATCAGAGATGCTATTATCGAAGTCAAGTGATATAGAATTTTATTTTCAGGACCTTTTGTAGGGTCAAAATACATATGAATTCACAATCCCAAAAATCTCGGGACAAGTTTTTAAAAGTTTTTTTTTTTATTTTCGGGATTCACATAATCCCGAATACAGGGATTTCGACATTCGAGATTTCCCTATTGGCATCCCTAAGATATACAGTTTGCGAAAACCTTCTGTATATGAAAGAGCTGCTTAGACCCCTAAAGCACTACATTTATTGAAATTTTCAGAAAGACCACAAAAAAAACTGCCGTGGTCTAGTAGGTAGTGTGCTGGGTTATTAGACGTAAAGCCAGGGTTTGAGTCCCAGGCCAGACATCAAAATAATTCTTCTCAACGATTTCTTCTCAACAGACTTCTGGCAAAAACTCCGAGAGTAAATAAAATGGCCATGAAACGTTTCTCAAAAAAAATTTGTCGTTCGGAGTCGACTTTAAACTGTAGGTCCCGCCACTTATGTACAAAATTAACACACACAACATAAGTAGTGTGAGAAACTACGGGCTTCTTGGGGACGATTGCTGTAGACTTTTTAATGATGAAGGTATAGAACACATTTTATAGTCACCTAACAGCAACTCATTTCCTTGTCGTTCGCATCTTCCCTCTTTCCAACTTTCCTAAAAACCTGCACAAGGCACTGCATGAGTAGGAACCATCCCCTGAGTGCTGGTTTCATAAAAGAAAAAAAATTAATTTTAACATTTTAAAAAATAAAAGAAAAATTAAAAATTTAATATTAATTTTAACCATTATCATGCATACATGCATAAAAGCAGTGGCTTTTTTACTTTTTGATTATTCAACGCGAATAATTTAAGAAGTAAATTTTTGCAGTTGTATGGGAGGTGGGCGTGGCAGTGGTCCAATGTCGCCCATTTTTTGGATAATGGATATTAGCCTAGTAATACCTTGTACCAAAATTCATAAGTCCAGCATAATTATTTTTGCAAAGATATTTAATTTTGTCTCTCTAGAATGGCTAAATCTTACACTGAGCCATGTTATTAGGCGGCTGTCACAACCGTGCAATTTTTTAGTTGTGAGAGTTATTTTTATCAATATTTAAATACTCTAAAACGAGTATCGGCAATGTTTTGCTTCTTAACTACTTTCTTTTTGATTTAGAGATGTATGTACGTCTGTATTTATGTATTTATCTGAACATTACTATTTGACTTGGAAATAAAATTAAAAATATGAATGCTACTGTGCGTTTAGTGAATTTTCAAAAAGTATTCGAGTTTCAATTGGTGTGTAATACTATATGACTGCGAATTCATTAATTTCATCATTATGGGAACGTATGACAGGTGTGTTTCTTATTCTATTAAACCGCTGAGGCTTATCTATATTCCGGTTCTAACATACCAGTTGCTTTACAATGTGTATTTTCCAAAACCTTACTCATATACTCGTATAGCCAAAATATATAAATTTTGCTTGTCATAGCTGTTTCTCTACAATTTTATTGTAAAAGTAATTGAATTGATCGTGATTACTATTGTTATGTGTTAAATCTATTTGGATATTTTTGCAAATGGTATTTGTAAAGATTGGGGGTAGTTTAGAGTGTTTTTTTTTTCTTCTTTTCTTATTACCTTAAATCTCCTTATGAGTGTAATTTACCTGTACGTTTTCATTTTTTTTTCATATTCCTTTGTATGCAACACAATCGATCGGGTACCGTTAATCGTTTTTGAGCAATTGCCAGGAAAAAATCTTCACACGCTAAGATTTCTATTTCAGATTTCAATTTTGGACGATTTATTGTATTATCAACAATAAAATATCCTTAGAGGAAGTTTGCTAATCAAATCTCTTAAATAAAATTTTATTAAAAAATATTCTGCAGAAACTGCCTTAACGGCTCAATACTACATACAATATGTATGTGCTCTAACAATCTAGGGGTATAGTTGCCAGATTTGACGATTTATCGTCATTTTGACGATTTTGTGCTCCAAAAATATCAAATCATTTTGACGATTTACATTAAAATCCTCCTTAAGTTTTGTATTCGCTTTTGCTAGTAGCAATTCTAATGGAAATTTATGTTAGCAACAACAAAGAGTAACAAGGTATGTTCGAATATCTGTGATGATTTTTCTGTATTTTCAATATCTTAAAAGTCAAAGAATTTCAACTCCTAAATAACATCGTAGGTTAGGTTAGGTTAAGTTAGAGGACGTGCACCTGTCGGTCAAGACAAGCACAGTACCCGGAGTTCGATATTGACCCATTGTACATTGCCCTTAGGGGAGGAAGGAAATAGAGAATATTGGAATGTAGGTAAGGGGAGGGAGAATGGGAAACGAAGGAATTACACAGAAAGAAACAGACACAAAACAAAAGAGGGTGAGAGGGCGAATACACTTATGAAGCCCTAGCACCTCTCAACCAGCCCTAGCTGCTAATGAATCTGTGGAGAGCCTTGAAGTCGGCTCTTGACACAGAACTCAAACTCTCTTCAACCTCCACCTACCAAGGGCTGGACAGTTGCAGAGGAGATGTTCGGCAGTCTCTAACTCCTCCTCATCGCAACATACTCTGCAATAGTCAGCGACTTAATCTCGCAGTTCCCCGTGATAAAACCGACAACCAACCTTAAGCTGGCCTTAACTAAGCCCAGCAGCCAATCTGTCCTCTTACTGTCCACAGCAGGCCATAGACGTCTAGAAACAGAACAACCCGATCCGTTACCCCAACGCGGCTGCTCTTCCCTCCCCCATCCATCGATGAGGCCATAGAGGTGGCAGACTGGGGCGTCAGGACCAACTGTTAAATCGCCACCTGGAAGCGAACCTAACCTAGTGAGGGCATCCGCCGTCTCATTGCCCAGCATTCCGCTGTGACCCGGAACCCAACATAGACGGATACGGTCTAGTCCAAAACTCCTCAACGATTCGTTCACTCACGAACGAGCCGTGAGCACCAGACCGAACATCGTAATTGAGCACAATTTTGAAAATTTGATTATAATTTCTAATATTACCATAGAAATATTAAAGGCAAGTGCCAGCACTCAAAGAATTAATGGCGTAGTATTATTGGAGCTAAGAAAATATGTTATGGAAGAAGGAAAGAGGGAACGGTGTTTATGGACACTAGGTTTCAATACTTTTATACCATAAGTAACAGGAAAGATCTCTGCAGGAAGGGAATTCCACATACAAATGAACTTTGTCTGCAGTGCTAAGTGCGTTATAATCGACAAAGACGAGAAAGACGAAGGTTATGTTGGAATACATGATTTTCATTAGCAAGTCTGCTTATTTCGTTCGAGCAATATCCTTTGTAGTAGCAGGAAAAGAGCAGTGAAACGCAGACCACATTGCAACGATGCTCTAATCAATCAACGGAGTTGGACACATGGCCTCTGGCTCTGCTGTAAACGGAGCGTCAAAATAAATGTTAAGGGCCAACAAATACAACAGAGTTGTAATGAATTCTCGGTCGGTTATAAATGGTGTAAATTCTAAATAGATCAGATGAAATGAAATATTTATTGCACCGTCTTAAGAAACCAAGTCACTGCAGAATGTGTCAGTTCTGAATACACCGTTTCTGTTTACACTGAATCTTCTCAATCCCTAATATTTACACCACACATGACTTTATATGTTTTTGGTTTTAAAACCAATATATTTTTTCTGACGATTTTGACGATTTTTTCTCAAATATTTGACGATTTGATCCTTCAATTATCTATGTCTAGGGACGATTTTTACAACTTCCCTTTAATTAAAGGCAGGATTTTAACCGGCAGTGGACAATATGGAGGAAGTAAGCGTTAAGTTAAAGGAAGGATCATCCGATCGGTAACTTTTAAAGTTAAGTTTACGTTTAAACTTGCCATATTGTAGATTGTTTTCAATGTGGCAACTTGAAATATAAACAAAATAAGCAAACACAACAAAACAAGGAGTCATTTGTTGCCACTACGTTTTTAAATAATTTTTAATTAATTTGTTAGTGATATTGCCAGAGCAATGTTATGGTTTAAAAAAATCTTATTTTATTTGAAGTCACCGTAGTCTAATAGGTAGTGTGTTGTCTTGTTAGACGTAAAGGCCGGGTACGCGTCTCAGGTCAGACATCAAAACGAAATACAAAAAATATTTCTTCGGCGAATGATATTGGCAAATCATTGTACTCACACGGATCTAAAAAACTAATACGCTGCTTAGTTAATTCCAGTCGACATCTTTTAACAGACAGACACTGACTCTGCTTAGTTGGTCGATCAGTTCTTATAAAATTCTATTGTAGTATGGTAGAATCATGTTCTAGTTTTTTAATTCTAATTTATTAATTACAATGCAATTACAATTCTAATTATATACGAGCAGAGTTTGTCACAGACCAGAGCCTTTGGTGGGAATCGAGCCCACGACCCTCACGATAATAGTGTAGAAAAAATTTTAATAACTACAGTTTGTACTAAAGATCTGAAAAGATTTGACGTGTGATATCCAACTTGTTAATTAAAAATTAATTTTCATATACAATTGGAGACCAATGTATGTAGTTTAATTTCAATTCTCAAAATTATTTACTTACAGTGTACAGCATAAGTACGCTAATTTACCGCTTCTAAAAAATATGTTTGAAAATAATAAATTAATATTAATTGTTTTTTGTTTGTTTACATTTTATAATAATTTAAAAAAATTTAATATATTCAACAGAAGAAAAGAAAATTAATGAAAAATTCGATTTAAAATTCAAAGACCCAATCAAGGTAAATTCTTAAAAATATGCCTTGGACCCAAAGTTATAAAATGTTTTACCTAGTAGTTGGTATAATCCCACTCCATTTAAAATATTTACCGTTGAATATACAAGATTTTTGTGCATTCTATTTGCCCATTCATCTACAAACAACATAAACTATATATTTGTTTTTGGATATGATCTCCTTAATATGTATTCACTAGGAGTCATGTCGGGACTTTAATTTACGTTGTTTATCAGAGTATCAATTAATTCCACATTCATTGCCACATCTATTACCGATATACATTCTCCTTGATAATGCTTCCTCCATGCTAAAGTACATTCGTTCGGGCTAAAAATGATCTATTTTGTCACTAAAAGTCACCATATTTCAATACTCATTCGTCCGGTAATGATGATTACCTACTATTTACCTCAATTTAAAACATATCGCTACACTTTGTATTGGAATAGTATTATCTATACGGGGTTTAAGGATGTAAACGGATTCGACTTGTAGTTTACGAAATGATTACACCAAATTGTTCACAATTTTAAGTTTTTATTTTATGTTCTCTTCTCAACATCCATCCATTCCAATATTCCAATACGTATGCTCTTTATGTTAATATGTACCAATACTTAGTCTAGCACTAACTGTTTCTTTGTTTTAGAATTATTTATAGTTCACAGATAAACGTTCAGTTCTCACGAACTTTTGTTTACATTGTTAGTCACTCAACAGAAACTTTAGCAAAAATAAAAGCACAATTATTGCAATAGCCATTGTACTCGTACTCGTAGTAATGTAATAGCAAACATTATTGCCAGTCAGTAGTCAGAATTTTTTTATTTTTTGGTGTTTTGGTTCTTTTTTTTTTTTTGGTTTTCTTATAACAAAACTGATTTCCGTTAATTCACAACAGTCCAGAACCCATAAAAGCATGCCAGAGCACGAATTATATTTTTCTTAGGTTTTTCGCAAATGATAAGGAAGGGTTTGTTGCTTCGCAAAGGTAACGTTATGAAGACAATTGCATCTGTTTTATCCTTTTATTGAAATTTTCATGTCATTTAATAATACAAACAAGTTTATGTGATTGCTCCCTAATGGCCTTCACTTGGTTTCATGCATCAAAATTATTTGGAGGCATTACAGTATACGATTTGTGTGTGTGTCTGTGTATACATTTGTCGGTACAGGTAATCCCCGACTTACGACCGAGATAGGTTTGTGGTCACCGGTCGTAAGTCGAATTTCATATAAAAAATAATCGAAGAAAAAAAATTAAATACTGTATCACTAACCTTGAGGGTCAGGAAAAATAAAGCTACCCAAAATTCAAATAATTCGGACTTTATTTAGAAATACAATACATAGTACATACTTGCAAAAAAAAAAAAAAAAACAATATACATATGTATGTATGTGTGTATATGTATATGTATTGATAAAAATTCTAATTGTGTTAATTTGTCTCAATTTGTTTCACTTATGGCAATATGGATGTATCTACTATGTTCTACAATGCGGGACACGTACTTATATATGTACAATATGCAACCAAGATACCATACATATTAGGTAATTCATTTTGAACAGTTTAACCAAAGAATATGGATATAAAGAATGCACATTATGTAGAAGTAAAATTTCTTAAGGCGGGTTGTAACATTACGACCCGCTCTCACAAAAATCTTTTTAACATTATGAACTCGTTCTCACCAAAATCTTTTTAACATTACGACCCGCTCTCACAATTTTTCAGAGAGAACTCACACGCATTCTTGTGGTTTTTGATTCAGTTGTCGATCAGACTGCGACAAGAAAACATGTGTGGCGGATGTTTTATTATTTTATTTCAGAATGACACTCAAAAAATATTTTATGTTAAAAACGTTCTATGTCATTAGCTGGGCGTATTTCCTTTTTTTTTTTATTTTGCCGCATAGTGTCATTTTTTTTTAAATGCCATGGAATTCCCGCCTTTTTCTATTATTGCAAAATTGGTTTTTTATTTTTATTTATCTATTACACATGGTCTAATTTTCAAGCCAAAGATCAAAATCTTTATGTTATTTTAATAAAAAAAAAATAAATTGATTTATTTTATTGATTTAAAATTATTAATCCATTAATTATTAATGTAGAGGTCGCCGTGGTCTAGTAGGTAGTGTGTTGGCTTATTAGACGAAAGACCCGAGTTCAGACATCAAAACGAAAATTTAATAATAATTTTTCGGTGACTTCCTCTCAGCAGATTTCTGGCAAAAACTCTGCGAGTAAAAAATTGCCATGGAATGCTTCTCAAAAAAATTTGTCGTTCGGAGTCGACTTTAAACTGTAGGTCCCGCCACTCATGTATAAAATTAACGCACACAACATAAGTGGTGTGACAAGCTAGGACGTAGTACAATGGGTCAATTCGACTACCGAGTACTGTACTTGTCAGAATTGACAAGTACACGTCCTCTAACCTAATTATTAATGTATGTATTAATAATTAATGTATGTTGTTGAAATGAAAATCAAAATAGGTTATATCACTAACATTTTTCTATGACTGTAAACTAATAAATTCTCTCAACCAGTGTTGCCGTTTTTTTCGGATTTGGTTATTTATCTATATATGTATATAAAAATGAATGTGTGTTTATTTGTTTGTGGGTTTATTTGTGGCTTTGTTTGTTTGAAGTTTATAGACGGCTAAACGGCTGGTCCGATTTCCTTGAAATTTTAACAGTGCCTTCCTGTATGTCTGGAAGGAACTATAGGCTATTTTTTATTTTAAAATTTCAATAACTATTTAATAATAGAGTCCCCAAATTAATTTTGTATGAACGACTTTGATGTGTATAGGAACAAAATGGGTGGATTGGTTATAGTGGGCGTGTCACCTTCCATAGTGTATAAATATAAAAATGAATTTTTCTTTGTATGTACGTTATAGAATCGTAAACTATATATTTGATCTTTAGCAAAGTTGTTGCGCATGAGCCGATGAAAATTTCTAACACCCAATAGGTGGTGCCACTGAAAATTAATTAAAATGAATTAAATCTTAAACTGTGCGTTTGATTATGTTATGATCTTTAGTAAAGTTGTTGCGCATGAGGCGACGAAGATTTCTAAGTTGGTAGACCACTGAAAATTACTCAAAATGACTTAAATCTTAAACTGTGCATTCTTTAACAAAGTTGTTACGTATGAATCGACGGAGATTGGTGCGATTAATTTCCGATGGATGGCGTCACTGAAAATTATTCAAAATGAATGACAAGCAATTGGTTGACCTACGCCCCAAGTACGGAAGAAAAGAGCATTACGAGCCTCAGAATCAGACAAGCACTGTGACTGGAAAATCTTCGAGTATATGCCGCTGAGACCCGTTCGCATGAACCACTTGAACAACAAGAAGTGAGATTAGAAACTGATCGAATGCGTACTACTCAAGCCCGTTCATCTAAATCATCCGGGCAACGGGAAACAAAATCAATGAAATAATTCAAAATTAATAGGACATTTGTGTAATGCCTTTCCTTCAAATTTATTTTAGTTGAGGGCGCAGCAATACGTGCAGGGTACAGCTAGTTTTTCTTATAAAAACAACTTTTGTTTGTAGAAACGAATAAATTAGTAAAACTAACATATTATTTTGTTATTTCTTGTTTCTTTTCTTACTATGTTGTATTAATTATAATTTATATTTGAAAAATTAATGGTGTTTTCTTTTCTACCAAAAAATGTGCATTTTATTAACGCAAAATGCAATTTTGCGTTTGTTTCTTAAAAATGTTTCGCTCTCTAAAATGATGGTATGTTTTATTCTAAATAATTCGCACTCGCCGATTGTGGAGGGCTTTGCATTTTATGCTCTGTATAAATCGAGAGTGCTCATAGTGCCCTGTAAAACAGTTGACTTTTGTTTATTTATAGGGCTACCAGATGAAATTTAAAAAAGTCGCCTGGTATTGTTTTCCAATTTGAAGTTAATTTTTTCATTGTTTTGTTCAGTAACCTTAAGGAAACATTACATTAAATCAAAAAATTAATTTGAAAAATTAACGATCTGGCAATACCTTTTTAATATTTACATTTTTTTTTTTTTGAAAACAAATCAAAAAATACAACATAATTTTGGATCTAAAACCTTTTCCATGAAAAAAATATAAATTTGGATATTGCTGCATCTATTTTATTTACGAAAATTGAAATAAATCAGTTATTAGATTCATTTTCGTCATATGATGAAGAGGAATTACTGAATTTATTTCAACATACGTAGTCAACAGCCGCCGTGGTAAACACAAGGCATAGCCTTTTTTAAATATTTGTCTTATGTTCTTCTCAAATAAAAAATGACATTACAACAGGGTTGGTTAAAAAATGTTTTAATGCACCTTGTAAGAGTGTGACATTTTCTTTGTAGAAAAGAAAACACCATAAAACAAATTTAAATGAAATTTTGGTTATATTTTTCTTATATGGCGTTTTTTTTCACAAATATTGGTTACAATATTTTTTTTCGTGGCAACACTGATCAGAATAAGTGAGGAAAATAACGCATTGTTATGCTCTGTTATTCTGTTCCCTTCCCTTCTATCTTTCCCCCTGCGTAAGGAAATGTTTTTGAAAAATATTCCAAAATAAATACGTTAAAATGTGCATTCTTTATATCCCTATTCTTTGGTTTAACCCTTTGAAACCCGTATGTTTTATATATCAGTTGCCAAAATAGCTTCAATGTGATGACTTCGGCATACATACAGAGCTACATACCTACATACATATGTATGTATAGACATAGTGCAACAAATTGATTTTTATTTTATGTGTTAATAATCGAATGAAATATTCAATTTAATGCAATCGCTTGAAACTGAACGCACTTGAAGCAAAACTTAAAAGAAATAATTTCAAAAGTACTTCGAGTATATTTTTGGTCAATTGTCTTGTTGTAATGAATACTTTCCAGCAATATTAAATTAAATTTATAACTAAAATCTATACCAAAATTGATCGTGAAATTTTGATGGGAAATCGAATCAAATTTTTCTTTGGTCTCTCTAATGCGTTTATGTATATTACAGAATAACATCTGGTAGAACTCAAACATATTTAAAATTTTTTAACTTTTTTTTCATGGTACATTCATAAGTAGGTACATTTATTAATTGATGTAAATATTTACTCTAAATATACGTATGTATGTACACATATACATAGATTCGATATGTAGTGTAAATGTTCATACATATATCGTACAGATGTATGTATGTACATATGTTGCATGTAGATTTTAAATTTTCTATAAAGTTTCACACCCATCCGATTGGTTATTTTGATAAAAAAAAAGACCCAGAAACAGAAAAGAAAACACAGAGAAAAAAAATTTATCTTTTCATACGATGTATACGAATATCTTTATGCTGGACACGTATGATCCAAGAATCTTTGTGTTTATCACAAACAGTTAAAAAAGAAGCGTCCAACTACAAAGTACATCAACATCAGCGAGAGAATCGTTGCCTAAAAGTATTAACATTATGTCTCGTATAGTCCCACATTTTTAATCTTGATTTCACGTAAAAATGTCATATGCGTTATTGTAATTTACGTCTTAAAGTCTTAATATTTACTTATTTTCCATTTGTTCTCTTGCTTGGGTTTTCTCCTCTACTTGAACAAGAATAATGACTTCTTGGACATCAGCATGTGCAACATGTTTCATTGTTTATTTAAATTTTTCTTTCTTTTTTTCTTTTTTGGAAGAAAATATTGTACATTCGATGTCATTCTCATTTTGTCTGGATATGACATTGTATTAGTGGCCGAGTATACAGTGGTCATCCAGTATTTTAAAAAAATATGCTTACACAACAATCGAATCTTTTTTCATCATCATTCATTCATTCATCATTTACTGGCTAAATAAGCAGCAATGTCCCTCAGGGGAAGGATACGAACATCAACATTGGTCATTAAAAAGAGCAGAAAAATATATTCAGTTGCTTGTCAGCCGCTTCTTTTTGAAATTTTTTTGTGTATCAATTATACCCCCGAAGAAAAATTACAGTAGGATCCACTATTTTCCAATGAGATCCACTAATGATAATGAGAAATAATCTTAATTTTTGGAAGAATATTAAACACGTCAAATACGCAGTTTTTAGGGATTTGACGCTATAGATTTTCCGCTACATAAATAAATTAATAATTTACACTTGAAAATATTACTAACATTTTTCCTCTGGGTTATACACATGCCTCTCACAACTACACTCACATTTTTATCATATTCTCTTTGTGCCGACGTCTGGAAATAAGTCTACATACATCGAGTACGTCATATAATAAAAACGAGTGGCGAAGTGGTACGAATGCCTTTTTTGATACTTTTATCAGTGATGTCAACTCTTAGGACACCAAACGCGTGAACAAAAATGGAAAAACGTTACGTTTTTAGTACAATACAATTTAATTCGTTTTTTTTTTTAAATCCAAAAAGTGGGCTAAAATTCAATCCAAATTCGACAATTTTATTTACGTATCCATGGAGCCAAAGCGACGAAGCTCAATTGAACACAATTTTGCGATAAAGAAGCGGATCTTCGACCAACTTTCCAAGAGCCCATTCACCAAAAGTTCTGAGTTGCGGCATGTCGTTCGGTTTCAATTCTTGCACCAGCTGCATTTTGCAAGGCTTCTCACCTAAATCCTTCCGCAAAATTTTCCGCGTTGTTGAGTAACAGAGGCCCAATTGCTGCCAACGGCGACGAATCGATAATTCATGGTCATGGTTAACACTGGCCGATACAACTGCGATATTTTCTTCAGTTCGCAATCTACGTAAGCGTGTTGGTGGTTTAATGTCCAACAATGTAAATTTGGTGGGAAATTTAGTCACAATAGCCTGAATAACTGACCATAAAATGGAAGAAGCGCGATGGACTTTCTTAACAGAGCACGCATTTTGATAAAAAAAAAAATTCAATGATTTGCAATTGTTGTTCGTTTGCAAGATAATTCATGGTTAAATTATAGACCAAACTGAAAATGTTTGACAGTGAAACAAAACACGAAACGTGCGTGAGCTGTTTAAACCAGTGTTGCCGAAAAGATAATAGCTAAAAAATCACCCGTTAGTTACATATATAACCCTTTGATGACCAAACATTTTTAGCTGTAGCGATTTAACCTTTTATTTTATTTTAATAATCTGTGACCAAAAAAATAATTGCCCTCCTCTAAGTCCCCCATTTCGCTTGGCAAATATAGTTGCCTATAGGTTGAAAGCAATCTTTTTATCCCAAATTATTAATTTTTAGACATGATTTGATAACTGGTTTTTTTTTTTTTATTAAAAATGTAAAGTAAAATGCAATAAATCTTAAAGGGGGCTAAGTTTAGGTCGTAGTGGTAGCTCTGATACCACAAAGCTCACTTGAGCACGCATAGCGGCCCGTTGTGATGCCACGGGTGAACGCAGTCCCTGTACTAACCAAGTTCCGCCAAATCAAGGAAAAGGAAGAAGTTGGTCAGCGTAAGGCCTGCACTAAAGGGGGCTAAACTTAAAAAATTCTTTTCAGATAAAAACACAACACTTTATTAATAGATATTATTTATTGCTTTTAAGATCATTTTTCATTCAATAGAATTAAAGTACTAGATTATTTACAAATAGAATTTACATTACAATCTTTCAAAGTTAGTCATTGTTAAATACGATTTATACGGTCATCCTCTTCTTCATTCCATAAGTCACTTTCTATACGGTATTGACACTTGTCTCTGTCAAGTGGTCTATAGAAGTAAATGGTGAATGAATTGCAGAATATAACGGTAGCACAGCCTAGCATTTCTTTTCCACGGATGCCGTATTAACACTGTTTAAAGGTTCGGACGCTTTTTTATGCTTTTTGGTTTCTGAATGTTTGACCAGGTCATAGTGTTTAGCGGTGATTTGCGTGTTGCAGTAAATACATACTGCTTTCGATTCACCTTTACAAGGCTTTATCCATTTCTTAAAAGGGGGATCTGTCTCACAAATTTTACGATATCTTTGCATGTAGGTTACCATCTGAACATAGCATAACATTTACATTAAAGACACAACCAAGAATATTAAATTATGACTTATTTAAAGTTATACACGCATATACTCAATAATATGTTTTTTTTATCGATGCCTATTTCAGCAAAGCTTGTGTTTCTCGGTACTTTTGTTAATTCCATGTAAATCACAGAATAACAATGTAAATGATAAAGAAGAAAACAATAAATTGAAGAAAAAATGCCGCTACATTGGCTTACTATTGGACATTGCCAGAGAAACATAAGACAGAGTTAAAGTAAAAACGGGCAAAAAGGGCTAAACAAAAATACTGAAAAGCGCTGAAATTGTGCGTTTTTTAGTTTAGGGCTAAACATTTTTTTTCGCGTTAAAGGTACTTCAAAAAAGGCTAAATCTAGCCCGAAAAGGGCTAAGTTGGCATCACTGAGTTTCATCTACTATTTTAAGAGCTTTAGGAAAATTTTTCAAAACAAAAAAACACATAAAATTCAGAAAAATGCATGTACGCATTTGTATATGCATAGTACGGTCCATATAATCTAATGTTTGAAGATTACTTCATGCTTAGTCCAATTTTGGCATACTCTTTCCAACATTTCGTCCGGTATCTTACGGATAAATACTTCAATGTTGTCTTCCAATGCGTCATTTGAAGCAAGCTTGTCTGTAAAGACATGAACTTTAACATAGCCCTACAAAAAATGGCCTAAAGGCGTTAAATCGGACGATCTAGGCGACTAATTCACCGAACTCGCCTCTCAATAGGTCTATTGTTACACGTGCTGTGTGGCATGTGTCGCCGTTTTGTTGAAACTTCAATTGACGCATTGGAAGACAATGCAGCAGCTTTTAGCCTAATGCTTGGCAATCGTACATCAATCTTTAAGGCTGGTCTAAGCAGACGCACGGAATTAATTTCACTAATTTTTCCTTGGCCAGTAACAATTCGATGCAGCACTGATTTTTTCTCGTGTCTTTGAAGCAAAATATTTTTCGTCTGCCTGTCATTCAATTCAAGAATTTTGTTTTCCTTAGCTTTTGAACTGACAGAAATTGGTTATAATATATCATTATATTAAAAATGCCATTTCTTTCTGACTCAAAGTGTCATCTTCATATTGTTTGGAATTCGACGTCTTCAAACTTTATTGGTGGTCTTTCATGTTCTTCATTTCTCACATCAAAATCGTTTTCACTAAACTGTCAAAATCATATTCTGATAGAGTGTGATCACAACAATATGCCCCGATATGTGTTCGATAGAACACTTTACTGTTCAAATGTATGCAAATGTCGCAAATTATCATTTTCTGGTGCAAATTCAATGGAAAATTGTTGTTCACTGATTTGATGTATACGGAATACATGTTTTGCAAATACCATCGAGTTCTTTTTTCGGGATTTGATAATGTCTCCTATGGCGACATTTGCATTTAGTTGCTCATCTTGTACCGATAAACCTGCTATACGGTGGTATTAAAAGAAAAATCTATTTTCGCACGCCCTTGTAGGGCTATGCATATGTCGCAATAAATAACACCAGCCACATTTGCAAATATAACTTTAAGCTTAATCCAATGCGATCACATCATATTGATTAGGGATGCCAAACGGGATCGATTTTTAAAAATCCCGGTCTTCGGGGTTTTGCGAATCCAGAAATCCCGGGATAATTCGGTATCCAAAACTCACAGGAAAAATCGCAATTTTCTCTTAATAATAAAAATATTTTGTTAACAAAATCATTTGTATTCCAATAATGTATATCAGAATTATATATCATTAAAAATAAAATATAAAAACAGCAAGACAAAATGTAAAAAAATGTAAATTAACAAAAATAAAAATTATTCATAAATATGCTTCCAATACATTAGTTTTAAGAAAATTATTTGGATTCCCACAAAAAGATTAGAGCATTTAATATGCGATCAGATAGGCTTGAACGAATTCTGTTGTCAACATAACCTGTCGTTGAAAAACACTTCTCGAAATCAAAATTTGTTGCTAAAATAGTTATAAGACGGCTGTATACAGCTTGCAAATATTCACCTGTATTACCTCCTGATTTAAATAAATCTATTTCTTTGGACAGTTGAGTATCTAAATCAGTTACCCTTTTAATTCGTTTTATAGGTCTTTTGCAATCTTTGATGCCACAAATAATTTTTTTATCACTGGAAGTAGGGTTTTCCTCATCTGAGATGTTATTATCAAAGTCAAGTGATATAGAATTTTTTTTTTCAGGAGCTTTTGTAGGGTCAAAATACATATGAATTCACAATCCCGAAAATCCCGGGACAAGTTTTTAAAAATCCCGAAATTTCCAGATTCGGGATTTCCCGATCGGCATCCCTAGTTTAGATGAAACGTTTCTTTTAGCGAAAATCATTTCATTTATAAGTATTTCCTAAAAATTACAATACATTTTGCCGTGTAAGTGTTACTCAAATAATGTTTTGAGCTCTGTATGTGCATATATGCATTAAAATTCATTTTCAATTACACTTCTTAAAATAGCATTAAAATTCAAAAAAATGTCCATAATTTTTCTTTTGGAGCATACTTTAAACAAATTATAACCCTGATAGTAACTGTTATTTGCAGTTAAAATAATTATAATACTCACGTTGATTTAATTTTGATAACACCACAAAACTCAGTCAAATACCAAAAATCAACACGCAATGAATTTTTATAAAAAAAAAAAATAAAAAACCTTTTAAAAATTTGTGCATAAGTTAGTCATTTTTGAACAATTTTGTGGACCTTTTTTCATCAAAAATTTATTTAAAATAATTTCAAAATATATTAGCATATTAGCATACATATATCGCGTAATCATGTCAGTGTAAGAAACAAAAAAATCAAAAAAAAAAAACAATTCAAATACGATCAGATGTGCACGAAATTTAAGATCAGTGGATTTTATTACTTAAAAAAATTTATAAAAAAAATGATAGGCCGTTATTCAAACAAATATCTAATGAGCAATTGTTAGGGACATTTTTTTATTTGACGAAGGTTTACAATGCATATTATTATTATTATTTGTCTTACATCCCATTTGTGTCTTACAGAGTTCTATATTTTCTAGATTTCAGTTAACCGACAGTTTTTTTTTTTTTTTAATTTTATTTTATTGATAATGGGTACCCTCTTTTAAAAGGATGCTTCCTTTAAATCATGGGAAAATCTTGCCCACAAAAAACCAAACGCAACAAAAAAAAAGTAAAAAATTAAAACATAATATCCTAAGAAAAGCGGCACGCAACACTCTTGTATTTATGTTTTCATTTTTTACAGCATATGCATGCATCTTTTAGTTTTCTATGGACCAAACAAACATATCTTCTTGATACAGTACATACAACCCCTAAATATCTGTGGTAGAGAGTAAAAAAATTTATGTTCACATACATACATACATACAGACATAGTGCTATGCTATGCTAAGCTATGCTGTCACACAATCCAACCCAGAACAAAATTTGCATAAAAAATACCGTTACAGAAAAAACATTCAAAGAGAACTTTAAACTTCTACCTAAAAAATGGATATGCGACCAAAATGTTGTGATTGCAAAGGAACGAGTTACGTTATCCATGATTTGGTAGTCCTCGTAAAGAGAACACTGCCCTAACGAAATGAATACTATAAAGGGTAACATTGCAAACGTCTTTTTACTTTTACTGACGACTATTCGGAACACATTCTATGTGAGCTTCTTTCCTTCTTTTGCTTTGCCACTCATTAAACGTATGGAAGATATAGATTCAGATTCTTAAGGTAAAAAACAAAAAAAAACAAAAAAAAAATGAAATGAAAAGACGACCCCTAAAACGGTAAACGAAACTACAATAATTTGGATTTGCAAGAATAAACACGTACAATAGTGACTGAAGGTTCCTTAAATTTTATGCGAAGGGGTCACAAAAATCCTACGAAAAAACATTCACGCTCACATTGACGAATCTACCGTTTATTAAGGAGAAATAGAAGTAGATTTTCGCATTTTGTTGTTGGGTAAACAACTTTCCAGTTTCGTTTCGTTTAGTTTTTTTTGGATCAGGACATTAGCAGCATCTTTTTTCACGAAGCCTGTACATTTTTTACAGGCATGTGTAGAGATATGTGTGTCCAATACGCTATCGTATTGTGTTTTCTTTTTTTTATTTTTTTATTATTAATTGTTAAAAAATCTTAATAAAAGATCTAAGGGTAGTTATAATAAAAAGACAACACATATCGCTTTGTACGTGTGTATGGACGTTTTTTTTTTTGTGTTTTAGCTCACACGGCGTCTGCGTAAAGTCTTAGGGGTCGCGGCGAACAATGTGTAAAATAATCATCCTTAAGAACAAAAAAAAAAAAACTCAAAACATTAAATGAAAGAAAAGAATCTATTTTTTACCATAACATTTCATACACTAACATCCTAAGATGCTGAATCTTTTCTCCAATATTACCACCATTCATTAGTAATTTGAGTAGAAGATCTGGAAAAAATAATTTAAAAACAAAATTTGAATAGGCGTTTTTACCATCATCCAAGCGACTACGAGTTAGAATTGAATTCAACGTCAAATTTTGTAGAATCGAAATTGTTCGATTCCTGCCATTAGATCAGGGGCTATCAAAAATTTTAGTGTATTAGTGAGCAAGACAGAGAGAATAAGTTGAGAGCTTACAGTCATACAAAAATGTTAGTAATATACTCTATTTTGATTTTCATTTCATCAACATACATACATAAATTTGTGCATCTTTGACTTAATAATGGGGTAATATTTTCTTGAGATATTTGCTGGATACTAATTTTGGTTCATAAATTTTCTCTCCTGTTAAAAAAAAACCTTTTATTTTTTCTAAAATATTGCTTTATGTCTATAAAAAAGTTGTCTCTTACCACGTAATCTAAATTATTTCCTTGGTTTAAGAACATATAAGACTTTGGATTTTATAAAAAAAATATGTTTTAACATAAAATATTTTTTGAGTGCAAACATAAAAAAATAATATAGTACCCGCTAACATGTGTGCTTGTCGAAGTCTGATCGACAACTAAAAAAAACAGCAGAAGCAATGTGTGTGAATTCTCTCTGCACTATAGTGCTATCCAGCAATCCGCAGGTTATTACAATTTAAAACTCATCCAAATGTATAACATTATGTCAATAGGAAAATATAAAATAAAATTGGTTAAGAGCATACAACTAGCATCCGATTCGGATGAGTCCTATGCTATAAATCGAATAAAATGTTGCCATCTTACTTGCATCTGAATTGGATGACTAAGTAATGTAGCATCATATTGTTAATATAGTTTTGGTAATTGTTTTTCCTACCTGGTTTGAGAATACTCATACCGGATAGGGGTACTCCTGGGCAGAGTGGTATACCCATCTTCACAGATGGGTCTAAGTTAGGTGGATGTACAGGTGCTGGGGTTTTCTGTAGGGAACTCGGTCTTGAACTCCACTTTAGGTTAAATAATGACTGCAACGTTTTTCAGGCGGACATTTTCGCAATACTGAAGGTTATTGAGGCCATAGCGGTGGCTCATCTTCGGATTCGGAATCTTACATGATCTTCGTTGACAGTCAGGCTGCCCTTAGGGCCATTGAGTCGGTCTGATGCAAAACATGGCTCGTTCGTGAGTGCAAAGAGTCGCTGAGGAGTTTTGGACCAGACCGTATCCGTCTATGCTGGGTTCCGGATCACAGCGGAAAACTAGGCCATGAGACGGCGGATGCCCCTCGCTAGGTTAGGTTCGCTTTAAGGGGCAATTTGACAAATGAAATTTTAGACATACATATCTAGGTACCCTTTGAATCAGTATAATATTGGACCCATCCGACCTTCGCTTACAATGTCAGTGGAGTTAGACCCATGCGACCTTCGCTTACATTGTCGGTAGAATTGGACCCATCCGACTTTCGCTTACATTATCAGTAGAGTTGGACCTAGGCCATCGCTATGTAAATGTACGTGGAAACTAAATATAGACTTTGGATTGGTCGCATCTACATTGTCATTGGTCTCAGTCGGAAGATGTATAGGCATAAAAAAAATTCTCAGGGTATGAAATGGTAATTCGTGCATTAGATACACAGAAATACGATTTTCTGCTTGAATACTTCCGTTTTAATTCTCCAAATTCAGTATTCATAAACTTGAATTATTAAAAAGTCTTATTCAAATACTATTACATTAATTCTGTTTGATTCAGATTCATTAGAAGTCGCCGTAGTCTAGTAGGCAGTGTGTCGGCCGAGCCACGGTTCAAACCCTAGGTCAGACATCAAAATGAAAATATGAAAAAAAATTCTTCGGCGACTTTCTCTGGTAAAAACTTCGTTCGGAGTCGATTTTCAACTATAGGTCCAGCCACCCATGCATAAAATTAACTAGGCCCTAATCCGTAATTATAAATTAGCTTTTCGCTTATGATTTCCGTAAATTAAAATCACTTTGAAAAATTTAAAAACTTTTTGATTATGAAATCGTACGTAACATTAAGTCACCATCATTTCAGCACAGATCTGTAATTTTGCATATCACTTGGCTCTACGGAAAACAATTCTTCAAAAATACAAAATTTTTAGAAAATAATGATGAATGCTTGCCCTGGTAGTGTAGTAAGCAGTGTTGTATTAGCATTAGAGTCGTGGGTCCGAAAAAATTAGATTTTAAATTTAAAAGCAAATTCTTTATAAATAATTAAAATTGTTCTAGCAGTAATTATTCTAGAGCTGAACGCGATTTACTTAAAACAAAACTACAGAGACTAGAGTAAGACTGTTGGTAAAAATCTAAAAATTGGTAAAGACTGTTAGATAACCTCACGAAACATAATCAATCAAAAACTTGATTTTGATTTTTTTTATGATACGTACTTTTGGATTTTCGACGACGATATGTAGGTTCTTATAATGTCTTATACAAATAATATAAAGACCTTAAAATGAAAATGCCTACATTAATTATAAATTAAAATAAGAATTGCAAATTTATTGCCTAATCCGATATTTTCAACATCTATGTTTGGAAGTTATCATTGTCTAGTAAGTAGTGTGTTGAATATATTTCTTCGGCGATTTCCTCTCAGCAGATATCTGGCAAAAACCCTGAAAGTAAATAAACCTGTCATGAAAAAATTTCTCAAAAATTCAAAAAAATCTTTCATTCGGAGTCGACTTTAAACTGTAGCTCCCGCCAAGAATGATAAACTAAAGACTACGCCATCATTCACACAAAATTAAAACTTTCTGCGCATGTTGGATCAATGACGTCACGAAAATTGTTTTCATTGTTTTCCTATTGGCTAATGATAATGTCAGTTATATTGCAGGGCTGCCAACTATTTTCACGTAGTGCATACACTTTTCAGAAGAATTGTCAATTTTCACATCTGGAAAAAGGCTTGGAAACCTTTAAAATAGCCCAACTACGTTATCTAACGGGAAATCATGCTCAAGGCGTAATCCTTAGTTTATCATTCTTGGCTCTCATTACTAACGTATAAAATAACGCACACAACATAAGTGATGTGAGAAGCTAGGACGTAATCCTGTCTCTACGGTTGGAATGACCAATATAATATGTATGTATGTATGTAGATCAGGAATTACTTTGGATTAAAATTATTATTCGTTTTTTGACAAGTTATATATTTTCTTTTATACAAAATTAAAACATAGTTAATAAATTATACGCTTTCTATTGAATTTTAGAAACGATTTCAAACAGATTATTTAAATCTTGCCGAGAATATGATCTTTGTCACTCGGCTAAGATTGAAGAGTACGAGTTTAGTAAAATATGATTGAAAGTTTTCTTAAGTGTATATGGCAACAATTGTAAAACGTATCTTTTTTGTTGGAATTTTGAACGTGTGAAAAATCTGCATTTACCATAACATACATGCATACATAATTGGTCATTACAACCCTTCAGTCAGGATTACGACCTATCTTCTCACACCACTTATATTATGTGCGTTAATTTTATTTGTGAGTGACGGGACCTACAGTTTGAAGTCGACTCTAAACGACAGATTTTAAAGAAGCAGTTTTATTTACTCTCACAGTTTTTTCCACAAATCTGTTAAGAGGAAGTCGCCGAAGAAATGTTATCATATTTTCGTTTTGATGCTTGAGGTTTGAACTCGGGTTTTTAGTCTAATAAGACAACTTGTTTTAGGAAATTGGAAATATAAACCCAAAAGTTTATTATATTATTAAATACTCCGGTTTGCATAAAAATTAACAATAGCAGCTAATAAATTAAAGAGTTCGTTATTGTGTAAATTTAAATTTCTATTACGTTACATCACGCCTGCAATAACTCTTTTATGCACTGATCAAAGAGAATACTTATAGCTTAAAATCCATGTTAAAAACAAAATCAAAATGCTGTGAACAAATTTCATTGAAATATTCTTTATTTGTAATTAATTTCATTAACTATGTGTATGGCATAACTTGCGTTTGGTTGCCGTACCTACAATTATTAGTTAGAAAAACATTCTTTAATTGACATAAAAACATGAAATATTTTCTATTCGATGGAAAAATTCTATGCAATTAGTAATTACATACTTAATTGATAAATTTAATTTAATTAATTAGAAGGTAAAATGATTTACTAGTACTAGTAGTACCTGATAATAATTTATTTCATTGTATTGCGTAAATGACTAATAAAGAGTTGGATTTTAGGAGAAATTGCGCATTAAAACATTTTAAGATAAATCTCACCATCATTGTCCATCAGTTAAATGTGTAGTTTGAGTTCAATATTGCCAATGTTGCTCTCAGCATCAGCAGTTACGTTTGAAGATGTCGCAGCGGTGTCTTTAGAACGGAAGCAGAACTCATTACAACCAATCCACAGAGAGTAAAATTCATCCCCTTGCAACAAAACACAAATCACTTTTACCGCATGTACTCATTATAAACGTACATACACGTCGTCGTCGTCCATACACACACTCATATGTTTAACAGTCCTCGAACTAGTGACGATTGAAAAAAGGGAGAGAGAGAGAGAGCGAGCAGTAGTAATAGCGTATATGTGTCTGAGGACTAACATTTTTTTGGTTTGTTTGTAAATTTTGTTGTCTGGGTCATCTATCCAGTGTGCGTATGAGTCTCAGTCACCATGAAAAAAGTCTGCAGGACTGTCAAGCCAATGTATATGAAACTATAACATCAGTCCACATGAAGTCTTTGTGGGGTGAACACACTCGCCAAACAAAATTTAATTTTAATTGAAATCTAAGAAACCATCGAAAATTTATAAACAAACAAACAACAACAACAATAATAAAAAAAAAAAATGTTTTTATTTGAAACATAGAAAACAAAAAAGTCAAAAATTAAATAATTACCAGATAATAATAACTACATACGTACATACATACATACGTACGTAAATGTATGAATTTCCAAAGGAATTATTGTGGATTAACTAACCAAAACTCCAAAACTTAATGTGTGATTTAGTGTAAAAGGAAAATCATAATCGATAATTGAAACAAAAATATCGTATTGTTGTGATTATTATTAATATTCATATGAATGTAATAGTAAATATAAAATGTATACGAAAATGATGTCAATATGCGAGGATCAAGGATTTCGTTCATTGAGTCGTAAGTTATTTCAGATACGATTTATGATTTTATCAACAATTATTGTTATTGTTATTGTCATTGTCATTGTATGTCATTCCGAATAGTATACATAATCGGGCCCTCTCTATCGTCTATGTCGTCTGTCCTGTTGACTTTGTTCGTTCGCTTATCTCTTAATTAAGCAATTTGTTTTATTTTATTTCTTCATAATTAAAATTTCGAGCAAACTGTGTGAGTAAGAGACATGCTTTACTGACCGGAGCAACAAATATATTCTACATACGTTATCAGCTAATAGAGCAGAAGAGTACCAGCAAGGTAGAAATTTCCATGCCCGTACTATTGACCGTATAAAGAACGGTGTTGGAACTCGGTATCAGTTCCATTGAAAAGTAAATTATTTGCATATGACTTGTCTGTCAGTTTGTTTAGTGACAGAATGCGGGTGTTATCTATAAGAACATTTGTTTAGTTTTACTTTTTTTTTTGTTTTGTTTTCGTATATATAATCAAAGGTGCTTAACCTAAATACACCTGGTTACATGTACGTAATGATATTCGTAAATACATTTTGTCAGTCCCATGCTATCTAACAGTTTGTTAGTTTGGGGCCCCTATCAACCCCTAAAAAGCCCTAAGACCTACAGACTTTCCAGTTTATGGTGTATTTGAAAATACAATTTCAATTTAATTTCATTCCAATTGGTGTTATATCTTCTATTACTTACAAATACATTCTCTTGTTGTCTGTATTTGGCTGAGTTTTGAAAAGTAATATGGAATTTAAAAAACTCCCTCGCTTCTTATCAGAAAAAATAACTTTCAGGTATTCATTCAGTTATGTACGTTCGTTGATGTTACTGTAGCGTTAACAAATAGTACAAATTGTGTTCAAAAAGTAAAATAACCAAAATAAATACATACCTACTTACATACATACATACATGACTGGATCAAAGAAAAAAAATAAATAAAAAAAAAACAAAAAACTAAAGGGGGAAAAGGAAACAGCACGAGTTAAATGTTGGCCGCGTTAATAAATATTTGCACAGTCGTTTTCTTATTGTCATTATTAAAAAATAAAAAATATTTCTTCTTTTTCTTTCATTGTTTTCTTCGTTGTTAACTTATCAGTGTGTTATTCCGATTCCAAACGTTTGTATTTGTATTAACATTTTAAAAAGAAATACAATACTTTACCATCACAAAATACTCATACAAATTCATACATACATACATATGTACATAGTACATCACTTCCCAGCCAGCAATTTTGAAAATTTTTGATCAAATTCGAGTCTTTTTTGATTCTTCTGCGCGTTTAAAATACTCGAATATGTGCTCATCTTCTGATCATAAAAGACTCTTTCGTCGGGAGCAAAAAAGAGACTACGAGCGACTCTTCTTAAAAAGTCACTTATAAGTCACATACATAATTGGCCATTACAACCCTTCAGTCAGGATTACGACCTAGCTTCTTACACCACTTATGTTGTGTGCGTTAATTTTATACATGAGTGGCGGGACCTACAGTTTAAAGACGACTCCGAACGACAGATTTTTGAGAAGCTTTTCATGGCAATTTTTTACTCTCAGAGCTTTGCTAGAAATCTGCTTTGAGGAAGTCGCCGAAGAAATATTTTTCGTTTTAATGTCTGACCAGGGATTCGAACCCGGGCCTTTCGTCTAATAAGCCAACACACTACCCACTAGGCCACGGCGACTTTAGACTTATGAGTCATTTTCTATATTATTTTAGAGTAATTTTCGACTCTTTTTTTCTAGTAGCTTCATAATTATTTTCGAATCACTTTCTAATCATTTATTAGGCTTATATACCTTCGTTTATGATTCTTTTTCGAGTCGTCTTTCAGTCATCGTTTAATCGCATACGAGTCTTTTATGAGTCTTTTTATTGTCATTTATGAGTCATGTTCGTATTAATTTGGACTCGTTTTTATGTCATTTATAGTTAAAATTTTAAGTCATTTATTAGTCGTACTTATAATTCTATTTTCTCTTCCAGTGTTTTTATTAGGTTTACTGAGTCCTACGTTTACACTACAGCGATTTCAAAAATTACGTTCGTATGAACGTTAAGTATGAAAAAAAATGAAAGATTATTTAGTTTACATTCGTGGTGTACGTACATCAGGCATTAAAATTTACTTGAAGAAATATTGTTTTTCGTTAAAGAAAAATTTTCAATTTAAAAAAAAAAAATTGTACTTTATTTCATAGCCATCTTTTAACTAAAAGAAAATCATCACATAATCATCTACTTGCGCAAAATATGATCATAAAATACGTAATTTAAATCACTTTTCAAACCCCTGCAATTTTAAACGTCTGGATGATTAATTTCCGAATGCAATACAATTTTTTGTTGTATTTTAAATCGAACTCATTTTACTCATTGGCACGAATAATTTTTGAATCCTTTTCTAATCGTGTAACCGGCTAATAAGTTTTTGATCACCAAAAGTACTCTAAAAAGACTCAGCAAGGTGATTTTTATAAAAACAATCTACCGAATGCTAGCTGGGTTATGAATTACTATTTTTTTTATTAAACATACATACAAAGAAAAAAGAAAAAGTTTTAAAAATTAGTTCATATTATAATATAGATTGCCCGCCTATTATTATATCGAGTGTACATTATTATCTTTGTTTATTTGTATATACGTATGTACATATGTATGTATGTATGTAAGCATGTATGTATATGAAGGAATTTCTGAAAATGCAAAGGAACCTATATACAGACAACATACATAACTACGCATATCACCCATATAAAGTATACGTATGTACATAAATATGTACATATGTATGTATGTATGTAATTGCGTTTAGTGGCATTGGCGCACTTTAACATTACAATTTAGCATTAGAATTGCTGAAAGTAAAATAATATTTTGGGGCGCCAGTTATACAAATCAGTAGTAGCATACAAAATAAAAGTAAACACAATTCTTTATTGTTTGTTCGTTCGCATGTGAATAAATTATTTGAAACCAAATGCTTAAATTTTAGATGACTTCAGAAGGGAAGAGGAGAGGGCTGGATAGTCAAAGATTTTCAATTAAATCGATCGCACCACATTGGTTACGCTCAAATAATTAATATGCTAATGCCAATAATAACAAAAAATACTTTCACTTTTGCTGGCGCATGCAACCCATCAATCCGATTTGGATAATTTCTATTTCCAATATCATCAATTGGGTTGACTGATATGACAAGAATAAAATAATTTTATGAATTGATAGTGTATGTGCTCCTATGTATGAGTTCATATCGAAATAATCCTAAATTCCTAATATTGTACATTTCCACTGCAGCTAAAAGCAACAACAATAACAACGACAACAAATAATGCCTATTCAAATCGCACCATCGGGGTGGTGGCACCAAACGTCATAAATGTGACAAATTTCAGTGGCTTACAATCAAAGTATGGAAACTAAAACCAATTTTAAAAGAAATCTCAATGTTCGTTGTCATCGTTCTTTTTTGTTTTCGTTTTTGTTTTATTTTTTTTTTATTATTTTTGTAATTTTTTCAATAACTGCCATTATTGAGCAAACATGGTGATGAAATCACGGTAATCTCTCAGTTAATATCACACATTAGAAGTGCCATAGCAAATGTTGTCCAAACAAAACAAAAAAAGGGTTGAACTGCCAACACATTTTCAACACACAATAGAACTCTTTTTATAAATTTTTTTGTAAACACAACACGGGCAATAAGTGGCCAGCTGACACTTGACATTTATTCAAACTTAAAGTCAACTTTCAATTTCAATCGACATTATTGACTATAGGCCGTTAATAACACAAAACGTATGTACCTGCTGTTTGTTGACTTAAAAACCACTGAATTCTCTTTCAGTTATTCCCAGTTGTTGCGACAAAATTTAAAAAAATTAAATACATCCAGCTACGGATGCCAAAGGGGATTGATTTTTAAAAAAACCCAAAATATTTCGGAATAATTCGGGATCCAAAAATCTCGAAAAGTCACGGGAAAAATCGCGATTTTCATTTAATAATAAAAATGAAAAGAATATATTTTGTTAATAAAAATCATTTATATTCCAATTATATCAGAATTATATGTCATCAAATCAGCGATTTCTTCTCTTTCTCTTCTTGAAAAGTTTCTTAAAAATCTGTCGTTCGGTGTCGACTTTAAACTGTAGGTCCTGCCACTTCTGTATAAAATTAATATACACAACATAAGTGGTTTAAGAAACTGCGGACTTCTTGGGGACAATTGCTGTGGACTGTCTAATGATGAAGGTATAGCACTGACCATTTTATTATCACCAGCAGCAACTCAGTTTCCTTACCGTTCGTATCTTCCCTCTTTCCGCCTTTCCTAAACCTGCGCAATGCACTGCATGGGGTAGGGGTCATCCCCTGAGTGCAAGTTTAATAAAAAAAAAAAAAAAAAATAAAGCAGGACAAAAAGTATCAAAAAAATTAAAATAAATGAACAAAAATAAAAATTATTCATACAAATGCATTAGTTTTAAGAAAATTATTTGGATTCCAACAAAAAGATTAAAGCTAACATTTAACATGTCATCTGATAGGCTTGAACGAATTTTGTTGTCAACATACGCTGCCGTTGACAAATACTTCTCGGCAATCAATATTTCTTGGTAAAATAGTTCCAAGATAGCTGTATGCAGCTTGTAAATATTCAACTCTACCACCTCCTGAAGTAAATAAATCTATTCCTTTGGACAGTTGAGTATCTAAATCATTTACTCTGTTAATTCGTTTTATAGGGCTTTTGCATTCTTCGATGGCGTCAAATAATTTTTTATCAATGGAAGAAGCGTTCTCCTTATCTGAGATGCTGAGAGTGATATATAATTTATTTCAGAACCTTGTGCAGGGTCAAAATACATATGAATTCACAATGCCGAAAATGCTGAAAAATCCCGGGACAACTTTTTAAAAATTCCGAGATTTGGGATTTAGGAATCCCGAAAATCTCAGCATTTCGGCATTCGGGATTTTCCGATTGGCATCCCTACATCCCATCCAGCTAATGATAATAGTTTAAGTTGTAGTGTGAGTTTTGTAACGTCGAACTCAATATATATTTTTTTATATTTATTGAACCCTCCAAACTTATTTTATTTGACAAAAACTTGATTTTTTGTTTGGACTTTATGCGCAAATTTATGGATTACATAAACATTTCTGAACCTATTTAAATCTTGTTGGAAAGGAGAGAGTTGGAACTTTAAAACGGTATACATATATTTATTATTTGACTTAAAATGCTATGAGCATAGCTGTCAGATAGAGAAAGCACCAAATCGTCGTATATTAGAGAAACAATCGTCAAAGACTTTCATTGAAATCGTAAAAAAATCGTCAGGAAAAATAAGTAAATAAATCAAGAGGTTTTTATAAAAACTTCTGTGTGATGTTCGCCTAAACCGAAAAATTTTTAAGCGCCTTGTCTTCTTAAGACGGTGCAAGAAATATTTCAATTCATTTGATCTTCTGCGTATTTACACCACTTATATTCGACCAAGAATAAATACGACTCTTATGTATGGTGGCCGGTCTGGAGAGAGTAGGGTATCCATATTCATTGATTTATTAGAGCATCGTTGTAATGTGGCTTGTGTTGGACTTGTTCCCGGGAATCATAAAACACTTATGTTTCTCGGCGAGTATCTCTATTTTTGGTCGATTAGCTAGTGAATTGCACAATGCGTTACAGACAAAATTCCTTCTTCTTTCGTTCTCCCTTCTTGGACTATCACTTGCGTCCTAAAAGGTTTCAAATCAAAAAAGGTTTCCTCATTCCTCCTTCCCATATAAAGATAATCGCACTTGCATTAGATTTTCCTAGGCTGATATTAGAATCTATATCCGAACTTTTCCAAATGGTCTCCAACGGCAAATGTTAAATTATGTCAATCTTATTTCAAAAGAATATATGCTGGGTAATGTTAAGGTATTTGAAGATATTTGTAGAACTTACTTTATAAATTTCTTTACTTATTGGCGCTTTTATTTATGTTTTTTAGCATTTTTTTGTTCGTAAATAATTTTAAAATATCATAATTTACTTCTTGTAATTATTAAACTAAATTAGCAAAAATAAAAATTTCAAAGTAAAATTGGCTTTTAATGTACAAAAGTAAAGAAAATTACGTAGATTAATTAATTTCTAAAAATCATCAAATCGTCAACGTCATCACTTTGGAGCATAAAATCATCAAAATGACGATAAATCGTCAAATCTGGTGACAAATGCGAATTTTTTTCATATTTTTCCAAGTTTGTCCGTTCTATAGTAGGAAACTTTAATTAAAAAATATGAAAAAAGTGATAACATTCTGAAAGTGTATTATCTTAAGAAGAGATTGACACTCTGATTGATCAAATCGGATTACTGTAGTTATCATTTAAAGTCTAACACTTAAGTTAAATTTTTCATGTATGTGCATATATTCTTTCAAACATATTGTGTTTTCTTTTCTACCAAACAATGTGCATTTTATTAACATAAAATGCACTTTTGCGTTTGTTTCTTAAAAATGTTTCGCCCTCTAAAATGGTGATATGTATTATTCTAAATAGATCACACTCGCCGATGGTCGAGGGCATTGCATTTTATGCACTGCATAAATAGAGAGTGCTGATAATGTCCTGTAAAGCAGATGACTTTTGTTTATTTATAGGGCTACCAGATGAAATTTAAAAAGTCGCCTGATATTGTTATCCAATTTGAGGTTAATTTTTTTATTGTTTTGTTCAGTAAGCTTAAGGAAATACTACATTATTATCAGTAATATAAAAAATTGCATTCAATGTTAGAACAGTTTCAAAATATTATTTTTTTTGTTATAAAAAAAGCTCTCAAAAAATAAAGTTGAAAAATTAGCGATCTGGCAACATCTTTTTCATATTTACATTTTTATTGAAAACAAATCAAAAAATACAACATATTTTTAGATCTAAAAACTAAACTATTTTTCTTTATATAATTTGCGAAAATTGAAATAAATCAGTTGTTAGATTCATCTTGGTCACCTGATGAAGAAGAATTACTGAATTTATTTCAACATACATAGTAAACTGCCGCAGTGGTAAACACAGGGTATACCATTTTTTAAATATTTGTGTTATGTTCGTCTCAAATAAAAAATGACATTACAACAGGGTTGGTCAAAACTTTTTAATGCACCTTGTAAGAGGGTGACATTTTCTTTTTAGAAATGAAAACACCAGTAGCTTTAGTTCAAACATTTTTTGAATCTTGATGGATCTTGATTGTTTATCGCAAACTTCATCAATTTTACATTTGAGCGCCACATTTTGCGATAAACTATCACGATTTATCAAAACTTTCGAAAGTTTTTGAACTTAAAGTCCATTTGATAAGATGGCATAGGTAATAAAAAATGTAACACGACTGTTATACTATTTAAATAATAACTACATTAATTTTTGTCCGATTTGATCAAACGATGTTTCAATCTTTTCAACAGGTCACGCACTTTCAGATTTTTTGTCACTTGTTTTATAGTTTTTAATTAAATTTTGAAATTAAGAACCGACCAACTTCAAAGCTCATAACATAAAAGTTTATACAAAATGGTCATGTATACTGTTTTAAAGATTAATTTCTCCTTTTTCTAAAAAAAACTATGAATTTTTAAAATAGGTTAAAAAATATTTGATTAATCAATAATTTTGTGTGAAAAGATAAAAAAAAGTGTTTGTCGAATAAGGGTTCAAGAAATATAAAAAAAGAATATTTTTGCATCACTGTCGCACCGTGTAATTTGCTGTGATAATGTTTCAAGGAGTTTCCTAGTGTCGATTGTCTCATTATTACAACAATGTATCAAACAACAGCAATTGCCAACAAATTAAATTCTAAAATTTTAAAAGAACAAAATCCATTTTTGTTTTTAAACTTATAGTGATCCATACTATCTACATTGGCTTATGTACGCATGAAAATACTGAATTTTTCATCATTTTTACTGTCAAAATACTAGTAATTTAGGCAGAAGGAAGTGGAAAAATTTTAAAATCACAATATGACTGATTAATATCATCGAAGATATTGTGACTAAGAGATGCAATAGAAAATTTTATGCAATAATATGTTATGCTTAATGTCTCAATATTGCGCGATGGTCTAGACTTGTGAACACACAATTAAGTCAATTAAGCAAATTATTCATTTTTGTAAAAATTAAAAAGATTTAAGAAAAATTTAAACGAAAACGCCTAATATTTATTAATTTCATATGCTTGAAGTTGCCGTGGCCTAGTGGGTAGTGTATTGGCTTATTAGGCAAAAGGCCTGGGTTCGAATCCCAGGTCAGACATCAAAACGAAAAATATTTCTTCGGCGACTTCCTCTCAGCAGATTTCTGGCAAAGACTCTGAGAGTAAAAATTGCCATGAAAAGCTTCTCAAAAATCTGTTGTTCGGAGTCGACTTTAAAATGTAGGTCCCGCCGCTCATGTATAACATACACACAACATAAGAGGTGTGAGAAGCTAGGTCGTAATCCTGACTGAAGGGTTGTAATAGCCAATTATGTATGTATGTATATGCTTAATAATAAATTAACAACAAGAACTTAAATAGTTATTCTTTATAAAAAATTTATTTAAATGCTTTATGTTTTACCCAAACTATTTTGAACCCTTAATATTTTGTGCGGTAGCCTTTATAATTTCAGAACATCTTAGTGGAATTGAGTTGATTAAATTCCGACTCTGCACAGGACTAATGTTATTCCATTCTGCCTGGATAAGATGCCAAAGTGCTTTTTTGCTACTACGTTTTTTGGCTGCAACTGCTCGTTTTACGATCCCCAATGTTTTTAATAGACTTCAGATCGGGACTTTGAGCTGGCCAATCAAGAACTCTTATTTTTTCCTTTGTACCAAAACATTTTTAATAAAAAACTAGCTGTACCCTGCACGTGTAGCTGCGCCCGCAACTAAAATAAATTTGAAGGAAAGGCATTACACAAATGTCCAATTCATTTTGAATCACTTTATTAATTTTGTTTCCCGTTGTCCTGATGATTCAGATGAACGGACCTGAATAGTAAGCATTCGATCAGTTTCTAATCTCACGTCCCGTTTTTCAAGTGGTTACTGCGAACGGGTCTCAGCGGCATATACTCGAAGTGCTCGTCTGATTCTGAGGCTCGTAATGCTCTTTTCTTCCGTGCTTGGGGTGTAGGTCGACCAATTGCTTGTCAATCATTTTAAATAATTTTCAGTGATGCCATCCATCGGAAATTAATCGCACCAATCTCCATCGGCTCGTACGTAACAAATTTGTTAAAAAAGCCCAGTTTAAGATTTAATGCATTTTGAATAATTTTCGGTGACACCACCTATCGGATATTGGTCATACCGACTTAGAAATCTTCATCGGCTCATGCGCAACAACTTTGCTAAATATCATAAAATAATCAAATGCACAGTTTAAGATTTAATTCATTTTAAGTAATTTTCAAAAAAAGTGGGCGCAAAAGTGGGTGGGGCAAAATTTTCTTTTGATGAAATCTTTAAATGAATAAATACAAATATTTGAAAGAAAAATTAGTCAAATCGATGGAGCCGTTTTCTGATTTTAGATAAATAGAAAATGTGGGCGTAAAAGTGGGAGTGGCAAACTTTACATAAACCATCTACTAAACAGTCCGAACAAAGCCTAAACATTTGGCTTGGATAGGTGAGCCTGTTCTGGAGTTATAAAATGACAACGAAAAGTGGCATTAATTTTAATTAATTTATTATTAAGCATATGAAATTAATAAATATTAGTTGTTTTTGTTTGAATTTTTTTTAAATCTTTTTAATTTTAACAAAAATGAAAAATATTCTTAAGTGAGTTAATTGTGTGTCCACAAGTGTATGTATGTATGTGTATATAGTACAAATGCAATGGTAAGAAGTTGTAACATTTTTATTTGACATTTAAGCGAAGGCAATTATTAATTGTCATTCACTAACTTATGAAACCACATCATCATGAAAAGAAGTGTACAAATTCATAATAATAGTAATAATAACTAACAATGATTATGTGTATGTTGATAGTACAGAAGGGAAGGGGGATGGACTGACTAATCATGAGCATCATTGTAATAGTAAACCACAACTAATAATAATAATAATAATACACATCGTTTACGAACTCATCCCAGTCAATCAGAAATTAATAAGTCAACTATAAATGTGCGTTTATTTTTTATTTGCCCCTTTTTAGTATTTCTTTTTTTTTCATTTATTAACTTGCTGCTCACCCCCAGGAAAAATAATAAAGAATAAAAAAGAAAGAATGAAAGAATGAAAAAAAACAAAAAAAAAAACAAACCGAAACAAAAATAAAAACTAGTAATAATACAGCTTCTAGGCATGAAATTGTGTCCATTTGTTTGGTCATGTTTACACTTTCGCACACACACACACAAACACACACACACGCTCACACAAACATCTCGTTTATCATCGTGTAATATTAGTTCTTTTTTATTTTATTCCATTTATTGTTTTGTCCTACAAATTTTTTCTCACTTCTTATAGTTGTGTGTGTGTGTGTGTGTGTGTGTTCGTTCCCTTGTCCATAATCTAGTGTTTTATGTCGTACAGCACCTAATTGACAACCGAATAGCAATGTGCCGGCTTTTTTTTTCCTTCTTTTCTTCTTTATATGATTATCGTTGTTTCATCCATCAGGGGGTTTACCTCATTTGCTAGTATTTTTGTGGGTTTTTATTTATCTTTTGTTTTTGTTTTAATACACTCTGTGTGTGTGTGTATTGACAATTCAAGCAGAGATAATAAAAATGCCTTAAGTTATGGGGCTAATCATGAAATCATCCCGGCAAAACTTTTTCATATGTTAAGTTTCATTGTGAAACAAAAGTTCTAAACCAAAAGTCAAACAGTGCCAAAGAAAGCGACCCAAACAGAAAAAGTCTTTAAATTCCTTTCGTGCCTCTTGTTTTTTTTTTCTCACTTTCTTTTGCTTTCTTTTTTTCTTTTCGATGGTATGTATAGTGTTAAAGAGCCTGAAGCTGAAAAGCTTCAACCACTCACTCCCTTAATCTTATTGGTCAAAGATAACAAGAAGAAGAAAAAAAAAATAAAAAAATAGTAAAAAATCGTACCCAAAGAAGAAAAGAAAAAAGTTTTCAAAAAACAAGCACATTTGCACAACAATAACAAATTGAAATTGGTAAATTGTCCATTAACAAACATTGATTGGAATTTAGAAGTTTGCACAAAAATTAACTGTAAATGTAAGCCATATATTATTTGCTTTAGCATACATATACAGCATATCGATGGCTTAATACAAAAAAGGCCTAAATCAATTTTTTTCAAAATAGCGTTTTTAGTTTATTTCAGAGGACAAATTTCAGGTGGATACAAATGCAAATATCAGATTAATAACGATTTCAAAAAAAGGCCTAACTCATGACAATGAGAAAAAGTCCTAACTCGTTTTTTATTTCGTTTGAATGGCTCAATAATACAAGTTGTATGTAAAATTGTAATCCCAACTGGAGTTGTGCGTTTATATTTCCGAAATAACAAATTCGCTTTAGCGGAAAAAGTTGCATAAAAAATTTCGGCGGCGAGTCGAGTGCTTAATCCAGATATGCCCAATGAGTTATATATAGTACACAAGTGCATTCTTCTTTACATGATACGTCACGTTTATCAAAGTACCGTTTGTTTGTTCACATACTCAGTATTCATCAATACCTCGTGGGAGATTATGTGATCGCATGATTTAGTTATTGAATTATTGAATATTATAAAAAAAATCTAAATTTTAAAATGATCATGATCAAGCAATGGGCATATCTGGGTTAAAAACGATGGCTATAAATCGATCTCTGTTTTTGACAAGCAGGAAAAATGTTATATTAACAAAATTTTACTTCCCATGCAAACATTTTGAGTATTCCGATCAAGAAAAAATATAACAAGAAACTCCGAATGGACATACATACATACATAATTGGCCATTACAACCCTTCAGTCAGGATTACGATCTAGCTTCTCACACCACTTATGTTGTGTGCGTTAATTTTATACATTAGTGGCGGGACCTACAGTTTAAAATCGACTCCAAACGACAGATTTTTGAGAAGCTTTTCATGGCAATTTTTACTCTCAGAGTCTTTGCCAGAAATATGCTGAGAGAGGAAGTCGCCGAAGAAATATTTTTCGTTCTGATGTCTGACCTGGGATTCGAACCCGGGCCTTTTGTCTAATAAGCTAACACACTACCCACTAGACCACGGACATCCGAATGGACATATAACGTAAATATAAAAAAAAGAATGGATGGTCTTCAATATTTTGGCGTATCAAATAAAGAATGGACTCTTAAGCCTCTTAGAAAATTGGGAGTGATCTTATTGTTAATATGTTGTGAGCTCTGGCGTATGACCCATCGGGATCAATAAATTTCCAAAGAGACATAACTGACAATTACGAATTTCTTCCACATAAGTAGATCAAAATTCGGCGATTAAAGATATACCCCCTGATTCACATTATAAGGAGAAAATACCAATCATGAAAAAGAAATGCGACCACCTATAGGACTTCAAAACGTTTTTACCTGCAGTTTGTCATCTTTTTAAGTTAATTTGTCTTATAAGAATTAATTTTTTACAATTAACTTTTGACTTAATCCTCTTAATTTCATGAATTACTTCCGGTTTTTTATTTAAAACGGAATTTTTTTATATAAAAACCAACACTCAGGGGATGGCCCCTACTCATTCAGTGCATTGTGCAGGTTTTAGGTTATAGGAAGGTGGAAAGAGGGAGTAGTGTTTGTGAACATTTGATATAAACTTACCAATATCGTGGTTGACGGGAAAACCCATCGCAAGAAGATCATTCCACAAACGAGCAGTACGGGCAAAAAATGAATTCTCCCTGTAATGCATTGTGCAATTCACTGGACAATCAACCACAAAAGGATGTGCTCTGCGAGAAGCTCGAGTACCACGTAAAAATATGTGATTATCGGGAACCAAGTCCCTTATCTCTCGAGAACACCTCCCATTATAGTACCGATAGAACAATGAAACACACGCCACATTGCGACGATGCTTCAATGAATCAATAGAGATGGATACCCTACTGTCATCAATAAGCACTTTCGTCCTCTCCTGTACGCGGCCGAGAAGCTTCAAAATAGACTTTGAAGCACCGGCCCATACATGAGAGTTGTACTCCAGCCGGGGTCGGATTAAGGTCCTGTAAATAGTAAGAAGGTCGGATGGAGTGAAGTATTTTCTGTACCGTTTCAAAAATTCCAGGTACTTGAATGCTTCCTTCGGCACTGGAAAAATGTGATCGTTGCAACGCGCATCACAAGTAATTCTCATGCCCAGAACATCAAGAGCATTCGCCTCCTCAATATTTTCATTACCCATAGATACAGATGACAGGACACCAGCGCCAGCATCACGCCGGTGTGACAAAAAACAACATTGAGTCTTGCGCGCATTGAAATCGACCCTGTTCGCGCGGCCCCACTCAGAGATTGTTATCAGGTCACCTGTGAGTGCGTCATTCACACAAAACACACTTCTATGGATGTAAAACTATTTAAAGTAGTAGACACGTGTAGATTTAAGTTAAACTAAAGATACACTTACACAAAGAATTGTCCGTATAGGATTCTAATGAAAGTATTTGGTATTGTATTTTAAAAAATATGAGCTTGATTTGAGTCATCTAAAAAAACAATTTCATTTTATTCAAATTTGTTAAATAGTTTCTGAAATATTATGAATATAGTCTCTTTCTGGTGGGTGGATAGGCAATTGTCAAAAAATATACAAAACTTTATCAAACTTCCTGAATTAGTACAAGTATCCCTCGTATAACGTGGTGGTTACATTTCAGGAAAATTCCGCGTTATGTAATTCGCGTTATAGAAGAGCTAGTTCTCATATAAATTTAAGGGTTATGTTCCAATAAACTTTTTTCAAAATAAAAGCGGTACTAAATTAAAAAACAATGAAAAAAAAAACAATCGAAAAACATAAATATTCACTAGTCTGTGTCACTTACTTCGAACATCATACATATTACGTCGAAATAGTGAGCACATAATCATCAGAAGAAATTTCATCGGAAAAGTTTTCGTCATTTGAAAAAACGTTTTGTTGGACGTTGTTCCAGTAATTATACACACATACACGATTGTTCATTAGAAACCATCAGTCAGGATTATTGACCTAGTTTCTCACACCACTTATGTTGTGTGTGTTAATTTTATACATGAGCAGCGAGGCCTACAATTTAAAGTCGACACCGGACGACAGATTTTATGAGAAACTTTTCATCACAATTTTATTTATTCTCAGAGATCCGCCTCCTGAATATTTACGTTACCCATAGATACAGATGACAGAACACCAGCGCCAGCATCATGCCGGTGTGTCAAAAAACAACATTGAAATCGACCCTATGCAGAGATTGTTATCAGGTCACCTGTGAGTGCGTCATTCATGTTCGACCTCCTTGCCCAAATCTCCAAAAGGCTCGACCTCCGATCAAATGAATATGAATGACAAATGTTGCTGTCATCCGCAAAAGAGTAAATTATTATAGAATATTTCATTTTCAATTCAGTTTAAAAAGCTCTACTTAATGTTTTATTTTTTTTATTTTAAATATCAATGAAAAAAGGACCTATCTTAGATAACTTCATTAAAACGAAAATGAACAATTACTTCAATTATTCTATGTTGCTGTTTATTATTACAAATTGTAATAAAATTTTTTGTTGTATCCAAAAAATTTTGCAAAGGAAGTAACAAAAAATCGAGTTAGGGCTTTTTTACATTAAGCCATCAATATGTACATACGTACGTGAGTATACTCATCCATCTATACTTATGCGTATGAAAAATTAGGATTTCGATTTAATATCGTGCAAGTATGAATAAATTGTATCATCGACCAAAAATTAGAATGAATTTAATGGTTTGTGGGATTAAGTATAAGAAATAATATTCACTCATATAATGCTATCATCATCCCCTGGATATACAAACATACATACATACGTACGTTTCAGTACTTTATTACAGTGCCTATCTAACAGTTTGCATATCATTACTGGCATACTTTTTCTGCAAATCAATACACTAGAAATTAATTGCTTTTACGCATCTTATGAATTTATTAGCATTTAAGATTAAGAAACGTAGACCATTGTAAATTGGATGCCATAAATTTGGTTGGAAATTGAGTTGAACCATAAACCCCACCAAATGGCTGACTTACACATACACACGGAAAGGCAAAATAACAAAAACTTAAAGCCCATATGTAAGGCTTCTGCTTAAACTATCTATCTATCTTTCTCTTTCGCTCTCTCGCCCTCTGCTTAATTGCCTATTTGGATGACAGGCTTTAATTGCTTCGCTAAAATAAATTTTATTTTGTTATTTATTAACTGCGAAGCTCATATCATAAACTGATTCTGCAAATGATGCAAATAAATTGGATAATATTTTAATGTTTGTTCGTTTGTTTGTTTGTTTGTTTGTTTGTTTGTTCGCAGATTCTGACTCCACAGAAGCAGATAGTGCTGCTCAGGATATGTTAACATGCGGTACTTGTCAAAAGGTTTTCGTCCTATCTGATATAGTCAAGTTCATACAACACAAAGTTTTGCAATGTAATAAGGAGAGTTACGGCCAGTGTTCGAATCAAGGTCAGTTTGTTTGAAGAGCTTTATTTTATAATGATTTTTCAGCCATCCAACCACCTACAGGTCCATCCAGTGACAGAGCCGACAATGAAGACGGTCGACCATTGAGTATAACGAGTAGACGGCCATCCCTAACAGCATCAAGTCGCAAAGCAACTGGCAGTTCTCGTATCCATACGCCACCTCCTAGTCCAGCGGACGTGCTGGGCGATGGCGCCTCAAGTACTCCAAAACGATTAGTTGATGGTGAGTCTCCATATACAAACAATTTTTTTTTTATTATTTTAAATCAATTTGTGATGTTGTCTCTTATCTATGTATTACCTCCCAAAGAAAACGACAATCCTACACCCGAAAAGGTTGACACTTCTTGTAATGAGTTCAAGTCCTGCAATATTCCTGTTATAAAGCAAGAGCTCAACACAGGTGATGATAATGAAGATGACAAAGAAACATGCGACAATAGTACAGATAATGACGGACAGCCGCCATCAAAACGTCCTAAACTCGAGTTTGCTGATGCCGAATCAAATACTCTGCAAACAGGTAAATTCTAAATGCATATGCAATTTTTTTGAATTTTAAATTTTCCATCATTGAAAATGTAATATTTCAACCAAAACTCCTGCAAAATTGAAGAATTTAATTAAAATTCCTTGGCTTATAATTCGTAAATCGTCCAGGCAGGCAGGCACTTACCCTTATAACGAATGCTTGGATGTATACTATGCAACATTATTATTATTATTATTGTCGTGCTCTATTGAAAACTGGATTTTATCTCTTTGACCATCGAAAGAAAAAATTTACAAAAAAAAAACAGTCCATGGACAAGAACATCAAAGCCAGTTTGTATTTGTGCTGTTGACATGAAGTTCAAACTGCAGAGATAAACTGCCAAACAGTATGCCGGTTCATTCTACGTAAATAATTTTTTATTATTATTTTTTTTTTAATAAAAGTAATGAGAGAAAAAATAACAAAGACATTCGTGACATCTAAAATAAACCATAACAGTCCGCGCGCGCCTGACATAAACAAATTTGCACTTTTCAAAAGACCCAAACAACTAAACAGCCAAACAACGAAACAACCCATCAACCCTTTTATTCATTATTCAGCCTCAACAAATATGAGTAAATGCCATCGCAAAGTCAGTCGATGGTCATCTTACTCACCTTTAAACTAAAAACAATCCATAACATGGCAATGTTAACGTGGTATTTACGTACGTAAAAAACAAAACATTGGATGCTGCGTTCGTTCAGGTTTGTGAAGTCATGCTTTTAATATTTTGACTGAAAACGAATTGACCTTTGACACACTTGATTTGAATGATTTATGCATGCATGCATGCATGTATATGTAGAGAAGGTAACAACATATCGGCCAAGTTCCTAAATAATATTCATTGTCCATTGAGTGGTCAAGCAACACTGGCCAAAGGTCATTAAAACGCCCGTGCTTAGCGTGTGTGTTTGAAAATTTCCTGTTAAAAAGTTGTAAATAAGTTGAGTAAAGTCCATCAAGTGAAAGGGGTTGCTTCTTAAAACACAAATAAGGGGTGCAACAAAACCATATGATATGATGATATGATGCTATGTATGCACATCTGTACATCCATACATACATACATAATCTATCGTCTTGAAAATTTTCTTTACTCTGAAAGTCCTTTTCCTTTTGTTGTTGACTTAAGCATGTGTGTTTTTGTACTTTTATTTTGTTGTTTTGTTTGTATTCTTTGTTTTGTTTTTTTGTTCGTCTTTGTTTCCTTGTCATTACGTTTTTGCTTGGATGACCTTCAATTGAAGAAACTCATCCACTGGAAAGGAGTTCACTGTCTCACATTCTGCCATAGCATAGTCCAGCTTTTTAGTTATACGCGACAGTATAGCAAAATGTTGTACATCCTGTCCCTGCCCGTCCCGTCCCGTCCCGACCCGTTCTGTGTTATGCTGTAAGAAGAACAGCATCCCAGACAGCATCTTTGTTAACATTGTTGGTAGTTCAAATCAACTCTTCTTGTTAGTCATTAAACTTGTTCAAGCTGAAATCATTTTCTTTATTAATCGTTTACGTTTACGTTTTGTTTGTTTTTTTGTTGTTTTTTTTTTGTTCGAAAAGCTGCTGTTTCATTTGCTATGCGCTTACCATTGTTTTTATTTTTCTTATTTTGTTTTCTTATTCTTGCCTGATAAGCATTTAAAAGCTAAAGCGTACGAGAAATTTCTTTTGACCGCTATATGAATATGTATGCACAAATACATGCATGGATAGTTTTTTTTTTTTTTACTGACTGACTGATGACAGTGATTTGTTTGGTCTCTTTTGTATTGTAAATTTCATCTACTTACTGTACGTACTCGTATAGTATTCACATCAGTTGTTCTTATTGTTGTTTTTTATTCTTGTTTTGCTTTTCACTTCACTTTATTGTTTGACATTTGAAATTGTTCACTTTTATTACATATAATGAAAATAGCATTTATACATAAACACATACTCACACATAAACACATATTCACACACATACAAGTTGACATTCTACAAGCTTTGTAATTGTCATGTACAAATACATACATAAGTACGTACGTATGAATGTTATTAATGTTGTTAATAAACTCGTATGTATGGATTTGTTTTTTTTTTTTGTTTTTTTTCAAAGGATTCATTACATCATCACTGCTGAAGTTGACATTGTATTGTCTTCTCTTCCTCTCTTCCATGTGTATGTGTGTGTGTGTGTGTGTGTTTTTTTAATTGTTCATTTTTATACAATTTAATTACAATTCCATGTTAGTTCCTGTATTATACAAATTATAATATTAAATATTAAATTCGGTGGTCAGAGAATCAAATGAACCTTTTCGTACAGCGTTTCATGTTAAATCCTAAAAATTATGGGATTTTTAATTCTTTAAAAGTACTGTGCTGAGCTGCGTTTCGCTACTCTTATTAGATACAATGACGGACTGGTATGCATATGTATGATGGAATTGTGGTTACAAAAGCAATTATGTATATATGTATGTGTGTGTATGTGTTTAATATTTAATTGAAATATTGCCCGATGGTTTGACTATTGAAAATTTACGAAAAATTATTAAACTTGAGCAAATAAAATCGCAATGTTTCTTACATATGACATAACATTACATGCATAAGTTGAACTATAAACACAATTGAGGCAACATAGCATGGTTCCAAAAATTGAGCTCATGGATGTATAGTAGGGTTGACACATTCCGATTCACAAAAAACTGGACATTGGGTTTTAAAAAGCGGGACAAAACAAAAAAAAAAAAAGCTGGAAATAAAAAACAGTTACTCCGTGGACAACATTGTGGTAAACACGAACCAGCTCCGCCTTGGAGAGTTGTGTTTCAATTTCTCTCTGAGACAACTTTAACAAGCGAACGGATGCCTTCATATTTCATTATAATGTTTGTTTGGCACAATTTATTATACTATGTTCAGACATGCACTTTTATTAAATCAATATTCGGTTTATTGAGAACAATATTTTTAGCGTTCAAACATATAATATACGAAAATTTATTTGACAGCTGGTAAACAAAACTCCTGATTGCTTCAACAAAATTGCTATTAATTTAATTGCGAAAATTAGTGCCAAAAATATTTTTTAGAAAAAATGGAAAAGAGTTTAGGTTTGGAAACGTATTGCTAATGATAGACTGAAACGCCGAGATGTTGCGGTGACTCCAAAGTGGATTCCTCAGAGGGATGAGAAAAAAAATGTGATAATATTGGGTAGCTTGCAGAAAAGAAAGCTTTTGCTTCTGGCACTGTCGCTGTTTACATTTAAATTGTCAAATATCAATAGAAAGTGTTCGGAAAAATGTGATATGCTCACTGAACGTCCTAATGACAGTGTTGTATTTGAAGTTTCAATCAATATTATAACAAATTATGAATTTATTGACCAATAATTAATTGAAATTTTATATGAAATATTGAGATCAATAATACCGTTTATTGCGATTTACGCAATATAAGTGCATGTCTGAACGTAGTTTATTCTCTGCCGTGTAATTATCTTTTTTTCTTATCCAATTGGCCTACAGAGCTCGCGCGCTAGTGTGAATGAATTAAAACGGGCGTTGTTCACATTTGCGAATTGTTCACATTTCAAAATACCGAAAATTTTAAAACAGAATTATTCCATCTTTTAAACAAAAGTCACTGTTTGTTTTTTTTATATTTTGATCTTCATATAATTTAATCATCACAAACTTTCTTCACAATATCTATGTAAATAGCAAATGAAAAGTAAATAGGTAACCATATGTACATTAGAGCGACTCACCAAAAAAAGTGCTCGATGTACCCTCCTAAAAATGAACCTTGGACTTTTTTAAGACAACATTTCAAATATTTCGGCTCCAGATTCGACCTCTCGTGAGCTGGACCATTTTAAAAAAGGGTATATTTTTGAATATTTTGTTAATTTGTGGGTCTGTTTCCTTACCGACAAATACAATATCTATATCATAAGAAAGGATTTTTTAAGGCGCGTACAACAGTGTATATAATTTGTCCAAGGACGATCATTCATGTCCGTTTTTTAAGGATATTCTGCAAAAAAAAATGGTTTTTGAATTTTTTGTTCGGGGTTGTTCGTAATAGAAATACCAAATTAACATATTTTAATCTTTAGACGATTTAATGAAATACGGGTCTCAGCTTTTTTTGAAATTCGCGTAAGTTCGCGTTTTGAAAAAAATGCAATGGAGTGGCAACCCTTCGTTGTAAATGGGTCAATTGGGTATCAAATTTTTCCTTTTGCCAGGTACATAATCTTTATATGTAAATAATTTAGATTTTTGCAAATTAGATGCATTTTACAGGGTGCTCTAGAATGTATAAAAATGCAATTTTGTAGTAACTCTAATTTGATAGCGAAATTAGTTTCTAGATCATGTGTGGATTTAGACAGGACTAAATAAAGAAAAAAAGAAATGATCCATGACTTTTTGGCGGCATATTTGTTTCCCAATTTAAAAAATATTATAATATTTTTTTGTTTTTACTTACAAAACTACAAACTACAATTACTACAAAACGCGAACTACCTCGAAATTCAAAAAAAGCTGAGACCCGTATTTAATTAAATCGTCTAAAGATTAAAATATGTTAATATGGCATTTCTATTACGAACAACCCCGAACAAAAAATTCAAAAACCATTTTTTTTGCAGAATATCCTTAAAAAACGGACATAAATGATCGTCCTTGGACAAATTGTATACACTGTTGTACGCGCCTTAAAAAATCCTTTCTTATGATATAGATATTGTATATGTTGGTAAGGAAACAGATCCACAAATTAATAAAATATTTAAAAATAGACCCTTTTTCAAAATGGTCCAGCTCACGAGAGGTCGAACCTGGAGCCGAAATATTTGAAATGTTGTCTTAAAAAGTCCAAGGTTCATTTTTAGAGGGGTACATCGAGCACGAATTTCGCTTCCATACAACTTGAGTCGCTCTAATGTACATATATATATATATGGACACCTAAAACGGGGATTCCCGCATTTAATAAACACAGAATTTTAACGTTTCAAATTAAAAAAAAAGTCAGTTCAAATTATAGGGCTTCCAGCTTTTTTTCATCTCTTAAGACGGGTTCGCCCACAGGTTTCTGAAACATTTTTTGTTCGCACAAAATTTTTTTTATATGTAGTTTGACGGTTCTCTAAGAGAGCGAGAGAAATTATTTTGTTTAATTATTTAATCTAATTTTAAATTTGGTCCGAACCATTTTAGAAAAGATTGCCACACCATATGAAATTTATACAACTGTCATGCCATATTATTTGGCATATGTATTATAAATTCCGTATGGTAAACTAAAAAATGTAAACACAAATCAAATAGGAAAAAACATATAAGAATAAAAGAAGTATTGGCGGCAAAAATAAAAAAAAAATTAGAGAAAAAGTTAAAATTGAAAAATATTACATTAGATACATACATACATAATTGATCATTAGAACCCATCAGTCAGGATTATTGACCTAGTTTCTCACACCACTTATGTTGTGTGTGTTAATTTTGTACATAAGTGTCGGGGCCTACAGTTTAAAGTCGACTCCGAACGATAGATTTTATGAGAGAAACTTTCCATGGCAATTTTATTTACTCTCAGAGTTTTTGCCAGATATCTGCTGAGAGGAAATCACCGAAAAAATACTTTTTGTATTTTGTTTTGATGTCTGGCCTGGGACTCGAACCCTGGCTTTTACGTCTAATAAGCCAACATACTATCTACTAGACCACTGCGACTTCAACATTAGATAAGTTGTAATATTAAAGCAATTTTCTGCATAATTTCTACATTATCTTTGTCCTTCAGATAAAAATTTATGCACATTTATTTACGTCGTTTTCAATTAAATATGGCAGCATTGTCTTTACGAATAAAGTTTCTGAAATGGATGAATCATATTGCAGAAAACTCTCAGTAAACAAGAAATTTCTCCGCAAAAAAAATGTTTCAGAAACCTGTGGGTGAACCCGCCTTTATAGTAGTCCATGAAGCAATGTTCACATTAGGGCACGTGCACTGTATTTTGCAAACTTTTTCCATCTACCACAAAAAATTATGACTAGCTTCTTCATCAATATCCGTTTAAAGATTTTCTGCAAATTATTTTTATTATTTTCTTGTACAAAAAAAATAAAAGCCGTAAGTAAAGAAATTGAGTATCGCTCGCAAAAATATTTACTATGCCATCAGTGTTGAGACATGTTGTCAGTAATAATAGAAGAGGAAAATCATAACTTAATTGTATAATAAATGTACAATCACTGTTGGCTAACATGATTTGACAAAGATAACACGAAAATTATTATCCAAGTTATTGTTATTTCTATTTAGCTGGACATATTAAATTTTAGCTTGAAGCTGGACAAGCATCAAAAAAGCTGGACAAACCAGTCAAGTCCTACCAGGCTGGCAACCCTAATGTACAGCCATACTCCACTTTGCGTCTTGGTGTGTATCATCATCATCATATATCATTTTCTATAGCTCTCAAGGAAGTAGTAGATACATTTGAAGCTGCCCAGTCCGGTAATCATTTCTCGAGACCGGTTATACTCCTAGCGACCTTAGACATAAAAAATGCCTTCAACAGTTTGAGGTGGACGGATTTGATTCAGGCCCTGGAAACTATTTTTCATGTTCCGGCGTATCTGATGAAAGTTATAAAGGATTACCTAAAAAACAGAGTGTTGATATATGATACATGGGACCAGATCTCTTGAATGCGACTTATGACGAAATTCTAAGAATAGAGATGCCGGAAGATACTTTCCTCGTTGGATACGACATCGCAGCAGCCATTAGGGGCAGGAACACAGACGAAGTTCAACGTAGACTACGACAAGTTATGATGCGGACTAAGAGCTGGTTAGAATCTCACGGACTGCAACTGGCCATGCACAAAACGGAGCTTATTTTACTAACAAGGCGACATATCCCGATCGAGATTGACATAAACATAGGCGAAATGGTTATCCCCACGAAGAAATCGATTAAATACCTAGGAGTTAGACGAGACTCAAAATTGACCTACTCAGAGCAAATAGAATATGCTACGGCAAGAGCGGCTAAAATAATAAGTCAAGTAGACTGATGGCAAACATCGGAGGCCCACTTCCAAGACGGAAGAAGCACCACATGGAGGCTGGGATCAGTATACTCCTTTATGCGTCTGAAATCTGGGCTCCCACTCTGGAAACCCGAACTAGAGCTAAAAAGCTTCTATCTGCGCAGAGAATAGCCGCTTTACGAGTGATATCCTCGTACCGCACGGTGTCAACACAAGCTGTCCTAGTAATAGCTGGAATAGTTCCCATTGACCTACAAGCAATCGAGCGCAAGATGATTTTTAATGCCAAGCACAGTATGACTCAACCACAAAACATAGAAGCAATAAAGCAGGAAGTTTTCCTAATATGGCAATCTCGCTGGGAAAATGAACAGCATGGAAGATGGACGTACAAACTGATCCCCGAATTGAAATTGTGAAAAGACAGGCAACATGGAGAAGTGGACTACTATATAACCCAGATGCTGACGGGCCACAGATACTTTAGAGAGTATCTGCATCGTATGGGTAAATGCCTCTCACCATTTTTGTATTTACGAGGAGAATGAAACTTTAGATGATGCCGAACACACATTCTTCATCTGCCGTCGCTGGGCCGAAAGTCGTCAACGACTCGAAGCTGAAATTGGTGTCATTAGCCCAACAAATGTCGTGACGAAAATGATAAATAGTAGAGAAAGCTGGAATGCCGTGAAAAAATTCGCAGAGTACGTCCTACGAAGAAAAAAATCTGACTTAGATGCAGCATAATAAAAATAGTGCGGAGCCTGGACGCAGGCTGACGATGATGTAACTGGATCACATGCCAGAAAAGGGGTCCACCTCGACGTAATACAACCGTGGTTTCGAGGTGGAATGATTCCCCGGTGAGGAGACAAGGCGGGTTTTTAGTCGGTATACCCAATGGGTGAGCCCGACATATCATGTCTGGTGACGACCTTCATGAATTCATAAAGCAATTTCCCTCCTTCCCGCAAAAAAAAAAAAAAAAATAGCTAACCCTGTAAAGATCTAAGATACGTTCCTGGGTTGCGAAAATATTTCGTTTTTAAAAAGAAAATTGAACAAAGTAACCATTTAAGAATCAAAAATATTTTCAAAATTTTATTACGTACGAGTACATACAAAACCCAAAAAAATAAAATAAATTCAATTAAAATAAAATAAAAAATTCACTTAATTTGTAAGACACTATAATTGGAAGTGAAATCTAAATTTAGAAAAATAAGTTCACAATGAAAGTGTATTATTTTCAGCTAGAAAGGGAATCTCAAAGTTTTGATAGCATTATTGGGCAATTAGAAACCAAAGGCGTCTCATCCTTTAGAGTAAAAGGAAATTTCAAAAAAAAAAAAAGAAATTTTAAATAAAATTATAAACTCGAACTCAACAACAATGCACATTTAAAACTCTAACGACGCACAGGGAAAATTAGTACTAATTCGGCAGCGACGCAACTTTGAAAAAAAAAACGCAAAGCGCGATACGGATGTACATACAATGGAAATGATTATTTTAAAGGAACGATGCTGCTTTATTATCTGTATTCGCAGGAATGAGAAAATTGATAGAGGATTTGTGCTGGTAAAGAAAGGATTAATTCTGTCAATACAATAAGATACATGAAATAGAGGTTTTAAAAATGCTGTGGGTTCGAGTCCGAGGCCAGACATCAAAACAAAATGCAGAAAGTATTCTTTAGGCGATTTCCTCTCAGCAGATGTCTGGCAAAAACTCTGAGAATAAATAAAATTGCCATGAAAAGTTTCTCTCAAAAATCTGTCGCTCGGAGTCGACTTTAAACTGACGTCCCGCTACTCATGTATAAAATTAACACACGCAACATAAGTGGCGTGAGAAACTAGGTCAATAATGACCTAGTGATGTATGTATATACGCAATGCGTGAAATATAACGCAAATAAACTTTAAATTTTTTATTTGTTTCTCTTATGCTTTGCCGCTGGTACCTTTAGTACAGCCTGCAGCTTACCGGAGACTACAATTGCAAAATTCTGGTGCTTGCTGTGCTGCAACTATTGTATTTACAGCATTAGCGTGGCCAAAATAAAAATGAGAATGAAAAAGGAGTTACACCTTCTCCACCGTAATGGTATATCAGCTTAAACGAAAATCTCTTTAAATAAGCAAAAGCCCGGAACGTGAAAATAAACTAAAAAAATTTAAATATTCGGTCAATTCCATACTATAATCGGTGTTGGTTGATCCTTTCAAATCGAGTTAAATATGATTTTTGATTTAACAACAATAGGGACATTAGCACATCGAGTATATACTTTGAAAGAGGGGATTATTTTTATTATCCATTGAATACGTAACTTTTCATATTTATTTGCGTTTGTATCTCTTCGCTTGTGGGCTTTGCCTCTGTATTTTTTTCGGGAGTCGGGCAAATAAATATTTTGCTACTGAATAAGTTTAATCGGATTTCCTTTTAATACAAGTACATAAAGTACAAAAGTGTACATTGGCAAATATTTTATTTCATAAATGACAAAGAAAAAAAAATTCATCAGCCAACATAATAGCAACAACAATAGAAGTAATACGAGCATATAACTATTTAAGTAGAATAGACAGACAGACAGACAGACAGACAGACAGACAAAACAGTAGCAACATGAAGTGAAGAAAGAATCCAAAAACAGATACACAAATGCAGACATTATTATGACATCAAATTGTGAAGAAGGAAGGGCTCACAACATACGAGTACAAACAATATCAATCAGCAGGCGAGCAATTGTTTTGTTTATGGCTTTCTTGTCAAATGCGGTCACTTATCCCATGTGTGCCAAATGGCGGGAGTGGATTGCTGCTTACTGTTTTCCTTTTCTTTGAGTTGTTGTTAGCTGCCACCCAAAGGGTTGCGTCTTGAGCTGCCAAAAACAGTGAAAATTTCCTTTTTTTTTTTCTTTAATTTCAATTTGTATTTCTTTTTTTTTATTTTAATTCTGTGTTTTTGGATTATATGTGTATTTATGTAGTTTGGGTTATGTTTGTTTGTTAACATTTTGTTGGCAACAATGTATTCCTTGCTATATGTGTGAAGAAAGAAAAAAAATAATCAAGCCTTTAAAGGAAGGAATAACAAGCTGCGTACCGCATCAGTTTCGTCCTGCTGCTGTCAGCTCCAAATTCAGTATCCTTAACCAAAGGCAGGCAGTTCGTTGTAAAGTAAAACTAACAATATCTTAGTTGAGTTTAAATTCTTTAATGCCTTCTTATGATCATGCTTAGTATTCAAATGAAATGAAATTATAAATTTGAAATACAATTTCCTCCGGTGCAGAACGTAATGAGTGGATGGATGGCACGAGCGCTGCTTACGACTATTGTGCATGTGATGATCTCTTTATTCTATTGTGCAACTTTCCCCTTTCCTGGATGTTAAGAGATAAAAAATAAAATTTTTACATAAACGCGCTAAAATTGTATTTCAAATCTCTTGTGGTGTTCGGAAAGGTAAAGAACGCATTTGCTTTCAACCCTTGCTTGCTTGGTTGTTTGCTTATTTGAGGAAGCATTGTCTATTTCCTTTATTCATTTGCATTATTTTTTTTACATACATATTCATACTCGTATGTATGTATGTTAAGTTTTTAAATCACACTAAAAAAAAAAACAGAAAATTAAAAAACAAAAAAAAAAATTTTATTTGTGGCTGACACAAGAGCCAGCTGACCTTCGAAAAAACAATGTTTGATTGAAGAATCATAAAATGATCACGTTTTGGTGACAATGCATCCACGAGCTAAAAAATGAAGAGGTAAGGAAAAGTCGTTGTACCTTTCTCTCTCGATAGAGTTCTACCATTTAGAAACATATTGTATGTTCATACATACATACATACATACAATATAGTGGGTTATTATTGATATCGTAAACAAATATGTTTCCGTTACAAGCGAATCAAAGGCGTATTGCAGCTGCTACTCATGCTTGAAATGTAGTCTTATTATGTTCCTTTTTAAAAAATTATATTCACTGTTAAGAATTATGCAATCCCTCCTTCGCAATGATATCATGTACACACACATACACACATACATACATACCATACCATACAAATAAATAAATTTAAACTTATGAAATATTTTTATTTTTTTTTTTTTTGGCGGTAACTTAGAACACTCTAAGGGATGGTGGATAAATTGATGTACTATGTATGTACGTACATATGTATGTACGGATGGTCCACATGGATATAATGATGTGCTATACGTGCGGTTACATATTTATTGTTTTAAAATTTTTTAAAATTGCAAATTTCATTCTTAATCGAACGTAGGATTTGCAATTTTTCATTTTAGCAACATATGGTGAAGCTATCAAATTAGAAACATCAACACCACATCCCAGCCACAGTTATGGTGGGTTTCCACCATTTGTTAGCTTCTCAGGGTCCCATTGCGGCGACAATCACATTTGTGTACAAGTATGTAGATGTTGTTCTCGAGTACTTTTTTGTTTCTTTTCTGAATAGCAATAAGCTTTGCAACAAAAAAAATAACCGCAAGTATGTATGCACATCCATACATGTGTGTGTGTGTGTACATACAATACATACATACATACATTATGGTGAATATATGTCTATTATTGCGTTTGTATTTGTAGTTTCTACCACGAAAGGGATGAAATTTCTTTGATTTTAAACCGCTTTTGAAGTCATTCGTTACGGTTAGACAATTCTCGATTCGTTTTATGTCTATAAGACGATGTAGCCCGAAATCGGTCATCGCAGTGCGCATCAATATTAACAACCTTATGCTTACGCTTATGCTTTAAGGTGGGGACAAATGGATGTGCTATTGCCGAATTTCGTAAATTTTTTGTGATATAAATACTCTCCGTATGTTATTAAAAATAAAGCGTACATACATCGTATGTAACTAAACGGAAATTGGGTGCAAGTAGTATATGCATGTATGGATGTGCTATTACGTCTGTCTGTCTGTGTTCAAATACATGAATGTCAAAGTAAGAAAGCCCATCGTCGTAGGCCGAAAAAAAAACAAATCAAAAAAATCTTAGCATTTACATCTTGTGAATGTTTTTTTTTTTTTGCAAATATTTATAAAAGTTTTACTTGGTGTGCCCAGTCTTGATGGAAAAAAAACCAAAAAAAAAAAAACAAAAAAATTAAGGTGTGTTGCGTGACGTTACCTTTTTGTTAAATTTCTTCTCTAACAACAAAAGCAACCTTAAAACAATATTTGCCACGATGACGATGTTTAAATTGTCTACTGGCTTAAAAACTATTGGGAATCTTTGCTGCCTACACATCTTAGCTGCATCGCATCCGCACCTTTGTTTCGTTCCCCTCGTTTATTCACTCATTTAAAATGTGAATGCTCACTGTATTCAACTAAAATAACAGAGCGACGATAATAACAATTGAAATTAAAATTACAATTGAAACAGCAACTCCATCGATACATATACTCGTATTTATATTGTGTTGTAAGAGTAATATGATTGCAGTTTAAAAGCGATTCACATCTTTCGAAGACTACATAGGTGCGCTGCCAGCCAAAAGATTGTCGCGTGGTTGTGGATTTTTTTTTTCATACTCTGTTATCGTTATATGCATAAAAAACAATTGCGTTTTCGCACACTATTAATTATATTAATGAAATCGTATCGAAAGAGCAATTTAGGGATAGGTTAGGCAGCTCATTTACATAAAACACAAAAATTAATTCCAAAATCTCTGATCTATCTGTGGGAAGACTACATCACAACTCTCTTAGTATACAGCGGATACTGCGGCTACATAATGCGTTTGTTGTACATAATAAAGTATTTAATATTTTTAGTTGTACTTCTGATTTGATTGAAAACTTTAACATGAACTAATAATAACAGCAAAAATATTAATTCGATTCTTCATTTTTTGTTTCTTTTTTTTTCAGAACCAAGCAACTTTATATGTTCAACGTGTAAAACGAAATATAGTTCAGCGTGGCATCTAATCCAACATGTCCAGCATTCGCATGGAGTTAAGATTTATATAGAAACACCGATAGTGGCAGATTTGACACTGCCTTTATCTGAGACAACAGTGCCTGCACAACTCCATGATAACTCAAACAATAACAACAACAACAAATATATTAGCACTAGTAATAATAATAATAATAATACCAATAATAACTTAAACAATAATACAAGCAATAATAGTTCTAATAATAATCCAATATGTCCGTCACCTCCTGTTGTACCTAGTAATCCACAACACCAACAGCAACAGCAGCAGCAGCAGCTGCAAAATCAATTGCAACATAGAGCAGTGGCTGTTGCCGCCGCTGCAGTTGCGGCAGAGCAACATAAACAGCATCAGCAAAATAATCTAACAACTGCTATGCAAAACGCTCAAAACTTGGCTGCTGCAGCAGTCGGAATGCGCCATCATGCTTTATTACCGCCGCCAGACATGCATTCGACAAATCCATTCAACTTGTTACGAATGCCGCTACCACCAGCTCTTTCTCAGGGATCAGTAGTTCCTACAGTTTCACCTTTATTTCCCCGACCTCATCCTGATCACTATCGCATGGAACAGCTTGTTTCTGAACAGTTTCGACACCATGGACTTAATCTTGCGGCTGCTGCAGTTGCAGCAGCTAATTCACTTGCGACACCACATACGCCAACACCTCAGTCCGTAGAAGCAAGACCGCCATCTACAAGTAGTAGTCATCGCGGATCTACAACGCCATCTTCACTGCCGCTGATTGTTGGCCAGCAACAACAGGTCGGAGGTGCAGGAACGCAACAATCCTCCCTTTCAATAGAACCTCAGATGGATTTTTACTCGCAGCGATTGCGTCAGCTTGCAGGAACAACAAGTCCTGGAGCTGGAAATATTGGTAACTCGAGCTCGCCGAGTCCACGTCAAAAGCAATCGCCGAATTTTGCGAGCCCATCTCCTTCACACCAGCTTCCACCAACACCTCTTACAAATAACACTCGACCACATTCTTTGACTCCACCGGAAAAAAGCAATACAGCGATGGGAGACAACGAAACAACGCTTAACACCACACCTCGGTCCGCTTCGACACCTCCCTCAAAGCCCAGTCAAGAATTACCGGTTAATGCATCTATTCACACATGTACACTGTGTGATAAAAAATTTCGCTTCGAAAATAATCTCATCATTCATCAGAGAACTCATACTGGCGAAAAACCATACAAATGCACCACGTGCGACTTTGAATGTTCTCATATACAGAAATTGATGAAACACATGCGTGTTCATCGCAGTCCAATGGAGGATGGTCTAAGTAATACAGGGTCAGTAGAAACTAACGAATGTGATACTGAGAATGAACAAGATAACGAAGACAATCCGGAGGAGGATATCAATGAAGACGATGATGAAGAAATCGATGAACAATATGATATTGATTATGAGGCAGAAGATCTTAGTTTTGGAAACAGTCGCTTAGATGTCCGAAAAGAAAATTCAAAAGGGAATACTTCTGTTGCTCCCACGTCTTTAGTTGGCGAGTTAATGGATAAATTTGGTTTGTCGAATATTGCCCAATATTCGGAAGCCTACAAGCAGGCTCTTCAGGAATCCAGCAACTTTAAGCAACTAACCAAAGATCAAGACAACGAAAAATCTTTCAATTCAACGACAAATCATATGGGGGATAAGTTAAATGGATTTCCCACTGCTTTACGTCTCAGAGAAGACTATGCGAAAAGCATGCTTCAGAAGCCACAACAGCAGCAAGACTCCAATCTTCCTCTGTCACAAGTTCCGATATTTAATCCTTTCCCCAATCCGTTTGAACTATCGAAACGAATGAAAATGGATGGAAACGATTGGTGGAATTTACAAGCCCTCCATCGCAATGACTCGCTCTTTGAAAATCTTAAACTAAAACCGATCGGCTTAGGTACGGCCAATTCATTGGTATCGCAAAGCCCTTTAATGAAGAAGGAAAGCCGTCAACGCAATGACACTTGTGAGTATTGTGGAAAGGTTTTCAAAAACTGTTCGAACTTAACCGTCCATCGCCGCAGCCACACTGGTGAAAAACCGTACAAATGTGAACTCTGCTCTTACGCATGCGCTCAGAGCTCAAAGCTAACACGACACATGAAGACGCATGGACGAACTGGCAAGGATGTATATCGCTGCCGTTTTTGTGATATGCCTTTCAGTGTTCCGTCCACCTTAGAGAAACACATGCGTAAGTGCGTTGTCAATCAGGGAAAGGCAGCAGCGGCTGCAGCAAATGCAGCTAATGCTGTCGCCGCTGCTCAAGCTGCTGCTGCGGCAGCTCAGCTTCAAAGCCAAATGCCTCCACAACAGCTGTCTTCGTCACCTACAAGTCACTCGTTTCCCGCTCAATATGCTAACATGGCTAGCAACACCATCTCACTGCCTAGCAGCATAGGGGACAATGACTCTAATGCTTCCACAAGTGTATCTTCACAACACACTATTTCGCTTAAACACGAGGCATGACTTTTTCATAATTGGAACAACAATTCCACTAGATTCAATTCGCCAGCATTAGTCCTTCAACCTGCAATTCTGCACACTCAACCGCAACAACACCTATTGCCACCTCAACAGCATCAACAAACAATTCCGACAATGAATCGCATCATGTCACGAATATTCTAAAAAAAATTGTGTGTGTATTCACACCACAAATATTGAATGCCTTCAAAATACAAGCTCAATTCCCTTTCAAAAAGAATGAACTTGAAGTTTTAAAAGAATTGTAAATAAACGAGTACAAACGTCTCAGATACGTTATTTGACCGAAAAAAAAAACATTTTTAACGCTAATTTGGCAAGGCCATTTCGCCACTCTTAGCCAACTCCAACTCCAAAAAAAAAAAAAAATTTTTTTTTCTTGTTCTTTGAAGAGACTGACATTTTATTATTTTCGTTATGGTTAGAATTATGATTTCTTTAACTTTTTTTTTTTTTTTTAAATATATTTTTATGATCATCGTTAATTTTTCTCATGTTATCTTCTTCTGTTGTTTATTGATAAAATTTGGTTGAAAGCATCATCATTGTAAAGAGGAAATTCTAAAAGAAAAATAAAAATAAGAAATAAATTAAAGAATTAGGTAAATAGCGGATCTAGAGAGGATATTGCCTTGTACCGCAAGAAAAATGCAAAAAAATTTAAACATTTGCGGTACAAGGTTTATTCGCTCAACTATTTATAACATATCCAAAGATTGAAATTACTTCTGTTGGCAAGTGAAACATGTGTTACTGCATTTGTGTGTATTTGCCAATACAACTCATTTCAACATTTAAAAACCCCTTAAAATCCTCTAAGCCTTTTGTAAATTATTCTTTGCCTTTTTAGTTTAATTTAAATTTTAAAACGAAATGTACAAATCCATACCAGTGTTGTTTACAAGACAAGTGTAAATAAAAAAAAACAAAAACAAAAATAAAAAACTCCACTTAATATAAGAATTTCACCCTAGATACTATTATTATTTTGTATAAACAATTTGTACTTTGTATTAGAAAATAATATTGTAAACCACTGTAATGTAATGTAATCTAATGTAATGTAATGTAAAATATTATCAAAAAAAAGAAACATTGATTGAAATTTTCAATTTTTGATTTTAAAATTTGTTTTCGAAATTGTGTTTTATTCTTATTAATTTATTTTGTTACTTTGTTTAAAACGTTTCGTGTTCTAACGCAAAATGTATGGTTTTCTCCAAAAAAAAAAAAAAAAATGAAAAAAACTTTAAACGTTTAGCTAATTAACCATGTTAATGTAAATATTGTCGAAGAATCCTAAAACTCAAACTCTGAAAGTTATTTAGATTTTAGACAATTTATTATCTATCCAATGAGTGGTTTGTTTAGTTGTAAAAATGTCTGAATTATTATGGGCTTTCGAAAACAATAAATCATCATTTTTATACAGAAAACAAACAAAAACAAATAAAATCTATATTTTTGAAATGGTAAAAACAAACGTGCAAATACATACAAAATATTTACAGATTAACATTAACAAAAAACAAAAACAAAAAACATAAAAAAAACACAAAAGACGTCTTTCAATTAAGTAGTAAAGTATATACATATATACGTATAAGTATATATATATATGCTTATATATATATGTATACATATGTATATAAATATATAATAGTAAAGAGTTTCTTATGAAAAATATACATTTATATAATTATTTATAGTTGTATGTGTTAATATTTCATAAAAATAAACAAATAAAATGAAAAAAACAAAAAAAACAACAAAACAAACAAAAACAGAATATCATAACTAAATAAATAAAATACACAAAAAATCTGCAAAATAAAATAAAATAAAATATATTAAAAGAATTCGTATTAAAAAATAGCCTGTTTTTTATTCATTACATATTATTCCTTCCGAACCGATTGCTGCGCCACCTGCTATCTATCATGCAAATGTCATGCACACACACCACTAGTAACTTTGGAATTGAAATATTGTCACCGTGTGATTATTATTTACATATGTATGTATATGTGTACATGCATAGTAAAATTACAAAATTATGTTTTTTTTTTATCGTAAGTACTAGTCATAAGTGTCTTGATTTTAACATATACGCACGCAGGCAGGCAGGCAGACCCCTGTAGGAAATGCCAAAAGTGAAACTCTACTGACTTACTATTGACACAGTCACCAGTACTAGTGACATTTTATACCCCAGCCAATGTTATTTACGATAAACATTTAACATGTACGTGTCAATGAAAATCTACTACTACGTTGGTACCAGTGACTATATAGTGAATATGTGCTCCTTTTGAGACCATGTGTAGACATTGGAACCCATGAATCAATAGTACAATTTAGCATTTCTATTCCCCACTTTTGGTAGTTTTCTGTAGCAAACGAAGACAATCATATGCAGTTTGTCAAAAAAATCTTTGCACAGAACAAAAAAATGTAAAATTTGATCTTCCTTCAAGAATTCCAACAACAAAATCTATATATTTTTTTATTTTTGCACACATTCTATAACTGTACTTATCTACGACCATAAGGCACCAATAGTTTCCTAATAGTAACACACACATTACAATAATAACAACAGCAAAAGATCTTTAATCAATATAAAGTGTCAAAAAAATCTATGCCGTTATTTCCCAAAAATGTTTCGCATTTTGAGTTTTTTACAAATGAGATGAAATGTGAATGGGGTAAATAACGTTTTAGTAATTATATTTGAATACAAAGAATGTCAGGAAAACGAGTTTCAAAAAATATTATACAATTGGGCTATTTCAACTACCACAAAGGCAAATCTGCCAAGGGAATCGCCGATATGTTCTCCCTAAACATCAGGACTGTATATAATTTTATATCCCGTACTGAAAAAGAAGGAGGACTAGACTTAAAGGGATCTACAGATAGGCCAAAAAAGGTGACGCAGCGAGTTGAGAGGAAAAATATTAGAACCGTGTATGATAGCCCACAATTCAGTGCGAGATGATTAGCTCTTCAAGTGCAAAAAGTTTTTGGGGGTACGTGTTTTCCAAGAAACCATTGAAAATGTTATTCAAAAACACAAATATTCTTCAAGAATGACAAGGAAAAAACTCCTACTGTTAGAACAAAATGTCGAAAAGAAATTAAGATTTGCCACCGAATATATTTCACTTCCTATGGAGTACTGGAACGATGTTATTTTCTCAAATGAAGCGAAAATAATGCTTTATTATCATAACAAACAGCAAAGAGTTTAGCGTAAGCCTCTGAAAGCACTAGAAAATAAAAGTCTTATTGCTACAGTAAAGTTTGAAAAATTTTCTGTAATGGTGTTCGGCTGTACATCCAGCAAAGGAGTCGGTGTAATCAGGATTATGGATGAAATAATGACTAAGGAAGTACATCTTGAAATTTTAAAAAATGAACTGACCGCCAGCATTAAGAAATTTGGTTTTATTGACCCGGTTAATCCGAATAAATTTAATTACAAGTACTATCAAGATAATGATCCTTAAAATAAATCTTATTTATATAACTCCAGGTTACTTTACAACAGCACCAAAGTTATTGATACTCTTGCCCAAAGTCCTGATATTAACCCTTTCGAAAATTTGTGGGTTCATGTAAAGAAAAAGGTAGGGAAAAGATCGACCACAAATAAAAATGAATTGGTAAAGCTCATCAAAGAAGAGGGGCTAAAAATTCCATTAGAATATGACATCCGAAGCTTATTCAATCCAGGAGAAGGCGTCGGCAAGCGGTAATTAATGCTCAAGGTGGACACACAAAATATTAGCACTACAAATTTAAAAAAGTTACATAAGTCTTAATATTTTATCAAGTGTGCAAACATTTTTTTAGAGGTCGCCGTGGTCTAGTGGGTAGTGTGTTGGCTTATTAGATGAAAGGCCCGGGTTCGAATCCCAGGTCAGACATCAAAACGAAAAATATTTCTTCGGCGACTTCCTCTCAGCAGATTTCTGGTAAAGACACTGAGAGTAAAATTTGCCATGAAAAGCTTCTCAAAAATCTGTCGTTCGGAGTCGACTTTAAACTGTAGGTTCCGCCACTCATGTATAAAATTTAACGCACACAACATAAGTGGTGTGAGAAGCTAGGTCGTAATCCTGACTGAAGGGTTGTAATGGCCAATTATGTATGTAAACATTTTTTTGAGAGCAGTAAAATTGAATTGTTTTTGTTTTTTAATATTTTACATTAGAATATTGTCATTTTTATAAACGATTTTTATTTATTATATTAACAAAACAAATGTTTATAAAATCTTATTTGAAAAAATTTAAAAATTTGATTATTTATATTAGAAATCTATGAATTTTTCACAGTTTTCTTAATTTTTCTCTATGTGCAAAGATTTTTTTGACAAACTGTATATTATTTCTAAAAATTTTTTTTTTGTCGGTTGCATATATCTCCCATACTACCGCACCAAATTTAATGAATGATATCTCATTTAAAAGCTTATATCTAACACTAATGGCAAAAAATATTTAAAAAATGGAAATTTAATATTTTCATTGATAAAAATAATATTTTATATAGAACTGCATAATAATACTATTGTCATTGTGATTATATGTTTTTGTTCAAGTGTGGTAATACAGGGTCGCTTAATAATAATGCAGTTATACAAAATATAGTATGTATTAAAATCTATTTGCGCTATTCCAATCCGCTATTTACTATAATGCCGTTTATTACTAAGTCAGTTATATATAATATGCATATTAAGTTGTAAAAAACTGTTTTGGCAATACTTTGCAGTAGTTGTTCGATCAAGTGCGATAAACAGGGTCGCTTAATTGCAATGCTATTCCACACAATATATAAAATTGTAAAAGACATTTTGGTAATGTCGTTATTGTCATGGCATTGTTTGTTTTATGAAGTGTAGTAATACGTGTTAATAAATGGTACCAGGCTAATCGTAACAAACTTGGGAGAGCACATCATAGAAACTATTCATACCTAAAAACTGTACTCATACCCCGAATCAAGCTTACACCTTCTGATCCAACTGTGCCTTTCCGAATGACACGAAAACAATTCTCTGTGAAAGTTGCTTTTGCTATGGCGATAAACAAAGCACAAGATCATACCCTTCAAAAGGTAGGATTGCATTTACCAGAACCGGTATTTTCACAGGGGCAGTTATACGTGGCTTTTTCTCGATTGCGTACGTTTAAAGATATTTTTGTTTGTATTAAGGATTCGTACAGGCAAAAAGTTGACGATGATCATGTCATTATCTCTAACAATGTATTCATAGAAGTATTATAAAAGCATTTAAACATATGTATGTATGTATGTAAATATGTATATGATATTATGATTTCTAATATTTTTATACTTTTAATAAAATTTCTATTAATTATTTTTATTTTATGTTACAAAAATGACAACTAACGGTGCGAAATATTAGCACGGGTCATCTAGTAAAATTTAAATTTTTGTAAATATTTGACATTTTATTTACAAAAAACAAAAGGTATGATTTCATTTTTATAGACTTTTTTAAATTTAAATTTGAAAACTAAAAAGATATTATTAATTCAGTCTCTCTTATTTATATAGAAAAATCAAACTAACTTTTTTTATTAAATCTCTTTGGGAGAGTCGTCTTCTTCACGATTTACATCATTTTATGGTTTGCTGCGACCCACTTCTTTGAAATATTTTTCCTTTTGGAGCTGAAATGCTGCTCTAAGTTGATATTACATCTGGATATTAAAAAAACTAAACAAATTGTTAAAATATTACAAATATTTATGAGAATACAGAAAGGCTTTTAGTACCTATTGATGCCTTAAAAACATTTGATTTGATTTTGCAAAAAGAGCCATCAATATTAAAATTCATGTTAATATTTTGGTCAAATATTTCGTGAAGATTTTCTTCTACATTGATTTCATTTGTCGAATCAATTGAATATAAACAAAAAATGCAATTTTATTCGTTGAAGTAGTTCCACAATAAAAGTAAGTACATACATATGGGTCTTCAGAGTCGATAGCGAAAAATTCCATATGATTGGAAGCAATTTCATTTTGTTTAACAATTGTGTCCAATATACCAATTTTTTGTCTTCTCACGCGAACTATATTTTGGAAAATCAATTTTAGATGACAGAATATAATTCTCTTATTTTCAACACTTTTATTTTTATATAACATTGATTGTTTTTTTTTTTTTTTATTAAACGTTTATAATTTCTTGACAATTTGACGATTAACAATTTATTTCTAATCAAAATAAAATAATTGTTGACGCTTCGACTACAATGTCACCATAAAGTCATCAATATAGTCGACAAAACTGGTGACTTGGAGACACTTGTCGACATGTTTCCTTCAGGGGTATGTGTTCTACACTGCATACATATATTCATAAGGTTTTGAGCCATCGGTTTGTAGCATTTTCTCTTGGCCCTCATCTAAATACACTTCAGTTCATTTAAATAACAACAGAAACAAATTTATATATTACTGCGAATTTTTAATCAACTACCTAAAGAAACAAGGTCAAACAATTTTTTCTTTGATATTTTGCTTTATTGTTTATAATTATCCATATTGGCTTTTTTATTTTTAATGTTTATTTTGATGTCAATACATCAAGTTTACAAAAATCTCATTTTAACTTCATGCAAATAATATTTTTTTTTTGTTCATTAAACTGCGTACACAAAATAAATTTTGTTCGCTATTTAAGGTACTCAATAGGAAAAATTTGCCTGTTCGTCAAATGGGATGTTCGTAGAATCGAATGGTCGTTAAATCGGAAACCTTCAGTCAGGATTATTGACCAAGTTTCTCACACCACTTATGTTGTGTGTGTTAATTTTACACATAAATGGCGGGACCTACAGTTTAAAGTCGACTCCGAACGACAGATTTTTAAGAAACTTTGCATGGCAATTTTATTTACTCTCAGGGTTTTTGAAAACTACTGTATAAATATCTCTATACTAGTATATATAAAAATGACGAGTATTCTCGTGATCCCTAAACTCAAAAACTACTGAACCGATTTGACAAAAATTTCCGTGTAGTTTGAAGTTCCTCCGACAGATGGCGCAATATTTATTTTTTTTGTGTTTTTGCACCGTAACTCAAGATCTACTGAACCGATTTCGACCGAATTTTATATACATGATCTATGAGGCGTGAGCAGTGTTTCTGTATAATTTGAAGTTTATCCGACAGATGGCGCAATATTTAGTTTTTTGTGTTTTTGCACCGTAACTCAAGAACCTACTGCACTATGCTATGTTTCGTTGAAGGCGTTGGGTCGTTAATCAACGTGCAGTGGCGTTAATTAGCCCGATACCACACCGATTTTGAAAATTTGTGGCCATCAACGCGGATCGGGCCAAGCTATCAAAAATATATAATTCCATTTGAGCAATAATTGCTATGTTGATTTAGCGCACCTTTCACTCTTCTTCTAAATATCAATCAGCCATGACTTTGCATGGAAAGCAGACTTACAGTGAAAATAAAATTCGAAAGCAAAACAACGTTTGCACGGGTCTGCTAGTTTATTATATTTTATAACTTAACAATATCCTTATATGTACCCAATACATATGTAAATGAATTACCTAAGTTTCCTTTAAAAAATCCATTTAAAATCTTATATGTTCCTTAAAAATATGAAACTGTGGCCTGAATTTTATTTTTTTATTTTTTATATTTCAAACAAAATAATTTTTTATTGCATATTTTCATTCTTATAGTGCATATTATATACGCATATTTTTAATTTTTTAGTGCATGAAATTCCTTGCCCTGGTAATATGTTAGCACATGCAAACTGGTTTTTGTTAGGTTCCTTGAAATGTCAAACTATCACTGTTGTTGTTTAAATGAACTGACGTGTACATATATCTAAACAAAGAGAAAAGCTTTCAAAAAAAAAAAAAAAAAATGATGTCGGTTTTATTCAGAGCACAACAACTTATGAAATCGCCTAATGTCAATTTCTAATCACTTGCCTATTTTTGCAAACACTGTGTACTAAAACAGGGACGAAATTTCGCAAGTTTTCCCTTTTTTGCCAAGTTTTTTGAGCAAAAAAAAATTTCATTAAAATTGTTTTTTAACAAAACGAGTTTTTTTTCGACAAAATTCAAAATTTCAATAAATTCAATATTAACAACACGAAAAATTTACCTCTCTGATATAAAAAATTAATGCCACTTTTCGTTGTCATTTTATAACTCAAGAACGGGATCACCTATCCAAGCCAAATTATTAGGCTTTGTTCGGACTATTTAGAAGATGGGTTATGTAAAGTTTGCCACTCCCACTTTTAGGCCCACATTTTTTATTCATCTAAAATCAGAAAACGGCTCCATCGATTTGACTAATTTTTCTTTCAAATGTTTGTGTATATCCATTTAAAGTTTTCATCAAGAGAAAATTTTTCCCCGTCCACTTTTGAGCCCATTTTTTTTGAAAATTAATTAAATCTTAAACTCTGCATTTGATTATGTTCAAGTGATCTTTAGCAAAGTTGTTGCGCATGAGCCGATGAAGATTTCTAAGTTGGTATGACCAATTTCCAATAGGTGGTGCCACTGAAAATTACTCAAAATGAATTAAATCTTAAACTGTGCATTCTTTAACAAAATTGTAACGTATGAGCCGACGGAGATTGGTGCGATTAATTTCCGATGGATGGCATCACTGAAAATTATTCAAAATGAATGACAAGTAATTGGTCGACCTACGTCCCAAGCACGAAAGAAAAGAGCATTACGAGCCTCAGAATCAGACGAGCACTTTTGAAAATCATCGAGCATATGCCACTGAGACCCGTTCGCATGAACCACTTGAACAACGAGAAGTGAGATTGGAAACTGATCGAATGCATACTACTCAGGCCCGTTCATCTGAATCATCAGGACAACGCGAAATAAAATCAATAAAATGATTCAAAATTAATTGGACATTTGTGTAATGCCTTTCCTTCAAATTTATTTTAGTTGGTGGCGCAGCAACACGTGCAGTATACAGCTAGTACTCTATATAGATATGTTCGAAATATTTGTTATACACATACTCTTACATTCTTTATGAGCGAGGTTATATTAGCCGAACGAGTATTATAAGTCAATCAAAAAAATAAAAAAAGGGAAATCATTACATGGTGTGACAGTGAAAGTACACCTGAGTAACTACATAGTCCGCGTTGTTCAGTTAGTTGAGTTGAACGTAAAAATACCCTTTTAATATTTCTCGAATCCTCCAAACTTGTGTTATTTGACAAAAACAGTTTTTTTTACTTTACGCGCAAATTTCTGCATTACTCAAATATTTCTGACTCGATTTCCAAAATTAAATCTTGTTCGAAAGGGAAGAGATGGACCTTTAAAACGGTATACATATATTTATTATTCGACTTAATATGATAAGAGATTTGATTTTTCATATTTTTTCAAGTTTGTCCATTCATAGAAGCAAACTTTAATAAAAAAAATGTAGGAAAAGTGATAATATTGTTACGTTTTTACCTTTTAAAAACGTTTACATATGAGTTCGATGATTGCAAACCAAGTAAAAACAAATCTGTGTTTATTTTAATGAAACTCTTTATTATTCACACTACTTTTATGTGCCACTGTCCAAACTTATACAAAATATAGAACAATAACTATAACAGTATGTGCTCGTTCGATACTCTTCTCTGCTTACAACCTTTTTGTAAGCACAACACTTCTGCTCGCGTAAACACTAACAAGTCTTCGGTAAATTTTGCTACGGACGCAACTTGTCTTCACACCGCGACTTTTGACTTCATACGCAACTGCACGCAAGGCTGGCTGAATTCAGTCTGATGATGGTTCTCGAAGTAGAAGGTTCGCGTTCTCGCTTTCTAGAGAATTCTATAGCTACTGCATTATTTGTTGTTGCATCTGCTTACTTGTCCATCCCTTTTACTCTCATGCTTGTTATAGCTAGTTTACTTATACTAAGTTCGATGTTATGTCGATATTAGGTCGTTTCGCTATGCGTAACAATATTATTAAAGTCTTGTGAAGAGATTGAGTCATCATGTGATAAAATTGGATAAAAATTACCGTAGTTATTATATAAATAGTGTAACAGTCATTTTATATTATCAAATGAACTTTTAGTTCAAAAAATTTCAGAAATTTTGATAGATCTTGGTTGTTTATCATAAAATGTTTGCACGACTTCCAGAAGTCGGCTAATATTTATGTTTTATGCAAATATTATTATTTCCCTTTGCGGAATCTGCAAAAATTAGGCTTGTTCTGTAGTCGCGTTAATTTTAACCGTGAATAATATTGAAATATTTCGGAATAATTTTAATTTTTCGACGCTTGCCGAACCGTAATGTAATTTCAGTAAGCATATGCATTGCTATTCATATGCTAAAAACGTATGTTACATTACGTTCCATCGACGTTTGACTAAACGAGGTTTTTACGTTTTATTACTTTCCAAATCATCTATTCTTGTCTTGTAAGTGAGGAACACGAATAAGTCGCTAGTTTTCTCGGTTCGACTTCCTTCTGGCAAAAACTCTAAAAATAAATAAAATTCCCGTGATAAAATTTTTCAAAAATCTGTCGTTCGGAGTCGAATCTAAACTGTAAGTCTCGCCACTGACCTATAAAATTAACATACAAAATATGTAAGTGGTGTGAGAAATTGGGTCATAATCCTGATTGAATGGTTATGGTGGCCGATGTGTATGTATGTATTTTTTTTAACAAAAGTACCATTTGGTGCAAAAAAGTACTCTTTCAGTTAGAGTTCAGTACCATTTCAAAATTTCAATTTTACAACACTGGTAACTCCTGGCCTAACCTCTCTGAGAGAGTAATTTGAGGCTTTACGTTCTCTCCGAGGTGTGTAAATAATAATAATTATTTACATTTGAATTTTATTAGACCAGGGGCCAATTCTCGCATTCGTATACGAACGAATTTTTACTCGAACGTGCGAGTTTTTTTAGTTTTGGGATTCTCTTATCTTATCTTTGCTTTCGAAATAACGTTTTTGTGCAAAAAGTATATTGGAAAAAAGATGTAAGTAACAAATTTTTATTACAACTAGTAAAAAAATATAAATTCAATTTTTTAGGTCAAAAATATCAAAAATAAATTATACTCAAAAAGAAATTCTTGGCAATTTTATGGCAAATCATACAGATTTGACCAAGAATTTATTGTCAAATACTTCGCAAGGGAAAGCCCGGTCAAATCAACTTTGGGAACAACTCGCTTCTAAATTAAATGCTTCCGGCCCACCAGTAAAAGATGCTAAGTTTTGGCGCAAGGTAATGTATAAATAAAAACAATTACCCCTTTCATTAATTTATTTGAAAAATATGATTTTATTTTAAGGTTTACGCTGATCAAAAACAAAATGTTAAGAAAAAGATATGTTTTAATAAATTTTCAAAGAAAAGGACCGGTGGTAGGGCACAAATTCTGTCTCAGTTAGAGGAACAGATAGTTGCTGCTGCAGGTTTAGAAGCCTCTGTTGATGGTTTAACAAATGTTAAAAGCTTTGAATTCCAAAGTAAAACCGATATTGAAAGTGCAACAACACAAGAAAACGAAGACGAAGTGGACGGAGAGATGCAAGAAAATATTTCATCCTTAATGGAAACTGAAGATGTTGATGAAAAAGAAAAAAATGTTGGAGAAAAAGAAAAAGATGTTGGTGAAAAAGCTGTGGCTAAAAATGCCCCACCAAAAATATATAGAAAGGGAAGAGAATCTAAAACCATTTTGTTAAAAAAAATATGTTGACCACCGTATAATTCGTACAGAAGGAGATGTTGGAAAGATTAGATAAAATTATGGAAATAGAAAATAAAAACCTTGAGTTACAAGAAAAAGAAGTCGATATACAGTAGCGAGCACAAAAAATGCAACACTGTGCCATATGATCTTTAATAAGATCTGTTTCAAAATAACGGTAACTAATTTATCTATTTTCTTTTGCTGTTAATTCTTTCAATTATAAGTTCTCAAAGTAACCACAGTTTATTCCAAATTCTGCTTTAAAAAGTTAAATATTTTTGAATTAGTGAAAAAAGTGCAAAGTTTTAGCGAGCAAAAAAAATGCAACATAATAAAAAAAAAATAGTTAAAGTAAGTTATTTATTTAATTATAATTGAAAATTTCTTAAATAAGTTATACAACATGTGTTTTGTAATAGAAGCAGCTCTCAGCTGACAGCAAAACTGCAATCATTAAAGCCTTAGAAGAAGGAAAATCCATACTTTGGTGTAAATCAATCAACCGTATGTCGGATTAAATCTCGATTTTCCTTGAGAAATAGTGTGGAAAGGAAACCAGGTATTGGTAATCCTCGAAAAACTACCTCTCGCCAAGACCGCCAGATGATTGCACTGGTTAAAAAAGATCCACGAAAGACCGCAGTGGACGTTGCTAATTTCGCAAATGGGAGTCTCTATAGGCGTTCACACTGTTCGCCGTAGGTTGAAAGAGGCTAATTTGCAAGCGAGACGACCCGCAAAGAAACCTCTCATCAGTGCAATCAATAAAAAGATGCGCCTGGAATTTGCAAAACGTTACAAGGATTGGTCAAATGAACAATGGGCTAAAGTCTTGTGGAGCGATGAAAGCAAATTTAATTTGTTTGGCTCCGATGGGATAAATTTTGTTCGAAGACCGCCTGGACAGAGATAATCTCCAAGATATCAACTTCCAACCGTAAAACATGGCGGTGGATCAATAATGGTGTGGGGTAAGGAACGATATGTTTAAAAAAAATTATTGATTTTACGTCACGTATTTACAGGTGCGTTTTCCCGTGATGGGGTAGGTCCCTTAACTCAAATCGAAGGAAAAATGGACGCCAAGAAGTACTGTGAAATCCTTGGAGAACACATGCTTCCTCATCTGCGGGAAAAAATGCCAAAGCACTCAAGTCGCTTAGCTCGAAACTTTTTAAGCGACAATGATGTCAATGTTTTGGATTGGCCATCACAGTCTCCCGATCTAAACCCCATAGAAAATCTATGGGAGCTATTAGATAGGGAAGTTAAGCAGAAACATCCGTCAAATAAGAGGCAATTAGAAGAAATTTTGAAAAGTGAATTTGAGAAAATATCCATTAACACATTAATAGCTTTAGTCGACTCTATGCCTTCTAGGTTGCAAGAAGTCATAAAAAATAAGGGCTACGCCATTAAATATTAATTTTAAGATTTTTTTTTTGTAAGAATTACTATTTAATTTAAATAAAACATTAAAATTTATGCTGTTGCATTTTAATTGCTCCCATGAAATTCGCACTCTTTTTAATAAATGACAAAATAATATATCATTAATTAAAAATATTTACATAATGTTATTGATAATAGGTATCTATAACTGCAGGGATTAATAACCCAAAGTAATATATTGAATTGGTTACCATTTTTTTAAAATTATCGCAGTTAAAGATAATTTTACCCAACGTTGCATTTTTTGTGCTCGCTACTGTAAGTTCTCAACTACTCGATTTAAAAATGAAGAGCTTTTAAATTAAGGAAAGAGGGCAAAATTTAAGCATACAAATAAACGAAGTAGAACTACAAATAGGTAAAAAGGAGTAGGAAAAACAGAATATGGATATCTAATCGATTAAAATATTTAATTCTAATATTTTGGTCTTTTGATCTCAAAAATTTAAATAATACTTTAACTCTTTAAAGCATGAATTTTTTGTTATTTTTTAATACATATGTACGCATATATTGTTTGTTGGATTTAATTTAATAACAAAAATATAAAAAATCATTAAATTACTAGCAACATCAGGTTATTTTTATGTTATCTCTAATTTTTTCTCCCACTTTGGTTATTTGTGTTTCTGTTCCTGTATCTATTTCAGGCATTTCCGTGTAAAATGGCGTTTGTTGTACGTCTTCGTAATTGTGCACTTTAAAATGTTAACAAATATTGTGTAGAGCTAGCTGCACACACATTAGAAAACTGTGCAATTTTCTCGGCACTATAATGACTGCGTTTGTCGTGACATAAATTTATCTATGGGCCTTCGACAATACACCTGCTTTGGAATGAATATCGTTAAACTTTGGTTCGCATGGATACCCCGAATCACCTACATGTAAATATAAAAAATATTCATGTGACATATTCAAATATCTCCAAAATTTGTTTTTTAAATTACCTAAGAGGCAAAAATTTCTTCAATTATTATTATATTCTTGTTCGAGCTGGATCCTTTCTCCTGATTTCTTCCAAACAAACGAATCATGTGCAGCTCCTTCATATTTAGAATTTGGGGCCAAAATTTTATATTGATGGACGCATATCTAGAAATATTTAGATTACAAACATAAAAATTAGCGTTATTAATGTCTACTTACTTTACACTATTAAAGGCTTTTCCTGTTAAAAAACATATGCTCGATGGGAGCCTTCTGCAATCCAAAATGGGTCCCATCAAATAAATAAAAGTTAATTGCTACACGTCTATAATATTTTTACATACCACCTGGAATATTATATTTTGGCATGAAGTTCTCTTTGCATTCGTCACGATTTGTGCAATTGAACCTTAAAACTTTTAGACAAAGTTTGAGCTCCATTTCATCCACCGCACGCTTTGTAATTTTACAGTTGGAACTTTGACTAATCCCTATTAAAAAGTCATTCCCCACTGAGTGTTGGAAACCTCTAGAAGCTAAAAGGTATAAGGTAGCAGCTAATTGTATTTTTATTGGAACTGTAGTAGAAAATACTAATTCGTCAAGAACGAAATTGAATGCTTCCTTCGATAGCCTAAACCGTTTTTTAAATCTATAAAAAAAATTAGTAGTTCATATAGGTTTTTTTAATTTAAGACAAGTATTCCGTATTTTTTTCCTAATTGCGTCGATATTTTCATACTCATCAGAATCCGAACTTGATGAATATAGAAAAAAAAATTGATTCCATATTTACATTTATCTTTATTTTGGTTTGTTTCTTTTTAATTTTTTGTTTTTGAACAAACATATGACATTTCGTTCAGTGTTGTAAAACATACCACGAAAGTTTATACAACTGTTCGATTCGTTTCGTATCGAGTAACATCATTACAAAATTACGCACAATCGAAATTTACTTCGATTCGAATTTTATTTCGATCACGACTACAAGAAGCACCCCCCCCCCAGGTTAGAGGACTAATGTGTAAATTGAATTCAGATTCTGAATCAGCAGCCTCATATAAGCTCGCAGTAAAAATTTCAGAAATTTATCTCAACAATTTCCAATTAATGCTTGAAAAGGTTAAACAACAACTTTACTTGTGGCATTTTAATGAAATACTGAATATTTTAAAAATCCTTTAAAAAAAATCCTATCAAAACAAACAATCCTAACAAACAAACAGATTCCTTTAGAGGTTTTATTAATCCTTCCATGTACTTTTAAGAAATACTTTATAGTTATTATTATTAATGGTTAATTATTCAGCGTTTCGTAATTTATTTATTTTCATTATAAAGAAGCAAAAATAAATATTCTAATAAACTTGCTTACGTTTATTAAAACTTAAACTAAATATTCTATTTTTAATATCACTGATGTAGTTTTAAGTACAATTAGTACATAAAAATAAATCTTCCATCGGAACCTCATAGCTTAAGTGATATTTGACCTTATATACGTGGAACGCTCTTTATAAACTTCAGTTCATTTAAATAACAACAGAAACAAATTTATATATTACTGCGAATTTTTAATCAACTAACTAAAGGAACAAGGTCAAACAATATTTTGTTTGATATTTTGTTTTATTGTTTATAATTATCCATATTGGCTTTTTTTATTTTTTAATGTTCCTGCAATTTATTTATTAAAGATTGAAAAAAGCTGTTGGAAAACTGAATTCGGAAAACATACGAATTATTTACTACTAGTAGATTGTACCCTGCGTTGCGCGGGTTATAAAAATGACAATAAAAAAAATTCGGTTTCGAAACCGGCTTCTTAAAAAATGCAATTTTTCAAATTATTCGGAAACCGGTTTATCAAACAACTCAGTTTTCTGAATACTGTAAGTATCAAATATAAATGCATGCATTTTGCCCGTTTTTCGCCTCTTTCCCCTTTTTGGTCCCTTTCGGTCCAACTTTAGAAATGGAACACCTCCAATAGTTATTTGGGAATCTTAACCAAGCTAAATCGTAAAAAAATAAAATACAGCATTTATGCATAAAGTACTAATTTTGCCCTTTTTTTCTCTTTCTCCCATTTTTTCTCCCCTTTTGGTCAAAATTTTGGAAAGATTTATATCCTATAACCTCCACAGACAAAAGCCCGATCTACATTCCAAATTTCAAGATAATCGGTCCAGGCGTTCATGCGTGATTGGCTAACAAACAAAAAAACAGACTTACAGAAAGATTTATAATATATATTAGGATATTAGACTTTATTGTTAAGAACTACTTGGCTTGACGTGTTCTCTAACGTTTAGTAAAGAATGTCGCCTCCATGGTGGTTTATTATCTCAAAATTGCGATTTGGAATGGAATCATAGAGAATTTTTAGGTAATCTCAGAAAATCTCGTCCCAAGCGGTCTTGATTGCATTGATCAACTATGCAACGTCTTCATATTGTTTACCTCCTCCATACACTTTCCGGGAAAGCCATCCCCAGACGTTTTCCACTATGTTTAAGTCTGGTGAGTAGGGTGCCCGGTCCATCAGCGGCTCATTTTGATCACTGCTCTGGCATTGTGTATGGGAGCGTTATCCTGTTGGAAAATCTAACGCAAAGGTCCAAAAATGTTACTCCGTTCTTTAGAAGCTCGTTCCAGAATGTTTTTTTGTATTGTTCTGCGTTTAGTTTTGTCGTTTTAACTTGTAGTTTAATCTGGTGATAGTATGATATGGCATCCCATACCATAATTCCACCAATACAACTGTGACAACAGCATAATATTACTTCTTCTTTTCTAATATCATGGTAATAGAAGTTATACCCATCAGGACCAACCAGGTTATATTTTTTTTCGTCAGAGAAGACAGCTGTGTGCCATTCGGTATTCCACGTCATATGAACTTTTGCAAAATCCAATCGTATTTCTTTGCGAATGGCGTTTAATAGAAGTTTTTTTTTTTTATAGTTTCATTCTCTCGATATGTAGAGCATCTACTATCAAGCGTCGAACAGTCGAAATACTTGCGGAATCTTCGGCTTTTACTATAACTTTTGGTATGGAGACAGAGAAGTTAGACGCAATTCTTAAAATTGCACGCCTGTTAGCGATAAGATATTTGCTGCTCTTCCTTCTATGTTTTTCCCATAAGAATTCCGATTATTTATGTAATTGAAGACAACATGAGCACTTCTAAAGGGAACTTTTGTTCATAATAAGCTTAAATTTTTTCCTCTTTCTTCTGATGTTAACTGCTTTCCTTGTCCTATTTTGAAGAACCTTTATGGGGTGCAATTTATCAAACTGGTTGTGACAGAAAAATCTGCGTTGCACAATCGCTCAAGAATATAAAAAACCAGCAAGTGTTGTTGATCATATGAACTTTTTAAAATCACATTTTTCGCCATTTGAGTAGGCTTTGTACGCTGCAGACGTAACGGAACATTTTTTATAATTTTTTCGTACATTTTCTTTAACCAGTGTGTCCACCTATTGTAATATGTTGTCAGATACAAATTGGTTTTTGTAAGTTTCCTTGAAATGGCAAGTTTAGCTATTACTATCACTGTTGTTATTTAAATGAACTTTGGACTCTCAAACACTATTTTTTGTTACTATTTCTTTTTGTTCTTTTATTTTATATGTAAAGATCGTGACCGCCGATCCTGGGATTTTTGAATGACTGATTATCTCGGAAAATCCTAAATCCCGAAATATTTAAAAATCAATTCCGTTTGCCATTTCCTTCACTCAAATTTTTTAATAGATGGTAAACAGTATCTCAATAGAAATGCGCTTTAAATTTATTTAAAATGAAAACATGTATTATTTGGATAATTGTATTTTTTTTATTGGTTGGTAAAGATGATACGTTGCGATGAAATAAAATGTTATTACAATGGTCGCCATTGCATGTTATGAGTTGTATTGACTTTTTCACAATTATGTCACTGTGTTACACCAATGACGCTGTAGATTTTAGAATTCTTAGTTTATTTGAATGAAGAAACACGATTTTGTTTGTCTTAAGCCCCAAATACGTACATTTTTTTTCAGATTGAAATTCGCTTCATTTCTTTTTGCTTTATTATTCTAAAACCGTTCCATTGTTAATAATCGGAATAAATTTATATGAAAGTTGGCCAAATTTCAGAATTATCACTTGCGCTGATAAAATTTTAAATTGAGAATATAAAATAAATAACACGAATGAATATTTTTCATTTGAAGTTTTCGGAAAAATTCGCATTTGCCAAGGTTACATTATCAAACCTCACAGAATTTATAATACACATGTACATGTATACCATTTTAAAGGTCTATCCTGTCCTGTCTAAAAGGTTAAATTTGTGTTTTGCATAAAGTTAAAAAAACAGTTTTCGGCAAATAAAATTGTCTGGAAAGTTCAAGAATTATAAAAAAAATATTTTAGATTTCTATGCAACAAAGCTCACAATCTACACTATATCATTAGCTGGGTGTATTTCATTTTTTTATTTTGTTGCATAGTGTTGCATTTTTTCCGTGAGATTTTTCATTTTGTTCCTTCAGAATCTATGTATGAAAAAAAAAATCTATCAAGAATGATAAACTAAAGATTACGCCTTGCGCATGATTTCCCATTAGATGGCTATTTTAAAGGTTTCCATAGGTTTCTTTTTCATATGTGAAATTTAACATTTCTTCTGAAAAATGTGTGCACTACGTGAAAGTAGTTGGCAGCCCTGCAATATAACTTACACTATCATTAGCCAATACCAACACAATTTTCGTGACGTCATTGATTCAACATGCGCAGAAAATTTCAATTTTGTCGTAGACACAAGTCGCAAGTTCACAATACAACAAAAGTAGCGTTCTGATGATTACAATCAAAATGATGGAATTTAACAATCCCAGTGAATTAAGGTTAGATTATTCCATTCAAGTGTGAAGTAAACTCTGGTATACCAAAGTGGAAATTGGTTAGTTTACAATAGAATCATGCAAATATTACTGATATTGATTAATCAGTGTATTCTGGCTTAACAATATCAGTAACACGGCTCTGTGAAACTCAAACAACGATTAACCAATATTGGAATAAATCAATGGAAAATGGAGATAGATTAACACTAATGTTAGAAAGAAAATCGGTTGCATTACATGTGGATGACCCATGTAACACGAGCGTAGAACGGCAATACCGACTAAAGTACAGCTGGAGAAGTACATGATCTCGAGCACTATGACAGTAAACGGAAGGCGCAAAAATGAGACCGAAAAAAAAATAAGTTGGGATTCTTTGTAAGTAATATTCTTTAGAAAATCCTTCGAGAATCCTTTGTGTCATATCACATTGAAAAGATCATTCCTTTGTATTTGCAGGTGGCGGTAGTAAGTTTTATTCCCCTCTTCGCTTGAAGTATAACGTTTAAACCAAAGCGAATTCATCTAAGGTAGTGTTATCAGTACAAGTGAGTGCTTTTTTAAGTATACGAGTATTATCTATAAACGGAGGCTAAACGGCGGAGTAACGGATATTGATGTGGGCGTGAATCTGCTTAATGACCAGTTCGTAAATTCTAAGATTCCAAGACTCTTTGTTATGTTCTTCCACAACATTCCTTTAGATTTCGTTGCGCAAATCAGCTTGAGGTTTTGGAATGTATTTCAGCGGTAAAATCGAATGCGGTTGGTTCTGATGATTTGGATCCTTCATTCTTGAAAGCTCTGACTCCTAAACTTTTGCCATACTATACTCACTTGTTCAATACAGTACTGACTAAATCTACTTTTCCTGAACATTGGAAGCTGGCAAAAATCATTCCCATTCTCAAAACGAACAACGAGTTCAGGCCAATTGCTATCCTTCCTTTTTTGTCCAAGGGATATAATGGCCAGACAAATCACTAATTATCTGGAGTGTTACAATTACTTTACTCTTAGTCAGTCGGCATTTATGAAAGGTAGAAGTTGTACTACTTCTCTAATGTAAATTGTGTAGCGTTTTTGGTTCTGCGTGATCACACTAAGGCTTTTGACACAGTCGATCTCGAAGGTCTTTTGAAAATGTTCCGGAAACTGTTTTAATTCTTAAATTCTGCCTGTAATCTTATTTATTCTTATTTGCTGAATAGATTACAAAAAGTTCATCTTAATGGCAATATCTCAGATCCACTTAATGTTAGTAGAGGTGTTCCCCAGGGGTCAATACTTGGGCCTCTGTTATTTTGTAATGTTCATTGTAATGTACATATGCATGCTGATGATGTGCAGCTTTATACTAGTACTCCTAGAGAAAATATTGATTCTTGTTTGGATTACATTAATAGTGATTTGGTTAGGATTGACAACTGGGTCTCGGCCAATGGACATTGCATCAATCCCTCCAAGTCTAAATGTATTATACTTTCGAGGACCGACAGATTTAAACGAGTGATGAGTTTTTCTTTTGATATAGGATTTTTTTTAATCAAATTATTCTCTTCCTGTGGAAATTAATAGGCAACATTAACTTTTGTGTTACCTTACTGACACACATAAAACTTTTTTATTATCATTTAGTTTAGCACGTCAATATAACTATAATTTATATATTGTATGTGATTTTGTGTATATAATATTTGTTACATGCACTTAACCAAGCTTTATAGGGAATTAATTGTTTGAGCTTATTTTCGGTTTTATAGAACGCGTTCAAAATTGATTGTTGTCTATTTAACATTTTAATAGAAGAACAAAATTTAAATGTGAATCAACATGGTGGTTGTGGCATCAATATTACATTCGTTTTAATTTATTGATGCATACCTTAAGGCGAAAAATAATAGAGTGAGAATGAGTGATCGTGTAAACTCTTTTAGTTCAACTACTAAAGTATAGATGGCAATATTTCAACAATGATATCTTTTCGCTTATTATCTAATATATTCTCTTAGCTTACAAGAATATGAATTGTTCAACCCTTTTTTGCTCATACATTATTGAAATGATAAATGAAAAAAAAAAATACATTTGGAAAATGTCATAAAATTTGAAAGCTATTCCAAAAAATTTATCGATGTGCATATGCATATGTTTTTAAAACATACATACATATATACTATATATATTTGAATTCTTTTTTTCATTTGCATTCAATCAACAGAATGTTAAAAACAAATTCCATCTGGTTTTAGTCTAATTTTCATTAAAAATTAACGTTTTATTCAAAATGTTATTTTTATTACAAATTATTGAGTAAGAAATCGCATTGATCTATCAATTTTTAAGTACATAAATCTATGTGTATTAAATCAGTCTTGAAGTCATAATGAATTAATTTGTAAAATATGGAAAAATTGGAATGTTTTCAATCGTTATTAATAGAAAACTAAATGTTTTATTAATAAATAGAAAATTTAAATAATTTTTTTTTTATTTTCTTTTAGGAACAGTATCTCTGAAGTCATCGATTACGGTGCGATGGTGAGAAAATTTAGTTATTGAGTTCTTCTTTTAATTTAATTTATTTTCTTCCAGCTAATCTTATCTTCTGTTAAGGCCAAAGATATTAAAAAAATTAATATTCAGTCTCAATTGGAATACAAATCAAAGGGCAGTGGGTGAAAATAACCTTCCAAAGCTCTAGAAACTTTATGGAATTTAGAAAAAAGCCTAAATGATGTAATTAAGCAAAATGAAGATCATAGTAATTTTTGAAATTAGAAAAAAGGTTTAAAAATAATTTAATTGCTTGTATTTGTAGCAAAAAGTTAAAATAAGTTGCGAATAATAATTGCATTCATATACAGTGCTTGACAAAACATTGGAAACTTTTTCAAAAATTTATTTATGTGTTCTAATCGGAGAAAATTGGAAATTGGAAAGTGGAAAGAAAAAAAATTTAAAAAAATCAGTTCATTAATATATATTAATACTATATTATTGAAGTGTTGAAGCCTTCCTCCAAAATGATGAGTGTTTACAATTCTTGACTCAAAAAATGTTTTTATAATTTTTGAAAGTTCTGATTTGTTAAGTCCATATTTATCACCAGGGCATGAATTTTGACTCAAAATCACTTCTGACAATATATCTTTTCGAATCGAAGAATTTGCAACAAAATGGCATCGATTTTTTGTTGCATATTTTTCTTATAAGTGCATATATTTAGCATATTTTACTATTTTATTGTTGTACATTTAATTTTCTTTTGGAAATATTTTGATATCAATACATCAAGTTTACAAAAATCTCATTTTAACTTCATTCAAATAAAATTTTTATTTGTTTGTTAAACTGCGTACACAAAATAAATTTTGTTCGCTATTTAAGGTACTCAATAGGAAAAATTTTCCTGTTCGTTAAATGTGATGTTCGTTGAATCGAATGGTTGTTAAATCGGAAAACTACTCTATAAATATAGTATAGAGTAGTATAAACTCAAAAACTACTGGACCGATTTTGACCAAATTATACATGCTCTATGAGGCGTGAGGAATGTCCGACAGATGGCGCAATATTTATTTTTTTTGTGTTTTTGCACCGTAACTCAAGAACTACTGCACCAATTTCGATCGAACTTTATATACATGACCTATGGGGCGTGAGGAATGTCTCTGTGTAGTTTGAAGTTCGTTTGACAGATGGCGCAATATTTAGTTTTTTGTGTTTTTGCACCGTAACTCAAGAACTACTGCACCAATTTCGATCGAACTTTATATACATGACCTATGGGGCGTGAGGAATGTCTCTGTGTAGTTTGAAGTTCGTTTGACAGATGGCGCAATATTTAGTTTTTTGTGTTTTTGCATCGTAACTCAAGAACTACTTCCCTATGCTATTTTTCGTTGAAGGTGTTGGGTCATTAATCAGCGTGCAGTGGCGTTAATTAGCCCGATTCCACACTGATTTTGATTTTCTTCGAAAAGCAATTCAAAATAAAAGAAAAATTTGTGGCCAGCAACGCCACATATATGTATCCATTACATACATACATAATTGGCCATTACAACCCGTCAGTTAGGATTACGACCCAGCTTCTCACACCATTTATGTTGTGTGCGTTAATTTTATACATGAGTGGCGGGACCTACAGTTTAAAGTCGACTCCGAACGACAGATTTTTGAGAAGCTTTTCATGGCAATTTTTACTCTCAGAGTCTTTGCCAGAAATCTGCTGAGAGGAAGTCGCCGAAGAAATATATTTTTTTCGTTTTGATGGCTGCCCTGGGATTCGAACCCGGGCCTTTTGTCTAATAAGCCAACACACTACCCACTAGACCACGGCGACTTCTTTACATATGTAAATGAATTGTCTAATTTTCGTTTAAAAAATCCATTTAAAATCTTATATGTTCCTTATAAATATGAAACTGTGATTTGAATTTTATTTTTTTATTTGTTTAATAAATATATTTCAAACAAAAAAATTTTTTATTGCATATTTTTAACATTTTTAGTGCATATTTTCTCACTTATAGTGCATATTTTTAATATTTTAGTGCATGAAATTCCTTGCTCTGTTTATCACACATCGTTTTTTATTAATAAACACCACAGCACAGCATATTTTGCGAATTTCTTAAGAATATTTTTAATTTTTAATAAAATTTTGAAAAAATTTCTATTGTTTTGTCAAGCACTGTATGTCTGATTTCTAGTTTATAAGTTCTTAAAGTGAAAACTTGAGACTGAATAAAACTTTTTTTGGTTTTTTATATTTGGTTCGTATGATTGTTTGAACAAACCAACCAGGATTTTGGGATAGCTGCAAATACAAAAATCTAGTCTTGAAATAAAAATTTATTACATTGAAATACATGCATACATATGTATATGCTTATTATTAATTAATTAAATATTAAACTAGCAGTACATACTTAGAAAATATGTATATCGAATATGCTGAATCTAAAAAAGGAATAAATTCAGTTTTACAGATGACAGATTTACATGAGAGCGGTAAACATAAAGCACTGATTTCTGTTTTCATGATTTTTTTCATAATCTTCATTAAACATTTACAGGTAGTCCCCGACTTATGAGCGTTGGACTTACGACTATTCGCATTTACGGCCATTTTTTTTCTCCAATTTTTTTCATAGAAAATACTTACAAAAGACAAATAAGTAGTTGCGAGAAGTCCTTAAAACATATGAGAAAAATTAAAAAAAAAACAACGTAACAAAATTCGATTTACATAGGTACATACATATTTCAGTACAAATAATACATTACATTAGCTATGTGGGAATTTTTTTAGAGAATATTTTTATATCATCCAAAAAATTAAATAAATTTTTTTTTATGTGAAATTCGACTTACGACCGATGACCAGGAACCAATCTAGGTGATAAGTCGGGGAATACCGGTATTTTATTCACGTTACTCTCTATTCTTTTTCTTTGTGTAAAGTAGTGTAATAAAGCTGCATGGCTCCACATCAATTTAACTAATCAATTCGTCATTTTTGTGATTGCCTTTATAAAAAGTTAAATTTGATTAGTAAAAGTTAAAGCTGGAAAAATAGAATACTAGGTTTGAAGGCATAATTTTGATGTGTTGTTATATTAAGCAAAATAAAATAAAATATCCCCTACAAATACATAAATCCGTTCAGTTAATTTGATATGTGCAATTAAAATCAATTATGAATGCAAAACAAAATTATAAAAGCAAGGATTTTAAAGGATTTTTGTAAGTTGCATCAAAAGACAATTCAGAAAAACAAAAAACAAAAAAAAATAAATTGTAATCCAAGTCGCGATCTAATCGGTTAACCGCATTCGTATTTTATGAAAAACGATTTCTATAAAAAAGTTGCAAAAAATCGAAAAATTCCCGTGCCAAAAATACGGATAGAAATTGGAAACGAGGTGGCAAAAGCTTGTAACATAGCAACAATTTACGTACTCTATTATGGCTAGGTAATGTATAAAAACATATTTACAAGCACTATAATCTGCTGAAATAGCATTTTGTTCGCACAACATTGTGAAACAGCCAACGAAAACTTTTGTAACATCGTGGATGGCGTAAATCAATATTGCCGATAATTCAAAACGGTGGTATTTGGAATCGTATGAATATATATAGTGTGGCAAACTGGTTTTCGTTGATGTTATATGAATCGGTTTGTTAAAAAAAAATTCCAAGTCAATATAAGAGAATATCTGAACCGCCCGATTATATTAATTTGTGATTCCATTCCAGAAGTCAAATGAGAAAACTCGGTATTAGAAGCAGCCTATTCGCGAGGGAGTAGTCATCGCGAATCGTGTAGAAGCGTTCATAAAAAAGTTTGTCTCGAACTATGTTAAGTAATAAAAATTTGAAAACTTTATGATTGCGTTTATAGGCTTAGATCTGCGTATATATATTCTGAGGTATATACATTTTTAAGGCTAGAACTGTTAAAGCGGTTATTATTTTAAGATAATTTTCTTTCTTTGCCTTGTCTCAGTTTCATTAATAATCTTTATAGAGTTTATGGACATATGGCGAATGCAATTTGGTGGGTAAGTTTGAGGAGTCGGTATCAACAAACTCACCAAAAATGGGCGTGGCAACCCATCCCTTCTATGAGCTACCTATTAGTCGGCTAATTCGATGGTTTATAACTACGTATGTACTTATGTACTTTTTGCTATAACTTCGGTTCAGCTTGGGATATAAAACTGATTTTTTTTTTCAACATGTACAGAAGGTCTCAAAGAGCAGTTTTGCTTAAGTAACTACAAATTTTTAATTTTTTGAGATATGACTATGTTGCAATAAAGGAGCGAAAAGATTTTCAAAGTTTTGTAACCATCCTCAAGAATAATCACATTCTGACTTTGACTTTTCCATTATCATTAAATTGGAAATTGGATTTCCTTTAAAATGTTCTTACCGAAATCATTCGTATGCTGCAAGATCGAATTTTGGCCCAATCTATTGTCGTCCATTGTTGTCAAAATATTATTGTGCAATGTATTTGACACATTCGGTACAGCTGTCAAAAACAAGCAACGACACCCTATCATTATATCCCAAGCTTAATCGAGGTTATAGCAAAAAGTGTTTGCGGCAATTAGATCATAGGACTTATGTCTTGAAAACTTAAATCGCATTTTGCCAAGTTCAAGTTTTTTTGAGATATGACTATATTGCAATTAAGGAGCGATATGTTAAAATACGTATATAGTTTAACCTCATTTAATTGGGAAAATCGATTTCTGGGATACTCTCGACCCCGACTATCCCGGATAATCGATGCTCTGTATATAGAAAGCAAAAATTTGCTATAAGAGGATATTTACGAAGAGGCCAAACTTTTCAGCCGAATTACAACTATCAATAGTACTTTTTCGAATAGGCTCGAGAAAGCTCACCTCTTGTTCTGTGTTCAAGTAAATAACAAATATACCAAATTCTGTTTTTACACGGTCTTTTTTTACCGTGAAAACAAAATTGATACTATTTTCGCACGGTGATATTTGGTATAGCACGATTGAGGAAATTTTATGAAAATTTCAACGTGATCTGAAGTATTGTATGACTCGCTACTATGAGTTATACAAAGAGCTGTTCAAAACTAAATAACAACGGCTAATAATCGATTTTGTTATTTAACGCAGTCCTGTTCAATCGGAAACTGAAATTGCTAATTCTGTTGGAGTTAATAACTATTCTGAACGAGGCTTACGTAAGCGACCACGAATGACATCCGATGATGATAGCGAATAGAATTCCGTTATTACAAATTGATTGCTTTTAATTTTTTATTTAAGAATTTTGTTTAAATTGCCTTTAAGAATTGGTGAATATACCATTTGTTTATCACTTTTTGACTTCCAGAATTTATTTTATTTTTTTTTATAAGATTTGAATCGCTTTTCATTTTATGAAATAAAATCTGCATTAATGCTTATAAAAATTTTATTTAGTTTTTCATAAAGACTCTCGTAGCAGTTATTTTCTATGAAATATTTTGTTTTTATTTTTTTTTTTGTTATAAGGTTGAAGGATATGGAACCAATCAAGAATGATAAACTTGTGCATGATTTCTCGTTAGATGACGTAGTTGGGCAATTTTAAAGGTTTCCAAGGCTTTTTCCAGATGTGAAAATTAACATTTCTTCTGAAAAGTGTGTGCACTACGTGAAAGAAGTTGGCAGCCCTGCAATATAACTTACATTATCATTAGCCAATAGGAACACAATTTACGTGACGTCATTGATTCAACATCCGCAGAAAGTTTTAATTTTGTGTGCGTGATGGCGTAATCTTTAGTTTATTATTCTTGGAACGAATCCCGTTCTTTTCTATGTACTTCATGTCTATTTTTAAACGATTTTTTTTTTGGAACGTATCAACCGTGTAAAAATAGAATTAAGTGTACTAGCATGATAAGATTGAACGAAATTAAATTAAATTAGAAAGGTTCGACAAGCTCACTTTTTGCATTTTATATATTGATGGCACTAAGATTAAATTAGCAAAATATAGGTAGCTCCAGAAGCCAAATATATCTAATAAAAAAAATATATCATGTCGTCATGATGAATAGTTCGCTATTTTCGAACGAATAAAAATAATGCTTGACAACAAGTATTAAGTTGGAGGAGAGTAATGTTTCGGACTTTCAAAAGAATGATTTTGAAGTCTTTACCAGTTAAGCAGACGTCTTTGCAATAAAACTGGACATAAATGATGTTGCGGCTACTGTTTTAAACCCCACCAAACGTTGTCAACTCATTAATGTTTCCCTAAACAAAACAATTCGTTAATTTATTACTCATTTTTTAACATTTTACGACATAATATTCTAGTAGTAATCGATTGCCATCGAAGTAGATTTTCCAGTATGACAATTTTGTTCGGCAACATATAAATTTAAAATCATAATGAAAATCTTCACAGAATTTCTTATTTTTTCCCCAAACCTTCATCATATTTTCAAAGAAGTCAATGTCCGTTTAGGTTAAATTCTTTGATTTGATGAACCTTAAAACTTCTTAATTTTTTCCCACAAACCTTTTGATTAATTTTCTTATTCCCGTTTAAATTAAAAGGTTGTAAGGTCGTACAAGTCGCCGTGGTCTAGTGTTTAGTGTGTTGGCTTATTAGACAAAAGGCCCGGGTTCGAATCCCAGGGCAGACATCAAAACGAAAAATATTTCTTCGGCGACTTCCTCTCAGCAGATTTCTGGCAAAGACTCTGAGAGTAAAAATTGCCATGAAAAGCTTCTCAAAAATCTGTCGTTCGGAGTCGAATTTAAACTGTGGGTCCCGTCACTCATGTATAAAATTAACACACACAACATAAGTGGTGTGAGAAGCTAGGTCGTAATCCTGACTGAAGGGTTATAATGGCCAATTATGTATGTTATGTATGTAAGGTCAAACAACTTCAATAAATTTGATCAATATGGCATTCACAGATTCATCAGTTTGATAGTTGGTGGAAATTTTTTAATTTCCTTCTAATACCTTTTAAAAGCAAAGAATTAAGAAAGTATTTGCATTTGTTTATGGCGGCTTCCAATAGGGACTTTTATCAGCGTTGCCGTTTTGGTAATTTTTACCCAAATTTGGTTATTTTTTTCTCTAATGTGTAAATGTGTATTTTTTCTTCATTTTGGTTATTTTTTTTTATTATTATCGTTAATACAACAATCACTTTTTTAATATTATATGAAAATTTCCATTACAAGCTTTCCAACAGTTAGCAAAGCGTTCTAAATCTTTACATTCAATTGAAATTTCAAGAAAAATTTTAATACAAATAAATAAAAACCTTAATTTATTATTTCGATGGCTAAATATAAAAAAGGCCTAACTCAATTTTTTGTTACTTTACAGGAGAAGCGAAAACTTTATAAAATCTGTATAATTTTATATACAACAAAAATTTTTAGACGGTTTTTAATAAAAAAAACCGCAACATATTTTACTTCTCATTTAAAAAATTGTTAATTTTTGTTTTAATGAAGTTGTCGAAAATAGGCCTTTATTTCGTTGATATTTTTCAAAAGAAAAATTAAGTTAGGCCTTTTTTAAACTGCGTTGAAAGTGAAATATATGATAATAATTCAGGTTTAAATAATAAACGGTAATAATTCATGAAATTAAAAAGATTAAGTCAAAAGTTAATTGTAAAAAATTAGTTCTTATAAGACAAATTATCGTAAAAACTTTTTAAGTCCTGTTAGTAGTTCCATTTCTCTTTCCTGATAGGTATTTTCTCCTTATATAGTGAATCATCGCCGATTTGAAATTATAATTGTCAGTTAGGTCTGTTTTGTAACATACTGATGCTGATGGGTCATATGACAAGGATTATAACATATTAACAGTAGTTAATAGCTTTCTAAGAGGCTTAAGTGATCGTTCTTTATTTGATATACCAAAAATATTGAAGGCCTTCCATTCTTTTTTTTTTATTTACGGTATATGTCCGCTCGGACTTTCTTGCAATATTTTTTCATGTTCGGATACCATCAGCATTCTCCGAATCAGAGTCAGAATTTGCGTTCGCATTCATAATTTTTAATTGCATTATTAAATTTTTTAATGTTAAAACTATTTCCTCTTAAACAACATTTTTCACAAAAAACAAAGTGAACTGATCGGAATTAATTGGGAAGTACAGTTTTGTTCGTATAAAATTTTTCCTGTTTGTCAAAAACAAGAACTCGACCAGCCGCTAAAATTTGTTAAGTAACTTTTTCCGCTAAAGCGAATTTGTTATTTGGGAAATGTTAACGCACAACTTCATTTGCGATTATAATTTTACAACGAAATAAAAAATTAGTTAGGACTTTTTCTTTCAAAAATTCATTGTCATGAATTAGGCCTTTTTTTAAATCGTTATAAATCTAATATTTGCAATTAAAAACTGAGTTAGGTCTTTTAATATTAAGCCTCCGATTTTTAGTTTAAGTACACAGAAAAAATAAAATAAAATTTTTGTATTAAACCTTAAATTTGTTAAAAAAAAAAAACAAATGCATTTATATAAAAAAAAATTTGGTTATTTTTTTGAGTATTTGGTTATTTTTTATTTTAATTTTGGTTATCAAATTTTTTTGATAGTGGCAACGCTGACTTATATACTTTTACAATTGATAGCACCGCCATCTTTTTGAAGCTAAATCTGTAAATTTTTTTTGTTATTAATTCAGTCAATTTTGCAAATCATCATTGAACGAATTGTGTTGGCTGAATGTCAACTGAACCTATGTTTTCTCGAAAAATCACCTTCAGCGATGGATAAGTACGTGAAGAAACAAAATTTTCTAATTTGGTACGTTACGAATTAGCATCTGATCCATAAGTTCCAAAAAAGTAACTATTCGTCATACTTGAGGATGACGTTGATCAGATCGATTGTTATCAACTTCTTTGGCCCGTATTAGATAATGTGGATACTAACGATATGTGGTTTTAACATGACGGCGTTAGGTTTCACAAAATTTATGCCACATCAGATATACTGTACGAGCAATTTGAGGACATGGTCACCACGTTGAGATGATGTTAACTATCCACCGAGTTTGTGGAATTTGATTCTGTTGGTCATTTTCCTAAAGGTTTTTCTTAAGACACAGATGTATGCGAAAGAGACGCCAACAATGGCAGTCCTCAAAGCCGAGATAACCTTAGCGATTTATCAAATTCCGCCAGAATCATGGAAAATTGGATAATTGAGGGGTGTGGAAACAGAGGCAGCAATCTCCACTTTTTTCATGAAATGAGTTAATGATGCCAAGAATGATAAACTAAAGATAACGCCATCGCGTACACAAAATTAAAACTTCTGCGCATGTTGAATCAATAACGTCACGCAAATTGTGTTCCTATTGGCTAATGATAATGTAAGTTATATTGCAGGGCTGCCAACGATTTTCTCGTAGTGCACACATTTTTTAGAAGAAATGTTAATTTTCACATCTGGAAAAAGCCTTGGAAACTTTTAAAATAGCCCAACTACATTCTTGAATGATGCCTTCTTGTTACATCTTGTGCTATCAGTCAATATGTCAGTGCCAAATTCGTTTTCATTTAATCAAAATATATGGTAAAAATCTGAAGAATGAAACAAAGACAGCAAAACAGGTAATGCTAAAATTATAGGAGGAATACGAAAAGGTTTTATAAGAATTTAGTACCATTCTCAAAATTATTGAAAAAGTTAGTAACGACTGGAAGGCTGCTAGCAAAGAACTTTTACATCCTCCAGGCAAATGGTATTTCAAATTCTCCAGACCAAAAAAATTCTTTCTAAAACAAAAACTACTAAGGAAAAATTGGAATCACTGGTGAAGAAAATTAGACGTTTTATGTTAATCAAAACAATTATCGCAGTATCTATAAAAAAGAATTTGAATTCAAAAAATATGCAATCTGTACCAATACAACCAGATTCTGTAAAAATGAATTCCCGGAAAATTACAGATATTAATAATTTAATGAAAAACCATTTTGGAGAACAGTGGAAGAAAGATGAAAATCTAAAATTTTATACAGATTTTGTAAATAACAACCAGAAGCAAATCGAAGTGAGAATGAAGATATTCACAATACAGAATACTAGATGTCCCGTGCGAATATTTCGCACCGTTAGTTGTCATTTTTGTAATATAAAATGAAAATAATTAATAGAAATTTTATTAAAAGTGTAAAAATATTAGAAATCATAATATCATCATACATATTTACATACATAAATACATATCGCTCCTTTATTGCTACATTATCATACCTCAAAGAAAATTGCACTTGGCAAAATGCGATTTAAGTTTTCAAGACATAAGTCCTATGATCTAATTACCACAAACACTTTTTGCTATAACTTCGGTTCAGCTTGGGATATAAAACTGTTTTTTTTTTAACATATACAGAAGGTCTAAAAGAGCAGTTTTGCTTAAGTAACTACAAATTTTTAACTTCTTGAGATCTGACTATGTTGTAATAATGGAGCGATATGTTTAAATGCTTTCATAATACTTATTTAATGCTTAAAGGTAATGACATGATCATCGTTAATTTTTTGCCCGTACGAATCCTTAATACAAACTAAAATATCTTTAAACGTACGCACTCGAGAAAAAGCCACGTATAACTGCCCATATGGAAAGACCGGTTCTGGTAAATACAATCCTAGCTTTTGAAGAGTTTGACCTTGTGTTTTGTATATCGTCACAGCAAAAGCAACTTTCACAGGGAATTGTTTTCGTGTCATTTGGAAAGGCACAGTTAGATCGGAAGGTGTAAGGTTGATTCGGGGTATGAGTACAGTTTTATCGGTATGAATAGCTCCTATGATGTGCTCTCCCAAGTTTGTTATGATTAGCCTGGTACCATTTATTAACCCCTGTTTAGCATTAGGATTTCTGATTAACATTATAATTGCATTTGTCTTTTCAAATGTACGTTATTTATATTCTTACGTTGCACGTTATTTTTATTCTTATTTTTCTTGAAATCTTTTTGACTGTTAAATATCAGCTGACACTATATACAGTGACGAGCAGAGGTGAGTGCATGTTCACAATACTGAGTTTCGTCATCCACAAAAACAAAACCATGCAAGCAAATACAAAAAAAAAATTAATTTTAATTCTTCATTTTATTCTTAACAAATAGCAATAAAAAAACAATAATTAATGCAATGAATTCAATGAGTTTGAATGAAAAAACAAAAATAACCCACATAAACTCAATTTTGCACGTTTCAAGAAACTAGCCCAATTTCAATATTTGGTCCATAGAAAGTTATTAGAAATAGCTTGATTTACGTGGTTTGAGATGCTTTCTACCAAATGATCAATAAGATCTTTCGGAATTCGATGCCATTTCGCATTTATACGATCCCAAAGTTTGACAATGCCTGTAGAGGCTGTTTCGTGCTGTCCGAGCCGGATTTTCACGAATGGCCCAAAATTTTTAATCGGATTGAGGTCTGAACTTTGTGCGGATATTCCAACAATTGAAAATTTTGTTTCCCATCCCATATCTTTACAATTATTGCTGTGTGCTTCGGATCACCATCCTGTTGGAAAATAAATTCTTATTCGGGATAAGCACATTTGTCCATAAAATTCGGAAGATGGGCTTGCAGAATCTTTAGATAGTCTTTTTTCACATGATACCATCTGCTTTCCATGTGATTGGAAACGTGTTATCTAGTCTGATGAGTCCAAATGTAACCAATTTCAGTAAGATGGAAAACAGTTCTGCTAGCGCAGATCCAGGGAACGTGTTCAAAGAAACCATGTGAAGCAAACTGTTAAAAACAGCGATGAAAATATTTTGGTTTGGGGATGCTTAATATGGTGGCATTTAGTAGATGTTAGTTAGCTATCTCCACTTCGGTCCTTTTATCTGGTTAAAGTTTGGTCTTTCGATCAGTGTTTAAGTGTCCGATCATAAACAATTAAATTATAATTTATTTAATTTAATCACTTCTTTAAAAACTATTAAGGAGAAACATTCTCCACTTTGTTGAAACAAACTCTGAAATCTCTAAATTTCAGTTTGCATTTGCACAAAAACTTCAGTGAGGATGTGGATCAAACTTGGTCGGCATATTTATCTTTTTCTTCTATACTAATTAGCAAAACAATTCATTATAAAATACAAGTTTTTTTTTAATTTTATTTGCCTATGAAATATTCCTTACAGGCAGGCAATTGGCTAATATTACAAACTATGAAATTTGAAATTAAATTTAATTTACAAAAACTAAAAATTTAAATACTTAATTATATTAATTTTTATGACACTATTCGATAAAGAAAAATCAATCAGATTATACAATTTATTAAATTCGCTGCATATTCTCCTTATTGGATCAGCACCAGTATAGTTGGTTCTAAAAAATTGTATTGATAATGGGATAAAATGACGTGACGGACGTTGAGGAATATTAAAAGTGATATCATGGATTAAGAAACTGGAGCCAATATCACCAGTAATTACATTGAATATGAATGAGATATTTAACATAGTTCTGCGGCTTTTAAATGTGGGAAGTTTGATTAATGCTAGTCTGGCAGAATAAGATTGTACAGATTCGATGGCGTCGGAATATTTTTTATATAGAAGATCCCATATTATGGATCCATACTCTAGTATGGAATGAAACGAATTTAGATCCTTTTGAAGTAGTTTCTGATCGGACATTTGGCGATAACTTATTAAAATTTTTACGTTATCAGCGTACATTAGGACGTTGGAATAGTGAATCATATCAGGTAAGTCGTTAATAAACAATGAAAAGGGAAGCGGTCCAAGATGGCTACCCTGAGGTACACCAGAAAGGACATCAATAATTCTGGAGCAGCAGTTTTTAAAAAGTACGGTTTGTTTTCTGTTAGTTAAATATGAGTAAATCCCATTAAATGAAATTTCCTCTTCAAAAGGACATGATTAACTTTATCAATAACCGTGCTGAAAGATGAAGACTGTTTGTTGTAGTTAAACACTTCTTCCTGAAACCGTGCTGATAAGGTGATATCAAGTTAGAAACCTGATAACATAAATCATCAGTAATCATTTTTTCAAATAGTTTTGAAATTATACTCAGTTTTGCAATACCACGATAATTTGTAACATCGGATTTATTTTCCGATTTGAACAAAGGAATAATGAATGAATCCTTGCAAACGTTAGGAAAATAAGCACATTTAATCGATTTGTTGAATAAGTATGATAGTGGAACAGCTATGACGTCGTTTTGTAGTTTCGAAAACTACAAAAGTGAAGATTGCTGCCTTTGTTTCCACATCCCTCAATTGTGATGAGCACGTACCCATAGGACGCATTTGAACAATACCACACTTACTGCCATCAAAATAAAGCTTCCAAACGAACCAAATATTTCGATGGTGTCTCACATTGTGAACTCGCTGTGGTCGTCCTCCAGACCAGACATCAACATAAAATACAAAAAGTGTTTTTTCGGCGATTTCCTCTCAGCAGATTTCTGGCAAAAACTCTGAGAGTAAATAAAATTGCCATGAAAAGTTCCTCAAAAATGTGTCGTTCGGAGTCGACTTTAAACTGTAGGTCCCGCCACTTCTGTATAAAATTAACACACACAGTATAAGTAGTGCGAGAAACTAGGTCAATAATCCCGACTGATGGTTTGTAATGACCAATTATGTATGCATCTTATGTACCCGCAAATATAGTTTATTTAATTACCTAAAAATATGTAGTCGCTGTGGTCTAGTGGGTAGTGTGTTGGCTTATTAGACGAAAGGCCCGGGTTCGAATCCAAGGTCAGACATCAAAACGAAAAATATTTCTTCGGCGACTTCCTCTCAGCAGACTCTGAGAGTAAAAATTGCCATGAAAAGCTTCTCAAAAATCTGTCGTTCGGAGTCGACTTTAAATAGTAGGTCCCCCGCCACTCATGTATAAAATTAACGCACACAACATAAGTGGTGTGAGAAGCTAGGTCGTAATCCTAACTGAAATAGCTTTTTTTACCAATTCTACATATACATACGTATGCGAATTAATTTTAGAAAATAAATTACAAATAATAACATTGAAATAAAATTAATTTTTTTTTAATTTTTGCATTTGCCCATGACGTGTTATTTTATTAGCAACAACTACTTACTATTTCTACGCCATTTTGAATTCGTATTCGTATGTATTTCGAATGAATGAATAACTCCAAACACACCCACTGGTCAAAGTCATTTTTTTTTTATAACAAATTACAACACAATAACAAAAACACTATATAGTATACACACGTAGTGGTCAACATGGTTTTGTATGTTTGAGTTGAAAATTCCGCAGAGCGGGTATGCGTGTCAGCCGTCAGAGACCCCTGTGTGTTGCTTGCTTAATAAATACAATTGAAGGGTTGAAAATATTCAACCCTTTGGCACTGTACGAAGTACGACGTCCTGTTTATATACATTTTGCATAATAGGGTAAATGTGTACGGTATGTATGTATGTATGGGTATTATATGTATGTATGTATGTATGGATGTATATGTTAAATATAACCAACGGATGGCACCCTTAAAATATCGTTCGTATGTGAAAGTCCAAATTTGTGAGTATTTAAGCATTCAAATAGATAATTTATGAAAACAAAATCCTGTACGAGTTGAATTCAATAAATTGAGGTAATTAATATGGAAATACATTTGTATGTATGTATGTAATATACTTGATATATGATTTAAATTTGAGAAAAAAAATTTACATACATACATACAAATGTATTTAGAACTGTAAAGGGAAAATAACAATACAAACACAAAACCGTTAAAGATAATTTTTGCATTTAGTAAGTTTGAAAAATATAAATAGACATATAAGTATAGTACGGTGCAAAAGTGTGCCAATGATTAGCAGAATTTTTTTTTATAGTTTTAATTAAATTAAATTCAATTATACATCAATAAAGAGTATAAAACAATAATAAAAAATATTTATTGATAAACTAAGTTTATAAAACAACAAAACATTTTCTAATCCAGTCAGTCCTTCAATGGTTTGCTTATTCAAATTTAATAATTAATCCATTATCCTTTAACTTTACTCAACTGATACATCATATTTGGCATAGATTGATAAAGTTTAACCATTATTTAATTGGCATTAATTTGAAGAAGTCGCCGTGGTCTAGTAGGTAGTGAGTTGGTTGATCAGACATCAAAATAAAATACAATAAAAGTACTTTTTCGGTGATTTCTTCTCAGCAGATTTCTGGCAAAAACTCTGAGAATAAATAAAATTGCCATGAAAAGTTCCTCAAAAATGTGTCGTTCGGAGTCGACTTTAAACTGTAGGTCCCGCCACTTATGTATAAAACTCACACACACAACATAAGTAGTGTAAGAAACTAGGTCAATAGTCCTGACTGAAGGGTTGTAATGGCCAATTATGTATGTATGACAATCTGTACTTTACTATATAAGGCTCGTATTTTTCAAAAAAGATTTTCACTATTTTATGGTTTTGGGGAGCAATTAAGCGTTTTCTTTCTTATAGAAGCTTTCTACCCAACACGTTTAAGAGCCCTCTGGACAGTCCATCTGCTAAATCGATAGAACGGGCAGAAACTGTCTCTTTTTTGCGATTAATGTTTCCTGAAATAAGGGTACGTCCAAGGAGTCTGGCTTCAGTGTCAGTAATTTTTTTCGGCCTTCTACTTTTCCTTTGAAAACTTTGACGTGGATAAAAATTTTTGTACTTAGCAAGAATAAAAAAAATCCAAGGACATAACTGCTGTCAAATTTTATAAAAAATTTTAATTTTTCAAGATTTTTTAATTACTTGTTAAGGGCTTCATTTAATTTATTATTTTACTTTTAACTTTAGTTTTCACACAATCTTTAATCATTCCAAACTAATATAAAATATCGTTAATTCAGTATTTTTTGGCTAGAACAAAAGTAAGTAAAATGTATTTAAGTAAGGTTCACTTCAAAATGATAAGGTCACCTCAATATTTGCTCAATTCATCCAATTTATTAAATATTATGTATAACCACCCTATTCAAAATTAATCTACGTTCAAATAAGTGGTTAAGAAGGTGATTTTTCTCTTAGAGCTGTACTTTATGTAATTTATGTAAATAAGTGAAAAATGCAATGCGTCAAGATGATAAGGTCAGTGAACAATAAGCAATTAATCTCAGCAGAACGTATTACAACTGTTAATTTTTTTCTTCTGTGCGGGAAACCTCTGTCAGCTTAACAAGAAGGACAAATTGAAATGGCGAAAAAGCAAAAACAGGGAAAATTATGGAAAGTTAAAAAGCACTGGCCGTCCAAAGGTCCTGACTGCCCGTAAAACTCGGCTAATCTCCTGAAAGGCCTGGAATTTCAGGAAATGTGCATAAACATTAAAAGAGGAATTGAACTTACAAGCCTCAAAAAGCCCAATTCTAAGAGCTATCAACGTCCAACCATACCTTATTTGAGCAAAATTAAAAAATTTCCTGTCTGACTAAGCAGCATAAGATTAAGCGTAAGGAGTTCGCGAAAATCAACATGGCAACTAATTGGCATCAGATAAACATTTTTTTTTTAAATTATGAAATATATCAAACATTTTTGGGTTTGCAGGTAATTTTAAATATAGAGCTGCAATAATAATAACAAATTTTCGAACTTTGTGTCTATTTGTTTTTAACTTTAAACTTTAAATATGAATACAATTCCGATGTCACGTTTTATACGCCGATATTATTATTTTTTGCTTTGAAGCCGTCGCAAAACTGAAAATCGTCGCTTAAATTTCGATACTAACGCAATCGTAAAAAAACAATAGATAGTCCATAAAAATTTAACTATCGGTACTATCGATGGTTTTGGTTCTAACTGCTTGTGTGTAATGGACAAAAGATGAACTGAAAGTGGCAGTCTGCAACAGCTGGCGTGAAATCTGTGCCAACGTTTGAAGTTTTTCATGCGGCCGAAGCTAATAATACTCTTTTTCAACCGATTGGAATGGGTTAATTTTTGTTTCATCCGACCAGGTCAAGCTTTTCCAAACGTCAACTCTCCATTTACCATAACTTAAGCAAAATTCTAAATGAGGCTTGACGTTTTTATGTGATAGAGCCACCTTTTTTATTTTTGTTTAATGGCGGATACCAACCAGATTCAGCAAAGTTCTCTTCAAGCTGTCCAGTCGGTCACATTTTTATTTCTGTCTTTTGCAGCTAGCTTTGGTGTTTTACTGTCCTTATTTGTCATAAGACGTGCCATAAGAAGAGTTGTAGAAATTGACTGCGTATTTCGTCATTTTCAAACACTTAAGACCGCATAGTGGAATATTTGTAGTGCTTTTGTTATTTTTCTTGCAGAGTCACCTTTTTCTGTTAGAAACACAATTCTATTTTCAATTTCAACAATCAATTCTAAATACCGACGATAATTAAGTTCAAATCACTACTGACAGCTTCTAATTCTTAAAATGACGGGTAGAATAGTAAATAAAAGAATAAAAAAATATATAACGGTACATACATACATAATTGGCCATTACAACCCTTCAGTCAGGATTACGATCTAGCTTCTCACACCACTTATGTTGTGTGCGTTAATTTTATACATAAGTGGCGGGACCTACAGTTTAAAGTCGACACCGAACGACAGATTTTTGAGAAGCTTTTCAGGGCAAGTTTTACTCTCAGAGTCTTTGCCAGAAATCTGCTGAGAGGAAGTTGCCGAAGAAATATTTTTCGTTTTTGATGTCTGACCTGTGATACGAACCCGGGCCTTTAGTCTAATAAGCCAACACACTACCCACTAGACCACGGCGACTTCTTATATAACGGTACATTAACGATAATTTGTATTGTTCTTTGCTTTTATACCAAAAAAAAAAAAAAAAAATTATAACTCAAGAATGGGCTCACCTATCAAAGCCAAATGTTTAGGCTTTGTTCGGACTGTTTAGTAGATGGTTTATGTAAAGTTTGCCTCTCCCACTTTTACGCCCACATCATCTATTTATCTAAAATCAGAAAATCGCTCCATCGATTTGACTAATTTTTCTTTCAAATATTTGTATTTATTCATTTAAAGTTTTCATCAAGAGAAAATTTTTCCCCGCCCACTTTTGCGCCCATTTTTTTTTTTTTGAAAATTACTTAAATCTTAAACTGTGCATTTGATTATGTTTTGATCTTTAGCAAAGTTGTTGCGCATGAGCCGATGAAAATTTCTAAATTGGTATGACCAATATTCGATAGGTGGCGCCACTGAAAATTACTCAAAATGAATCAAATCTTAAACTGTGCAATTTTTAACAAAGTTGTTACGTATGAATCGACGGAGATTGGTGCGATTAATTTCCGATGGATGGCGTCACTGAAAATTATTCAAAATGAATGGCAAGGAATTGGTCGACCTACACCCCAAGCACGGAAGAAAATAGCATTACGAGCCTCAGAATCAGACGAGTACTGTGACTGGAAAATCTTCGAGTATATGCCGCTGACATCCGTTCGCATGAGCCACTTGAACAACGAGAAGTGAGATTAGAAACTGATCGAATGCGTACTACTTAAGCCCTTTCATTTGAATCATCAGGACAACGGGAAACAAAATCAATAAAATGATTCAAAATTAATTGGACATTTGTGTAATGCCTTTCCGTCAAATTTATTTTAGTTGCGGGTGCAGCAACACGTGCATGGTACAGCTAGTATAAATATATAAATTATATTCATTAAATATATTTCACGTAAATGGGAGATCTTAAATATGAAATGTTTTTAATCGTCTGATTATGAAACTATTATCTAATAAAGAGATGGCCAACGGATAACGTGATCTCCTTAAACTTTGAAGGTAACTTATATTGAATTTGTTTATGTCTTCTTTAATCAAAGGAATGTCCAAATCTCTACGTATTGCACTGTTCGTAATGTGCAATGGTGCTTTAACAATATTTCGCAATGTTTTTGAATGAAACATCTTTTTAGGATTTCAATATTCGAGTTACTTGTAGTATTTCAGAATACATTTATAGAGAAGTAATATATTCTTTAAACTTAATTCAGTTTTTTGACCTGATAAGTAAGAAAAGTAAGACCATGAATAAATAAGATCTTTTAGATCTTATGTAAATTTTTAATTTGATTTTGGATCAGACTTGATACTTCTGTTGCCGACGAACTTGTTGGTAAGGATACAGTGTCATCAGCATAAGTGGCCACAGTAACATCGTCCGAACAAGGCATATCTGAAGCATGAACGGTATATAACATCGGTCCTAGGACGCTTCTTTGTGGTATTCAGGTTCCAATTTGGCAATAACTTGAGGTTTAATTTTTAAACCCTACATAAAATTGGCTTTCGCTTAAAAAAGATTTTAAAAGCAAATAGTAAGGTAAACAGGTAGAATACTTCTATTTTTATAAAGCATTTCACGGTGCCAGACTCTGTCTAATGTTTGCTGTATATCTAGAAATACAGCACAACAGTACTCTTTTCTTTTCCAACGATCTCGAAATTTCATTTACTAATTGATCACTGTTCCGGTGTACTATGTTTATGGCGACAACCAAACTGGTGGTCAGGAAATATAGACTTTTTTTCTCCAGAAATCGGTAATAGTCTTTTAAGGAATAATCTTTCAAATAATTTGCCAAAAGTTGATAGAATGTTTATCGGTCTATGCGATGTTACACAATTCTTAGGCTTATTTGTTTTATAAATCATAATAATATCGGTACATTCGGTTCTTTATTATTCAATTGTACAATTTTCTGACGTATTTCAGGTAGAGAAAATTGTTTCATGGGCATAATAAGTGTGTAATTTTGATTATTCTGGAAGGGCTTGAATGTATCTTCCAAATGTTTTAAAAAAGCTGGAGCCTTATATTTATCTGTCCATTTCCAAATAGTGTAAACGGCCACACATCTTTCATTGGAAAGTATTCCTATTCGTTGTGCAGCCCTTGCGTTGACCAACTTCTTCCTTTCCCTGATTTGGCGGAACTTGGTTAGTACAGGGACTGCATTTCACCTGTGGCATCACAACGGGCCGCCATGCGTGCTCAAGTGAGCTTTGTGATATCAGAGCTACCACTACGACCTATACCTATTCCTATTCGTTGGGCGTTGTAGTCTGTTGCCCTCCAGTCTGTTGCCCTCCAGAAATTTAGTTCACTTTCAGATGTATTTATTTGTAATTTATTAAGGTTATTTCCAGTCTCTTTGTTTTTGTACTCGGATAGACGTTCCTTTACAAGTTTGGTTGCTAAGTTCAAAATTTATTTGTCTCTCGGAATGTTGCCATATTCATCAAAGTCTCTTTTTATTTCTTATTAGTTCTCTGATCTCTTGGGAAACGTATAAACCGGATCTATAGGACACATTTGATATCGTAGATGGTCGAATTTGCGAAATAAATTAGAAAATGTTTCTGCTCTAGTTCCTCTGAAGTTTTTATTGAAACATTTAAATTCAGATTTTTCTCTAGTCAATAACCAAAGAAATTCAAATCAGATTTTGGTGAAAATTATTTCATAGTTTTATCAATAACTTTAACGACGGTATTAAGATTAATCATTAAAGCTCTATGGTCTGAATCAAGTTCATAATCGAAGGCGAAATCCAAGAGATCTGGAATTTTATTGCTATCAAATGGTCAATACGAAAGTCTGCCATGGGGAGACATTAAAATACATTCCCCACCTTTCATTACTCTTGAACCCCACCATGGATGTTTAAAATTAAAAACTACTGCTACTAGAATTTTCCTGACATTTAATATTATGTGTAGGTGGAATATTGATCGATTATATAGAATTAATATTATCATTGCACCTTATTTTAACGCCAGTAGTCTGAACGATGGGTTTCTAATTTCTTCAGCTATTTCATGTTTAATAGATAAGTACAGGCGCTCTATCTTTTATAATTAACCGTGTGAGTTTGCGGCCAATGAATACATTTAGGTGACGCATCCTAAAGTCTTTTGCATTCGATTGTTGAATGATCCATTCCGCATTCTACTCAAACAAATGGTTTTAAAGTATACGATTTTGTATGAGTTTATTTTTGACATTGATGGCATTCTAACTAGATGACCTTATTATCACTTGGTCATCATTTTTAGGAATAACACTAGTAGAATTTTATTTTATTTACATATATTATCTACTTACTTACTTAATTGGCCATAACAACCCGACTAACGTCGGTTGGTCATTTTCCATCTATTTGGAAAAGTTCGTTTATAATTCCTTTGGGCAATTAGTCGGGTAATAGATCTAATATTACCAATTACAGGGGTATTGCCAAACTCAGTGCTATTCCCAAGTTGATGGAGAAACTAGTAACGGATTATCTAACTAATCTTCTTGAATTTACTACACATGTTTTCAGGGGTTTTCTTGTCGGAGCTCGAACTGATATAATTTATACTTATTTCAGTAAAGCTTGTGATAGGGTTGATCCTAGAATTTTGCTTCTTAAATTTTCGTTAATCGGTATTCCTGATATTATTCGTCGTTGGCTAGACTCCTACCTCTCCCTTAGGACTCAGAGGGTATTGTTTAGGAATATATTGTCTAAGACCGTATATGTTATTTCTGATGTTCCGCAGGGTAGCCATTTCCATCCTTTACCGTTTTTATTGTTTCTAAATGATCTTCCTTGGGCTGTTTCTGATTGTAATATTCTGATGTATGCTGACAACGTTAAATTATTTTATACTTTTGATGATGATCATGGCCAAGCTGTTCTTTAGCGAAATATTGATTTGTTTGTAACTTGGCACAGGATTAATTTAATTGATCTTAACTTGAAACTGTGACTACATTTCTTAATTTGGGAGTATTATTGGATATTAAATATTCTTTTATTGATCATATTACTATGATGATTGTCAACGCTCGGGCAGTTCTTGGTTTTGTGAAAAGATGGGCTAGGCAATTCATTGATCCTTATATAACAAGACATTTCATTTGTTAGACCTATTTTGGAGTATGCGTCTGATATTTGGAATCCATACTATCATTTCATTGCCGTAGTGATTCAATTGAGTCTGTACAGAAGCAGTTTTTATTATTCTGTTTACGTGGCTTAGGATGGGATTATGCCAATGGGCTTCTGCCGTATGAGGATAGATTAGATTTGATAAAACTTCCAACTTTGGAACGTAGAAGGGCTGTTTTAGGGGTTTGTTTTGTTTTTAATCTTGTTAAAGGTGATATCGATTCTGAGTTTCTGCTTTGTAACCTGAATTTCAGAATTCCAGCAAGATTTTCACGGCACTCTTCCTTTAGATTTCTTTAGAACGAACTATGGTTGTAATTATCCTTTTCGTAGATTGTGTAATGATTTTAACTTACATTATTATCCTATTGATTTTAATTGTAGTGTTTGTCATGTAAAGCGTGGCTTGTATACTGGCATTAGTTTATAAATTATTGTATAAAAATGTATTTTAATTTTTTTCAGCTTGTGATTAAGTTCTGTAGCTGTTTTATGTTCTCGTTGCCATAACTTTTTCCTTACCCGCTACAGTTCGGACTGTAGTGTGTACGTTTCCCTTCATAATGGGAACAAGCCATCCGCGGTCGGGTGAGGGTGGGTTAGTGTGAGGCCGTGGACGTTCGAATAAAGTTTAAAGTACAAATTTTCAATGTGAGAAAAAATAAGAACATTCCGTGTTATTTTTCATATCGTTACTAGCTGACCCGGCGAACTTCGTCCCGCATAAAATTGATTTTTTTTATTGCCCAAACCAGGTCACGTTATTTATTTACTGTAATACGCTCCATAAAGCGCTGACGAAAGTGTAGCTGTTGTACTCGCTCTAAAACAAAAACTTACAGGCATAAATGTTATATACATATGTACATACAGAATGTACAGTGAAATCTCCAGTAGGCGGACACCGACGGTCACAGCAGATTTGAGCGTTAACGGGAGGTGTCCGTTCACGGGATGAATCGCTTTAGTAACGCCATAACTTTATGCTATTAAATATGCTATTATGACTAATGAGTAGATAAATTTCAATACAACTTAAGTATATGTTTAGTTAGTTTTTAATTCATTTTAGTTTAAAGATTCATTTGCACATATTTATATAAACACATAATATAAGACAGATCTTTTGGAATAATTTTTGATTTACATAATTGCCTCCATTTTTTTGCATTCCTCCAAACGGTTTTCCAAATTGGTAAGGTTTGCATTTATCACAAAATCATTTAAAGCAAAAGCTTTCAAACGCACAATCTGTGTTAGTGTTTCCTCGAACGATTTAATTTAATCGATTTTTTGCTCTACAAATTCCTCTTTCGAATCACTTGCCCCAAATGAACACATTCAAAAAAATGAACTGGGAAAATTGTCCGTTTAAAAGAGGTGACTGCCTACGGGAGGTGTCCGTTAGTAGAGTTTTCACTGCATGTAGTTATAAACCATCCAATTAGCCACTCCTATTTTTGGTAAGTTTGTCGATATTTCTACCACTCTACGAACTTACCCATCATATTACATTCGACTACGATCACTATGTCCCTACATATTAAATTTTAAAGGTTTGCTACGCCTACTTTTTTCTATATCGGATTTTTTTAAACCTTCTAAACCTGATAAGCTTTCGAACTAAAAAAGAATGATAAAAATCGGTTCACTAGTTTAAGAGTTATAAGTATCACTTAAAGGACGAGGGTAGTTACGCCCATTTTGGTGGGATTGTCGATATCGACTACGAATTTACTCACCAAATTTTATTCGTCTACGATCAATATGTATCTAAATATTCAAGTGTAACGATTCGCCACGTCCTCTTAGCTTTGGGAATATGAAAAATAGATGTTATTCGCTTCTCAGACCTACTTGATATGCACACAAAATTTTATGAAAATCGGTCGATCGATTTCGGAGGAGTTTAACCATTATTATAAAAAAATTATAGAATTTTAACTAAATAATTCTATAATAATTTGAATACCGTTTAATAGTGTTTAAAATGGTAAGACGGCATTCATATTGATGCGGTATATTATTCCAACCATATACATTCATTTTGTTGTCTTCGAAATATTCCTTATTATACTTTTCAATATTCATTATTCTGTTGGAACACCCAAACACAATATTAACAATATACAGGTAATCCTCGTATAACGCGCTACTTCTACAACGCGTTTTCGATGTAACGCAATTTAAAAAAGAAAAAACAGTTTCATTACAACGCGAAATTTTGACTTGTATAACGCGCCTTATTACGAAATTGAAAATGATAATTGTGAAATAATCGCATAATTACTGAAAGAACGTTCAATAAAATGTCTTAGGCCAGACATCAAAACAAAATATAAAAAGTATTTTTTCGCCGATTTCCTCTCAGCAGATTTCTGGCAAAAATTCTGAGAGTAAATAAAATTGCCATGAAAAATTTCTCACAAAATTTGTCGTTCGGAGTCGACGCTACTCATGTATATAATTAACACACGCAACATAAGTGGTGTGAGAAACTAGGTCAATAATCCTGACTGATGGATTCTAATGACCAATTATGTATGTATGTATTATACGCTCACTATTTCGCTCACTTATACGCTCACTATTTCGACGTAATATGTATGATGTTCGAAGTAAGTGGCGCAGACTAGTGAATATTTATGTTTTCCGATTGTTTTTTTTTTCATTGTTTTTTAATTTAGTATCGCTTTTATTTTAAGAAAATAATATGAAAGCTAAGTCTTCAATAACGCGGAATTTTCTTTAAATGTAACCACCACGTTATGCGAGGGATACTTGTACTAATTCAGAAAGTTTGATACAGTTTTGCATAATGTTTGAACACTGTCTAGTACTTTTAATAGTTTTACATCCATAGAAGTGTGTTTTGTGTGAATGACGCACGCACAGGTGACCTGATAACAATCTCTGAGTGGGGCCGCGCGAACAGGGTCGATTTCAATGCGCACAAGACCCAATGTTGTTTTTGACACACGGGCGTGTACTGGCGCTGGTGTTCTGTCATCTGTATCTATGGGTAATGTAAGTATTGAGAAGGCGAATGCTCTTGATGTTCTGGGCATGAGAATTACTTGTGATGCTCGTTGGAACGGTCATATTTTTCGACTGTCGAAGGTTTTATGAAACGGTACAGAAAATACTTCACTACATCCGACCTTGTTACTATTTACAGGACCTTAATCCGACTCCTGCTGGAGTACAACTCTCATGTATGGGCCGATGCTTCAAAGTCTATTTTGAAGCTCCTCGACTGCGTACAGGAGAGGGTGAATATGCTTATTAATGACAGTAGGGTACTTAGCTCTATTGATTCGTTGGAGCACCGTCGCAATGTGGCGTATGTTTCATTGTTCTATCAGTACTATAATGGGAGGTGTTCTCGGGAGATAAGGGGACTTGGTTCCCGATAATCACATATTTTTACGTGGTACTCGAGCTTCTCGCAGAGCACATCTTTTTGTGGTTGATTGTCCAGTTAACCGTACAATGCATTACAGGGAGAATTCATTTTTAGCCCACACTGCTCGCTTGTGGAATGATCTTCTTGCGAGGGGTTTTCCCGTCAATCACGATATTGGATAAGTTTAAATCAAATGTCTACAAACACTACTCCCTCTTTCCACTTTCCTATAACCTATTTTCCTAAACCTGCACAATGCACTGCATGAGTAGGGGCCATCCCCTGAGTGTTGGTTTTTATATAAAAAAAAAAAAATACTTCTACTTCAGTTTCTATACGATTTATTTCTTATTTATTTATGTTACTTTCTTCGAATTTTTTTTTTTTTTTGCATTTAGATGAATTGGAACTCATATGAATTGTAATACTCTATTGCTTTTTCTCGCTCCATGTCAATATAATTGCATATTAATTAATATTTATTAATGTTGTAATTTTTACATACACGTTTTTGTTTTTTTTTTGGAATAATATATGGTGTTTATACTATTTTGTCGCTCACAGTATATAAAATTAATAATTTCAGACGCAACCTTATAACCATAAATTTGCAAAGGTTAGGGCAGCCGCGTGTTTAAAAATATTTTATAAATGCGCGTGTCTCATGAAAGCCTTTGGGTCGCTATGTGTAACCTTTATTGGTTAAAACTATATTTTTTCTTGTTCTTATACGTTTTTAAAGCGCCCTTAAAATTCATTTTACTAGGAAAATGGAATAAAAACAAAAACAAAATTAAAGAAACCAGTTATATTTCTAGTTGTATTTACACATCTGTGTCCGGTTGTATAAAACAAGTTTAAAGAGGACAAAAAGATATATGACTTGAGTTGAATTATGTTTCGCGGAATACCGCGACAGATGATACATTGATCTAAAGTGTACGTACATACTCGTACATACATATAGTAGCGAGCAAAAGTGAATGGATTTTCAGAATACTTTAAGAGAAAGTGTATTAATCAATAGCCCAATTCAAAATCTCTTATGCAATTGTAAACACTTCCTATGAATTGTGAACAAATTATACCGATTTCATTCGCAACACTAATTGTAAAACACAAATACACAACTGATTGTCAAAAATAGAAAATAAATATTTGACTTTAACCCTTAGAGTACGGAGTGGGGTAACTTAGGTCTCCCAGTCTTAGTTTTTCTTGAATAACTACGAAAAAAATATTTTACCGTTTTTCTCCCTTTGGATAATATAATTTTATTTCGAATATTATATAAAACTTATAAGTGGCATTTAAATATCAACCTGTTTGGAATTGGAAGGTAAGTTTTTCATTCGGGTTACCCAAGTTACCCCACGTCAAAATTTTCGTTGCTTTTTTAGGACCAAAAATGGAAAACTACAAAAAAATCTATCCCAGCGACAGATAGAAGACTATATACAGCTGCATGCAACTCATTAAGAACACGAAGCTTACATGTGAGCTGGAAGCAAAAAATACAAGTTGTTGTATGATATTGTCAAAATTTATCCAAGTTTAGTTAATTAAACTCTTAATAGTAGAAAATAACTGCTTATTGTGTCAAATATTTTTATTATTTTTAATATGGCTGTGAGCCATATTTTAAAAGAGTATAGATTTCAGTCGTGCATATAATTAAGGACACACCGTAAACTTTATAAAAGCATGTATTTATAAGAAAAAAGTCGATGTTTTGTTGCAAAACTATTGTTGCTTGACATCTGCGAGGCATCGAGGTAATCAGATTTTCACATACACTGGTTGGAATGGCGTCCTAAGCTTTCCTAGCTTCTGCGAAAAGATGATCAAAATTGCTTACTTTTACTGAGCCTACCTACTTTGGTTTTTACAACTTTCCATACGTTCTAAATCAGATTATGATCTGGACTGCATGAAGGCCAATCAAATACAGTGACCATATTGTTCAAAAACAATTGTTTGACGTGATGAGCCGTATGCTTTGGGTCATCATTTTGTTGAAATATCCATACTACTGGTATATTTTCGCCAGAACACGGCATCATTGTATTGCTAAGGATTCTTACACATTGGAACTTGTCCATATTTCCATAAATTTTGTGCAGCGGCCCAACACCGCATGACGACATAGCAGCGCAAAGTGTAATAGAATCCCCTCCATTCTTTAAAGTGGCCCGGGTGTATCTTGGATTAATTTTTTTTTAACTTTGGCGGGCGAATATTTTTTTTACATCGGAAGAGACTCTGTTCTTTTTGTTTCATCCGATAATAACACTCTTTTCCATTTATTATATCTACAGATGGTATTGCTCCATTTTCACCAAATACTGCTATCCGAATTTGGACAAATTTTGACAATATCATAAAACAATTTTTAATTTTTTGCTTCAAGCTCACATGTAAGCTTCGTGTCCTTAATTAGTTGCACGCAGCTGTAAATGATAGTGAAGAGGATCCTAATGAAACGTTTGCAAAACGAAGGTAAAACCGTACCAATTGCAATTGAAATTGAAAAAAATTTTGAAAAGTTTACGATAGGAGATGGAAGAAAACGCGGTCGTTGCTTCCTATGTCCTAGGTATAGAGATAAGAAGTCGAGCGTGAAATGGCCACCATGCTTTAACTTTGTTTGCAATGCACATGGAACGGAAGAAAAGAAAATTGTTAGTCGGAAACATGTTAATGATTCCAGCTATGTCGAATAAAGATTTAAGTGAAATCGATTGACTGAGGGATATAGACATAGACATTAAATTATAATATTTTTCTATTTATCGTTTTTTTTTCTTTAGAAAAAAATTTAATTCCCAAGTTTGTGTTCCTTAATTATAATTGTAGCATGAAATGTTTTAATATTAATTGCGATGAATAAAAATATAAACTGAAAACAAATAAAATAATTATTTTTTACTTTGAAAATAATATTTTTAGTTTTATTATGCTATGAACATATGAACAACAAAACCCCATTTTTCTTTGGGGTACCCACTTCGCCCTTTATGTAAAAAAACGAGCTTCGTGCTCTAAGGGTTAATTTTATGATATTTCTTAAGAATTTATAAAAATGGTTAATGGAATTTTGAAGGAATAAATATTGGAGTCTATTATAGATGAGGCCGCCGAAGAGATTATGTTCTTTCTCTTCGGATCATTTTTGGTTGGATTTATCCATTTTTAGTCTTTTTTTTATATTTTGGGTGTCCATTCGCCAACGAAATTTATTTTTTTAATTTTTAATAAAATCGGTCGGTTTATTTAAGCATTGCAAAATGTGGAGTAAATTTAATCTAAAATGGTTTTGAGTAATGTTTATTTTATAAACAATAGCAAGAGTATTTCCGTATATTTTGTTATTGCAGTGTTAAAATATACTAAACCATTTTGCAAATGCATTTTTTTTTTTATAAAAACCAACACTCAGGGGATGGCCCCTACTCATGCAGTGCATTGTGCAGGTGTAGGAAAATAGGTTATAGGAAAGTGGAAAGAGGGAGTAGTGTTTGTGGACATTTGATTTAAATTTACCAATATCGTGATTGACGGGAAAACCCATCGCAAGAAGATCATTCCACAAACGAGCAGTGTGGGCAAAAAATGAATTCTCCCTGTAATGCATTGTACGGTTAACTGGACAATCAACCACAAAAAGATGTGCTCTGCGAGAAGCTCGAGTACCACGTAAAAATATGTGATTATCGGGAACCAAGCCCCTTATCTCTCGAGAACACCTCCAATTATAGTACTGATAGAACAATGAAACACACGCCACATTGCGACGGTGCTCCAACGAATCAATAGAGTTGAGTACCTTATTGTCATTAATAAGCACCTTCACCCTCTCCTGTACGCAATCGAGAAGCTTCAAAATAGACTTTGAAGCATCGGCCCATACATGAGAGTTGTACTCCAGCCGGGGTCGGATTAAGGTCCTGTAAATAGTAAGAAGGTCGGATGTAGTGAAGTATTTTCTGTACCATTTCATAAAACCTTCGTCACTCGAAAAATATGACCGTTCCAACGAGCATCACAACTAATTCTCATGTCCAGAACATCAAGAGCATCCACGTCCTCAATATTTACATTACCCATAGATACAGATGACAGGACACCAGTGCCAGCATCACGCCGGTGTGTCAAAAAACAACATTGGCTCTTGCGCGCATTGAAATCGACCCTGTCCGCGCGGCCCCACTCAGAGATTGTTATCAGGTCATATTCGACCCCCTTGCCCCAATCTCCAAAAGGCTAAGCCTCCGATCAAATGAATATGAATGGCAAATATTGATGTCATCCGCAAAAGAGTGGATAGGATTCGAAGTAATAGATAGAAGACCATTGAGAAAAATAAGAAAAAGAGTAGGAGAAAGAACAGAGCCCTGCGGTACCCCTGAATTTAAACATTGGCCTCACCAAAGCGGTGAATGGAACCATTCTACCTTTCGGAGAGTAAAGCCAAAAGATCACTAGAAGAGCGCCCTTTACGGAAACCGTACTGACGATCATTTAGAAAACCGTTGGACTTCAAATACCTCACAAGGTGGTGATTAATCATGCTCTCCATCACCTTTAAAAGAGCAGAACAAACAGCTATTGGGCGGTAGTTTTCAGGGTTATTAGCCTCACCCTTCTTAGGGCATTAGCCAGCCTCCAACATGAAGGAAAAATACCGGCACGATACGACAAACAGAAAAGCTCAGCTAATGGACGGCCCAACGTCGTAAAGCACTGTTTCAGAACCAATGCTGGTATACCATCCGGCTCAGAAAACTTGTTCACGTTGGGAACTGTAAGAATCCTCCTAACCGCCCTGGCTCGAAAGAATATACTAGGCATAGATTTATCTCTTGATTTAATCGAAATCTTTTTGGAAGGAATAAAAGTACTCATCCCAGTTTTAATCATATTCACTACCATCTCTGCTGCGGCATCGATATTTGATTCAAGGAAACACAGTTTCCAATTAAAGTGCCGGAAAAAATTATTGAGTTCATCCCAACGTGCTTTCCCGTAGTTAAAAACAGAGCGTTTCTTAGCAATAGGTGAAACCTCACGAAGTCCAGAGAACGGAAAAGAGGCAGAGATGGTACAACAATCTGAATTACCGAGAATTGAATTGGGCTAATATAATGTTTAGGAAAAGACTACTATTGAATGCAAAATCATTGAAATCGTTTTCCACTCTATTTGCATTAAAAACAATTGGAATATTTAACCATGTTTTCACATTTGGACTCAGTTTGTTAAGGAGTCGGCTACATTTTGTTGGCAAACAACCGAATAAAACCACTCTTTTAATTAAATTACAATCTTTTTTATAATAATTTACTTCCAGCTGACGTCCACTAGGGACATTACACACTTAAAATTCTCTGCAACTTGGAGCGCGACTTAAGCAGTACTATTAAGACCAAAAATATTTCACTAGATGGTTTTTAGATGATATCTAGTAAGCCGTCTACCATATTCCTCTGCTTTTACGAATTGGTAAAACGTTCTTATATGCCTTGGACCAGTCCCTGTCTACTCTTGTTAAGCCGACATGAAATATGAAATCTTCGCTCTAGAACTTTGAGACATTGCCTCTAATATTGTCGTTTGCATTCTACAAGGGCTTTTGCAGTTAGTATTCTGTTGTTTCCCAAAGGCTAGTAACTTGTTTCGATTTATAATATCTTCCATCATTTCCTTAATTATCGTAGTCTACGTCCACAGATACGTCCATATTATGTCAAATCATTATTTGTTGGTAAATGACGAATGATTAACTTGGATTATCAAAAATAATTACCACCATTTATAATCTTATCGTCAATGAACAGGACTTTTTCGCCAAGGTTGGGTATATGTAATGTCAATCTGTTTTATAATGGACATGCTCAAGTTGTATGAGATCGTAACAATATAATGCGACTGGCCGGAAGACAAATCCAGTGCTGCCTCAGCCTGTATCTAATCCCTATAACTCTAAAATCCATTACGTCTTCAATCTTCTGTTGATAGGTCAGTAAGTTGGTTGACTACTCTGCATGACAGCCAAGTCCGTTGGGGCCTGAAGTAGGTATTCTCAGAACGTGTGCTTAGCATTGTATTCACAGGTTTATATTTTTCGTAATAGAAAACATAGGTTAAGAGTACACTACCCCTAGCATATTATATTTATTGATTTTATTAGAGTCCTTGAATCTCCTCAGACTCTGCCTCTAGGGTACTCCATATAGTGTAACCGGAAATTTTAAATCATACATTGTCAAATAATGATTAGTAATTAAATTACTTTTTTCTGAATGGTGAAATAATGATTAAAATTACGATTACTTTTGGTTTGAATAATTAATAATTAATTACAAAAATAATCAGAATTACTGTCGATCAGTAATTGAAAAGAATCCAAATAAATCGAAAAATAATCAAATTCTTTTCAATGATTTTTTTGCTTATTTTCAATTATTGAGAATTCAGGAGTTCTACAATTTATTCCACACATACTTACATACATAGTTGACCATTACAACCCTTCAGTAAGGATTACCACCTAACTTCTTACAGCAATTATGTTGTGCGTATTAATTTTACGCATGTGTGGCGGGACGGACCTACAGCTTAACATTGATTCCGAACAACTGATTTTTGAGAAACTTATTCATGGTATTTTTATTTACACTCAGAGTTTTTGCCAGAAATCTCGAGAGAGAAATCGCCGAAGAAATTTTTTTTATACCTGACGTCTAATAACTTCTTCTATATAAAATTCGTTTTTGAAAATTACTTTTTTCACCACCTGTCTGTAACATGAAAGTATGGATCCTTAAAATTATCATCTGAAGAAAAACCGCCATCAAAAACATTTTCTGATATTTCAAAATCTTGAATTCAATTTATAGGAACCTTTAACAACCAAAAAATGTTAAATGCACATTAAATTGTCCCGAAATTTTTTTTAGATTTCCCTAACGCAATAACTCCTGCATAATAATAACCAAAATGATTTTAAAAATAAAATGAAACAATATCTTCAGGGTTTCAATAATCTTAAAAATTTTGAAAAGTAATTGCTTTTACGATTATATTTCGCTATGCTTAATTTCGACATCTAAACTTAATATGCCACGACTATGTATAACAACATATTAGTTTACTGATCACATTAGTTTGATGATTGGCAATGCTCGGGCTGTTCTTGGTTTTGTGAAAAGATGAGCTAGGGAATTCATTGATCCTTATATAAGAAGACATTTCACTTGTTAGACCTATTTTGGAGTATGCGTCTGTTATTTGGAATCCATACTATCATTTCATTGCCGTAGTGATTCAATTGAGTCTGTGCAGAGGCAATTTTTATTATTCTGTTTACATGGCTTAGGATGGAATTATGCCAATGGGCTTCCGCTGCATGAGGATAGATTAGCTTTGATAAAACTTCCAACTTTGGAACGTAGAAGGGCTGTTTTAGGGGTTTTTTTCGTTTTTAATCTTGTTAAAGGTGATATCGATTCTGAGTTCTTGCTTTGTAACCTTTAGAGGAGTATTTGAAGAGACCGTTACAATGGTGTGTTTATATGCTCCCTACTAGAGGTGTGCACAAGACATTCGACTAGGTTACCCTTCACCGAATGCAATCCAATACTGTAGTGCACTCTTTTCTGTTGATCTTGATTTTACGAGTGCACTGAAATGTGAATTTCTCATTTATTCAATGTATACAACAGCACTCGTTTGCCTGTAAAGTATCGGAACTATGCTTTGTGTTGTAAGATCATATTTTACTACTGAAGCTACATTTTCAATATTGCCATACGAATATCAGTAGTATAAAAAGAAGTAATAGTTTAAAAACAGTTTTTCTCAAGAAATAAAAAGTTTAAATGGTAATGCTAGCGAGCAAACAAAGAGCAAAACATTCGGACCTTTTTTATTCATTGTTGGGAGTAGGTTATGATTTTACGTGCGCGGGTGATTTAAATGTAATAATTTAAAAACAATTTTGCAGTGGCAAAACAAAAATTAAAAAAAAAATTATTATGGAAAATAACTTGCTTTCGCCTTAAACTCAAAAAAAAAAAACTTCTCCTTAAGTAATAAGTTTAAAAGAGTTACTGGCAATGCTGGCGTCGACGAAGATGTTCGGTTGCCGAGAGCAAAAAAGAAATGCACGTTGTGACTCTGTAGAGTACAAAATTTTTGTTGCTTCTCGCAACTCTCTTTTATACTGTTGTACAATGGTTTACTAGCGCATTTGTTATTTTGTACACTATCTTTGCTTCACACTTATTTATATTTGCAGCTACAATCAATATTCGGTAAACCTGGAAAAATTGTGCACTCGAGTTTTCGTAAGTACCTTTAATCCATCATAAAATTAATTTGCAACTGTCTGTCAATTACGTAGTTAAAGTATACACTCCAATTTAGTTCTTAATCAAATAAAAACCGGCTTTTAAAGCAAGAACCAAGCTAAACATATTTTTCATCTGATTATATACTCTCGTTCTTTACCCGAAAATATCAGATCAGTTGTGGATTGTATTATCGGGAGAAATGCTTTTTTGCTCACCCGGAAAATCTACTGTTTAATGATAGAGACCATATTAGAGATGAATAATCAAAGCTAGAGAAGCTGAAAGTAGCACTAAATACAGATTATTTAAACTACCAAAAATTAACTTCGCTACTGTAGATTCCACCGAAATTATTTTATAGCACGAATGTAGGGTTACAACACCGCCTGTTCTTCGGCATATTTCAAATGAGGACCTTCAAATCATGGCAAAAGATAACAGTTTGGAAATTGATGACTTTCCTTGTCGCACACAAGCTGTCCAATAATGTGTTAAACAGAAATCACGAGCAGAAATGCTTGTAAATTAATTGCAAGCAGCGTTGCCACAAAGAAAAATTTTTTCCTACCAATATTCCTTCCAAAACCCAAGAATGATAAACTAAAGATTACGCCATCACACATACAAAATTAAAACTTTCTGCGCATGTTGAATCAATTACGTCACGAAAATTGTTTTCCCATTGGCTAACGATAATGAAAGTTATTTTGCAGGGCAGCCAACTACTTTCACGTAGTGCATACACTTTTCAGAAGAAATGTTAATTTTCACATATGAAAAAAACTTGGGAACCTTTAAAATAGCCTAACTACGTCATCTAACGGAAAATCATGCGCAAAGCGTAATCTTTAGTTTATCATTCTTGCCAAAACCTACCAAAATTATTCCAATCCTACCAAAATTTGAATTTAAACAATTATAGATTAATCAGAATGAAATTTTATTGCTAAACTTAAAAAAAAAAATTTCACATACAGTGGTGGCCTTATATTTAGAAACGACTCAGCAAGATGGATGTTTGTCAATTTATTTCCAAAACTTTGTTATTCATTTTAAAACTGAGAGTAAAAAAAGACAACACAACATGTTAGCTTCAATTTTAAAATAAAAAAAATTCACAGCATCAATATCATTTTTCAAAAATTTAGCTAAAAACAAAAAATTCCAATTTCTGGTTGGTCATAAATTAGAAACAAAAAGTATTCTCACAGACAGCTTAAAAATATCTTAATGAATTCACATTTAACGGTTTGAGTGCTGCGCGGCGCAAAAGCGCTGCATTTATTTGTTACGATTATCGCTTTTGCGCTGCGAATTTCAGAGTAAACATTTAGTCAAAAGCTAAAATAAAATCCTCAAGATCTCTTTTGACAATTATTTGAAACCCCAGGCAGGAAGTCTAGAGCCTGAAAAACCACTCTAGCAGAAGACAAAATTATTTGAATTGCCAGTAAGAGATAATGATTCAACCAAAATATAATTTGATGATTTTTTTCTTCTTAAATTATGATTTTTAATTTATAAAAATTATGATTTTTTTATTTCAAGTGAGTACTAATTGTACTACTTAGTGAAGTTTACCGAAGTTATTTTTTTAAGAGTCTAACAGTCGAGTGATATCGAAAGTCGTCCAATATTTGTATTTTTTGCAAATATTATTATTTCCTTTAACTCAAACATTGGTCAACTTCTGGTGGTCGCTCAAACGTGAAATTGACACATATACAATCAAGATCCAAATTTTTTGAGCCAAAAGTTCATTTGATGAGATGGACATGCAGTGACGAGCAGAGGTGAGTGCATGTTCACAATACTGATTTTCGTCATTCACAAAAACAAAACCATGCAAGCAAATACAAAAAAAAAATTAATTTTAATTCGTCATTTTATTCTTAACAAATAGCAATAAAAAAAACAATAATTAATGAAATGAATTCAATGAGTTTGAATGAAAAAACGAAAATAACCCACATAAACTCAATTTTGCACGTTTCAAGAAAATTCAAGAAACTAGCCCAATTTCAATATTTGGTCCATAGAAAGTTATTAGAAATAGCTTGATTTACGTGGTTTGAGATGCTTTCTACCAAATGATCAATAAGATCTTTCGGAATTCGATGCCATTTCGCATTTATACGATCCCAAAGTTTGACAATGCCTGTTGAGGCTGTTTCGTGCTGTCCGAGCCGGATTTTCACGAATGGCCAAAAATTTTTAATCGGATTGAGGTCTGAACTTTGTGCGGATATTCCAGCAATTGAAAATTTTGTTTCCCATCCCATATCTTTACAATTTTTGCTGTGTGCTTCGGATCACCATCCTGTTGGAAAATAAATTCTTATTCGGGATAAGCACATTTGTCCATAAAATTCGGAAGATGGGCTTGCAGAATCCTTAGATAGTCTTTCACATGATACCATCTACTAAATGTAGAGGGCCAACATGCCACCATATTAAGCATCCCCAAACCAAAATATTTTCATCGCTGTTTTTAACAGTTTGCTTCACATGGTTTCTTTGAACACGTTCCCTGGATCTGCGCTAGCAGTACTGCTTTCCATGTGATTGGAAACGTGTTATCTAGTCTGATGAGTCCAAATGTAACCACTTTCAGTAAGATGGAAACGTGCAAAATTTATTTTATGAGTGTTATTCTGAAATAAAATGATTAAGCATCCGCCACACATGCGTTCTTGTCGCAGTCTGCACAATTGTGCTATGAAATGGTAATCCCTGATTTAAAATTTGTTTAATCCGTCACTTGGTTATGTTTAGTCCCAGCTCCGACGTTATTTGGGTACAACCTAAATTATTTGTAATAGCTAAGCGCTTTATTGATCGTTTCTACATAGCGGTCAGTCAGTTTTGGCTTTCTACCACATCGTTTTTTAGTGCCGTATTATTTTGGATTCCCCAAATAATTTTGTACGTTCATCTTAGATCTCTCAATTCTGTTTGCTATAGACCTTATTGAAGGCCCATTTTCTGGGCATTGTAATAAGTAACATTAAAAATTAATGTTCTTCCTATTACTTACTCAAAACATGTAAAATAAATTTGTACCACATATTTTCATCCTTGGCTATACTAGCCATATAAGTTTCTATTGAAAGAGAAGTTTTTGTTTTGGATTTTTTTTCTTGACTGATAAAAAATGCAATGATGCGCATGCCAAAACATTGTTTGAGAAACCAAATTCCTAGTAAATGAAAGAAACACACTGAAAGTAACAAACCGACGAAAACAAAAGTTATGAGAAAAAAAAGAAATATACCCCTGAAAATAACTCTTACTTAAACAAAGTAAAAACATGTTCTCGAAAATAATTATTTTTCTTAAATGTAAATATTATTTATTAATTTTCAATATCAAAAATGAATTACATAACTACTAGGGTGATCGATTGTTCGAGATATGTATTTCAAAAATCGATTTTCGAATAGTTGAAATTTGAAAAAAACCGGTTGGAAATTTTAAAATTCAAAAATAATAATAATAAAAAATAATTAATATTCATATTATATTAATATATATTATTCTTAATTCTTCATACAAACTGGTATAAATACTGTCTAAGTGGCATCTCTGCACAGCGGATAATAAAAGCGCCAAAAATAAAAAATAAATAAAATGATAAAGAAATGGGCAAAACCTTTCCTTACACAATTTAGGCTTTCTTCCTTCACACAAATGTTCAATCATACCAAAATCATTTTCAATGTCCTGAATTGTACACATTTTTTCAATTATTTTTAACACTTTTTCTACAATTTATAAAAAATTTAAAACAATTCAAATAATTTTTGTTTTTGATTTGTTTTGATTTTACAACTTTTGACAAATGACAACCAGCTGACAGATTTTAAATGATGTTCACTTCGTTAAAAACAACTTCACCTTGTTTTAAGTATAAAATTGACTTTTGTGGAAAAAGTAAGCTTTTTATCGTCTATAGTAGCCGAAAAGTAGTGTTTTTTATAAATGGTACTTAAAGTATACTTTTTTGATGACTATGATTATGACCCAATAACAATAAACACATTGTTATTAAAATTCATTCAGAAAATATAATTTGTTTGTTTTTAATCTCTTTTACTTATTAAAAACTTTAATAATTAATACACCCAACTCTTTTTTTACACGGATTTGAAGTTACACGGCTGAAAAAAAATTTTTTTTGTGAAAAATAGTATAATTTCAAAATCACTGTCTTGTGATTATGTTTGTTTTTACCACACACACATTTCTTTAAAAAAAATAGTCGACGACGCAAGACCTTTCGGAAAGTATTCTGACAGTTCAAAACTCTATTTCCGGACGAAAGTCATCATTGGATAATTTGATGGATATCTCCAGCGATCATACAGACTTTAGTCCAATTTGTCGCAAACAATTGCGCTTGTTATCAAGTAGCGACGAATAATTATGTAGTGATTAAAATATTTTTCTTTATTTCTATTCTAATTTTTATGTTCTTAATTCTTAATTTTTTCACCTCTATGAGTTATGTATTTTAGATTATAATGCTCAATAAAATACCATATCGCACCTTTATTGCAACATAGTCATATCTCAAAAAGTTAAAAGTTTTTAGTTACTTAAGCAAATCTGCTCTTTTATACCTTCTTTACATGTTGGAAAAAAATCAGTTTTATATCCCAAGCTGAACCGAAGTTATAGCAAACAGTGTTTGCGACAATTAGATCACAGGACTTATGTCTTGAAAACTTAAATCGCATTTTGCCAAGTTCAAGTTTTTTGAGATATGACTATGTTGCAATAAAGGAGCGATATGAGCATACAATTCTATGCATTTCTGAAATTTTATAGTTTTCAATTTTTTTACACGTTTTTTCAAAGTAGACATAGTCCTTTATTTCATCTTACACGGTTTTCAGATGACATGGAACGTATCCCCCATTTTACTATAGGAAACGTCTCTTTTTACACGGATTTCTGAGGAACGTATCTACCGTGTAAAAAAGGATTCGGTGTACTATAAAATATTTACATTTTTAAGATAAATTCATTAATTTATAGTTGTTTTTACTTTTCATTTAATAATTATTATTAAAACAAAAATAAGAAATATTTTATAAAATATTTTCAAAAATATAAAAAATTATCAATAACTAAATATAATATTTCATTTAATTGGTATTAGTTTCAAATTGTTATAATAAAAAACTAAGAAAAGTTAATAAAATAAGTTAATTAATATGAGACACCATTAGTTGTAGTTTAGAATATAATAATTCTAAATTATGAATTTCCATTTTTAGTTCAGAAATTTTTAAATGAATTTGAAATATTTTTATTCCATTAATTTCAATTTAACGTGACCATGTTTCAAAAATTCTAAAATATACTTAGAAATTTATAAAATGCTTTTAAATATTTCTTAAATTCAATTGGAAAAGTATGGAACAAAAAAAAATGCACTAAAAAGATTACTTTAAACATAAATTATTAACAAATAAAGTTTAACATTTTTGTATTAAATGTTTAAAAATAGTAAACTTAAAAAATCGTTTTTTATAACAAAAAAAAAACCGATCTATTCGATATTCGAAAAACCAACATTTGGAAAAAACCGACAGCTGTAAAGTCAAAAAACTGGTTTTTCCATCGGTTTTAAAACCCTAATAACTACACGGTGCGACAGTGAAAATACATTCGGGCAACTACATAGTCTAAGTTAAGTAGAACTCAAAAATACTATTTTTTATCTCGAATCCTCCAAAATTGTTTTTTTTTTTTATTAAATTATTTAACTCAATGGACAAATTCCGAACTGACTAGTAACAAATACGAATAAAATTAAATACAATTACAAACAATCTCTTCAAAAATACAAGTTATAGTTACAATAAAAATGTGAAAAGTTAAGTTGTGAATTGAGAAAAACTCTGACAAATAATTAAATTGACGGCAAATTCTAGTTAACCGATCAGCAATTGAATATAACAAGATTATAATAGCGGAAGTTACGACTAGGAATATTGAATTTAACAGATCTTAATACAAATTCACCGCAAATAATCATAAAGGTTAATCATAAAGGATATATTTAACATTGTTCGATTACTCTTACTGGTAGGCAGTTTGATTGATGCCAGTCTATAGTATATGACGCAAACAGAAGAATAGAAATTGTTGCTGCACAGATTCGATGTGTTCACTGTAAACATTATGGTGAGGATTCCATACAATGGATTCGTACTCCAAAATTGGTCTGACAAGCGATACATATAGCTGTTTCGTTATAACTGGATCAGAAATTTCTTTTGTCCATCGTTTTATGAAGCCAAGCCGAGAGTATTTCTTGCCTTATTTACAGTCAAAGTGATATGATCATTAAAGTTTAATTTTGTAACAAATAGGATCCCAAGATCCCTTCTACAACCGCGATAAAATTATTTCTTGAGAACCGCATATATTGGCATTTTTATATATTCAACAACATCATGTTGTACTCCCAACACAAAAAGAAGTTCAATGGAATTATTAAAGAACAGAAAAACTTTTATATCTTCAGCATACATACATCAAGATATTGGCAAAATTAAAAAAAAAGAAGTGGACCAAGATGGCTGCCCCAAGGAACACCAGATAACAGATACTTAGATAAGATATCTAAGTATCCCATCAGGACCAGGACGAAAAGACATCTTTAAACGTTTCAGGTTCACCAAAATGTCATAGTCTCTAAACCTTGGAATAGATATTACTTGAGCTGATGTCAGCGGGTAAGGGTAAGTATTAGTATCCTTGTACTGGCGAATAAATCAGTAAGCATATCACATATGACATCAACAATACCAAATTCGTTATCATCAAATTCCATAAAGGATGGAAAACCAGTAGAATTTACAAACATATAGAAAGGTCTATAATTCTTAATAAAATTATTTTTCATTTTATCCATATATATTTTACGTAGTACATGACTTAGAATGTTAATTCCGAATTTGCTTAAACTACTTTCCGTCAATTAAGGTTTTAAGGCGAACACAAATTTCAATTATTGAATGCACTTTCTTATAAAAGTTAGAAATCATGATTTATTTGACAAAAACGGTTCTTTTTTACCTTTTCACACAAAATTTTAAATATTCAATGTTTTTTTGAAAGGGTACAGATTAGCCTTTAAAACGATACTAATTGCAAAATATGAATAAAAACTATAAAATATTCATTTTGCCACATTAGAACAAAATAAAAAATGCACTGAAGGTGCATTCTCTTGTGAAGAGATTGACACTTTGCTTGATCGAATCGAACAAGAATTGTCGTATGTAGTTATAATTTGAATAGTAGAACAGACGTGTTGCCATCTCATCAAATGAACTTTCAATTAAAAAATTTTCAAAAGTTTTGATGAATCTTAATTGTTTATCGCAAAATGTGTCAATTTAATCAGATGTTGGCTGATATTGTTTTGTTTTTTGCAAGTATTATCATTAGAATATTCAGCTGTCATTAATAAATAAAAGAAAAAAATTTTTAAATTAAAATAAAAATTAATCGTAAAATATCTATAATTTCTAGCCCATGCTCCAAAGATTTATCTTTTTTAACCTTCACTGAAGCAATCTTTCTTGCAAATTAAGATAATAATATCTCTTTTTGATTGTTCAGACTGGAAAATAGCAATTGGAATGAAAATAAAAACAAATTCACCAATACAAGAAATAATCAACAGATTTGATTTAATATTGCGCAAATATTTGTAAATATTAACGGATACTACTGTCAGTGCGAATGAACTTGAAAGGTAACAGAAAACTTTAGTTTTTCCTTGCCAAAAGCACAAATGTTTAATCGTAGTGGGTGTTTGAAGTTTCAGATAACCTTTTTGGGATACAAGTCGGCACAAAAGTGTTATAACCCGTGAAAATTAATTCAAATATTCATTTTTTTTTTTACTTTTATGGACAGAAACTCAATGCATTTCGATCGGCTGGAATGAATTGTCCTCAGTTATCCTCAGCAAAAAACAAAATTTTAAGCTTCTTATCGATTTTTAAACTTTTTATTTTAACCAAACCAGTGTGTTGGTTTATCAGACGTGAGGCCTCGGTTCAAACCCCAGGTCAGGCATCTCCTACTAAACGAAATATGACAAAATATTTCTTCGGCAACTTCCTTCTCAGCAGATTTCTGGGAAAACTCTGAGAGTAAATAACATTCCCATAAAAATTTTCTCAAAAATCTGTCGTTAACTCTTAACTGTAGGTCTCACCACTCATGTATAAAAATTAACGCACACAACATAAGTGGTGTGAGAAACAATGACCAATTGCATATGTATGTATAGTTTTAATAAACTATACCAATGTTACTTAGTTTCACTAAAATTTTCGATGATGATAAAAATATTCCTCAGTCCGAAAATATCATACATAATTGGCCATTACAACCCATCAGTCAGGATTACAACCTAGCTTCTCACACCACTTATGTTGTGTGCGTTAATTTTATACATGAGTAGTGGGATCTACAAATTAAAGTCGACTCCGAACGACAGAGTTTTGAGAAGCTTTTCATGGCAATTTTTACTCTCAGAGTCTTTGCCAGAAATCTGCTGAGAGGAAGTCGCCGAAGAAATATTTTTCGTTTTGATGTCTGACCTGGGATTCGAACCCGGGCCTTTTGTCTAATAAGCCAACACACTACCCACTAGACCACGGCGACTTCCGAAAATATCACAGATTTTAAAACAGCATTACTACATATTAAGTTATTTTAAATTCGCCTTCACTCATCTTAAAAATTATAGCATACAGTAATCCCCGGATATAATAATATAAATGCCAATATTGTACTTCATACTGTAAATTTAGTACAAAAAATTTCGCCTGTCTTGTAACACCTTTCTTTTCGAAATTGGTCCTGTTCAACAGCTACATCATTCGTGCAATTAAACGTTTTAGAATTTCTTTTTCGGGTACATGTTAAGTCATTAAATTAAGCTGGTGAAATAGCAACTCTGGAGCCATTGCAAGCCAATATCCGCTATTAAATCGATACAATAGATTTATTGTAAAAAGTAATAAAAATTTGAACATCGCAATGAAATTCCATAGAATGTTTCTTTTGATTTAATTTTTTCGAGGCAGAAGCTACACTGTCCCATCCTGAAGTCGTAACTAACTGACGCAATGTAATCTTAGACGATTGATTCCTGTTAGAAAGCGTACAAATTACCAACGGTAGCCTTTCGTAATTTGTAAAACTTTTCTAATTATCTGGTCTGGTGCAGGCCTCAGACAAGTCAACGACCTGATTCTTTGACTAGTTAATGCTGCAATACATTTCCTTTCTATGTCTATAAAGTCTCTACGAATTCATTTTCATTTCGAATTCAATATTCTACCAGTTTGAATGATACATGGCTATTTGGTATCAGATGTAGGATTTCAGTACAAGACTTTTTGAAAGTGGTTATATCTGGGGAATATTGTAAATAGCGACATAACTGGGTTGAATACTTGACTAGACTTGGACTTGTTTAGTGCTCGTAGTGACCGCTCTTAAATGATACGTCTTAGTTCACGCAATTGTGTTGGGGTTCCAATTACTATAAATCCTTGTTCGGTACTCAACCGAAAATTGAATGCCCCCGGGCATTTGTAAAAATGGCAAATGAAAATGCAGTTTAGGTACTCGTACTTGCTCCTTAGTCATTGAACTTTGACGGTATCGACATCGTAAGAATTTGTATTTGGACGATTAGTAATAAACATGTTAAATATTTAAAGCCTTACAAAACAAAAATATTTTCAAGTTCATATTAGAACTGGTCAATGAATTTCTAATTCGTAACATTTTCATATTTTCATAAAAATTTATTAATATTTTTATTCTGTCTAATTGTTTTGCATAGAGCTTTAACCCTCTACTGTCCACGATCGCCTGTAGACGGATTATATTCAGTGTTCATTTGTTCGCTTTCCAAATTCTGTTTTGCTTTCTTTTTGCATTTTGATTACTTTAGGGAAGTCCAAAAATAATTTTTATTATATTTGCAACATACGCTGATTCTTTGAGCACCGATCATTGTCATTTAAAGTAGAAAAATTGTGAAATTCAGACAAAATAATTACACTGTGAGACAGTGAAAATACACCCGAGTAACTATATAGTCTACGTTGTTCAGTTAGTTGAGTAGAACTCAAAAATTCCTTTTTTATATTTCTCGAAACCTCCAAAGAACTTTTTTTCTTTACTTTACGCAAGAATGATGGACTAAAGATTACGCCTTGCGCATGATTTCCCGTTAGATGACGTAGTTGGGCTATTTTAAAGGTTTCCAAGTCTTTTTCATATGTGAAAATTAACATTTCTTCTTAAAAGTGTATGCACTACGTGAAAGTAGTTGGCAGCCCTGCAATATAACTGACATTATCATTAGCCAATAGGAAAACAATGAAAACAATTTTCGTGATTCAACATGAGCAGAAAGTTTTAATTTTGTGTGCGTGATGGCGTAATCTTTAGTTTATCATTCTTGACTTTACGTACAAATTTCTGGATTACTCATACATTTCCGACGCGATTTCCAAAATTTAAGTCTCGTTGGAAAGATGGATGTACTTTCAGAATATTATAACTTATTCCATAATTTTTTGATAATACGAAAGAAAAAAAATTCACATTTTCCAAGTTTACATTATCAAATCTGATATCATATTAAGTCGAATAACAGATATATGTATACCGTTTTAAAGGTCCATCTCTCCCCTATCCAACAAGATTTAAATTTCGATTTAAATTCGGGTCAGAAATGTTTGAGTAATCCAGAAATGTGTGCGTAAAGTTAGAAAAAACAGTTTTTGCCAGTTTGGAGGGTTCGAAAAATACAAAAAAAAAATATTTTTGAGATCTACTCAACAAAACTCACAACCCTCACTATGCCATTAGCCGAGTGTATTTAATTTTTTTTTTATTTTGTCGCATAGTGTTATTTTGCAAAAAGTGTGAATTTCAAAAAAATCAAATAAAATATTAAAAGTTGGCAAAGTTAAATAAAAAAAATTATTAATGTTTTGCTGATAGTGTTAAGAAAACACAAAGAATAAAAAACTTTCGGAAACTTTTTATTGATCTTGAAAGGCAGACCCTCTGGAGGCGGTCTTAAGACAATTCAGCAAAAAAAAAAAAACCAAATAAAAATACATGTATTAGGTAAATTTGGAACAATTTTGAAGATAAAAAGATGACATGGAACGTCGACAAATGGAAAAATTATCATCTCGTACTTATGAAGAAATTGAGAAAATTTTCGATTTGATGAATTTCTCTGAAGAAGATGTGGAAGACGACTTTGATAATGATGCTTGTGAGGCTAAAGGCCTCAACGTTGGATTTGACGAGGTGGTAAATAGGACGATGGATATGTCAGAATCAAAGCTGGTATCCTTCGTTATTGACGTCCCTTTCTAATTCGATTCATTCAGTTACACCTCGGCCACAGAAACGCAAATGTAATGTGCCTGCAGAGCAGATGATAGTATTAAATGTAAATCCCACAATTTCGAGGAAATCTTGTGGCAACAAAAGAACTTAGTAGTAGATAACTCTGCGATTGCATTTTCTGAACCTGAACAAGGAAAATATCTCGCAAAGCTTTGATACTCTAATGTTTCGAGTACTTTATGACCGTCACTATTATATACCCCACTCAAAAAGATAAGAATTTCCTTCTTTATATTCAGATCGAAAACACTTCAGTATATTGGCACAGGTACCACATTTTGTTAGCTCTGAAAAAAGTTTGTTGATCTCGATTGGCACAATATAATCGATTTTATGGATAATTTTATTGGTCGATACAAAATTTCCATGAAGTAAGCAACAAGTACACAAATCGACTGTTCTTACATTTGCATAACTTAGCCATGTTAAACGCCCACTTTTTGTTTAACAGAATCAGCAAGCTTAAAGCTAATGGTACGCGATATCAGCTATCCAACTTCTGAGCAGATATTGAGTCCGTACTTTGTAAACAGAGTCCTTCGTTGCCAAAAACACCAGTTCGCCCACTTCAGGATCAAAAGACAATGCCTTCTACGATCTACAGATGATGGAGTCGGACATTTTCGAAACTCAAATTGTATGTCGTAAATTTAATATAAACTAGACTAGTTCTACGATTTTCACCCATAAATAACTTGAACAAACTGTTTTTACCATAAATATTGATTTTTTTAATTGTTTTTTGTATTACCTTATAAAGAAATGAAATCTTTTATAATCTGTTCTTATATGAAGAAAAAAATTTGCTGAAAATTTTTTTGGATTTCTGCTTACTGAAGGCGTCTAGAAGCAGTCTAAGATTTACCAAAAAAAATAATTTTTTTTAAATACCCTTTACATTTAAGACCCAGGCCAGACATCAAAATAAAATACAAAAAGTATTTTTTCGGCGATTTCCTCTAAGCAGATTTCTGGCAAAAACTCTGAGAGTAAATAAAAAATTGCCATGAAAAGTTTCTCAAAAATCTGTCGTTCGGAGTCGACTTTAAACTGTAGGTCGCGCCACTTATGTATAAAAATTAACACACACAACATAAGTAGTGTGAGAAACTAGGTCAATAATCCTGACTGAAGGGTTGTAATGACCAATTATGTATGTTACATTTAAAATAAATCTCAAAAATAATTTTTTAATCCAGAAAAAAATTTGAGCACTTGAGATTTAAAATCCTAAAATACTAAAATTTTGCGATTTGTTTAAGTATCGATGTGATATGTACTAGGGATATGCCAATCCCGATCCCGAAATCCCGGAATAATTCGGAATACAAAAATCGCAAAAAAGCACGGGAAAATCGCAATCAACATTTGTTGGTAAAATAGTTCCAATATAGCTGTATGCGGTTTGTAAATGTTTACCTCTACCACCTCCTGATGTAAAGAAATCTATTTCTTCGGACAGTTGAGTATCTAAATCAGTTACTCTTTTAATTCGTTTTATAGGGCTTTCGATGCCATCAAATAATCTTTTATCACTGGAAGTAGGGTTTTCCTCATCTGAGATGCTATTATTTGTAGGGTTAAAATACATATGAGTTCACAATCCCAAAAATTCCGGGACAAGTTTTTAAAAAATTTCGGGATTCGGCATTTCCCGATTGGCATCCATAATATGTACCAACTAGTAACGCAATATATTTCTTCAAAGCCTTAATATTCTTCTCTTCAGAGATTTAATATTTTAAAACACTGTACGGGTATTCTGTACCAATACTCAGTTTTAATATCAGCTCACATGCATATGTAAATGTAACTGGAAATGTAAGTGTTCATATTCGTATGAATGTATGTTTGTCAGAGGTAACTGTGTTACTTCTGACACTTTTAACATTCTAAGCCAAATTAATAAATTAGGAAACGAAAGGTTTTCAAATCATTTATCCTTCAGATGAACTGAAGTCATTTGCCCATAAATCTCCATCGAAAAAACCAAACGAAGAAACCACATTCTGGAATAGAAGCCAAAAGCAAATTAATATTGTAAAATCTGTATGTTCATGTGTGTGTGTGTGTGGTATACTAATATTGTAAATAAAAGGCCTGCAGCATCAATTAAGAGACGCCAAAACACCACTAAATTTACATTTGAATGTTAAAGTGTGTCCTGTTTTTTTGTCACTTTTTCGCTTCCTTTTTTAAATGCTAAAATCCTGCTCTTTTAATATCTACTTTGAAAAACAGTCATCGCTCTGTTTGAAAGATGCAATGAATTTGGATAAAATTCAAAATTCTGTTGTTTAATGTTATTTTAAAAGGGATGCTTTGAACTTTGAACATACAATCCTTTGAACTTTAACTTTAAAATGTTAAAGTGCCATCTCAGATTATAAATACTCGTACACATACTCTTTAATATAATTATGACCAAGAATATCCGGTTATGTCGATAATCTGAAATACGTACATATTTCGACTAGGTGCACAACATTATCTTTCTTCATTGCGCCATTACCATAGAATAAAATGGTTATTGACATTCACATTACATTTACATGCAATTTAAGTGAATAATTGAAAGAGTGACGGAAGTTCTAAATAATATTGCGTTTTAGATTTGACGTAAGAGACAACAACAAGCAACACAATTTCTTATATCCGTTGTAATTTACCAAAACAATTTCCTTTTCTAAACTCAGAGTTAAGAATAAATAAATACTTTACAGAGTTGCTCATTGAAATACAATAATTGATTTGGTCAATTCACATAAGCCGTTGTATCGTTGTATTGAGTGCATGGTTGGACGATTATACAACAGCGTATGCTTGTTGCTAATAATTTTCATGTAAAAATCCGATACACTTACACACATTTTTTTCACATGTTATTAAAAGTTGTATTGGTTTCGTAGGGAGGGATGGAACGCATGCAAATAAGGTAAAGTTACTGATTGTGGCCAACGTGATGACAACTAGGACGATCCTTAACACGCAGTCTTCTCGTGGCCTCTCCTGGATGGCATTCTAGCGTCCGCAAGAAGTTAACTAATGCGTGCAGAGACACAATGAAAACCACAATAATAAACCTTAAAAAGATTCCCTCAAAAGTTGACAACCACGGCAAACGTTAAAGGACAAGGATTTAAGAATAGCCACTTGGAAAGTCCGCACCTTTCACACAGTAGGCGCTTGCGCCCAGCTGGCGGATGCCAGGACATCACTCCCATACAGGAAATGCGATGGATAGGACAAGGATGCAAAAGGCAGGCATTTTGCGATGTGTATTACAGCTGCCATGTTGATAAGCACGAATTCGGATGCAGAGAGATGATGTTCCGAATCCGAACGATGATGACGACGTGGAGATTCCGCCGCCTAGCCATGAAGAGGTCAAGGTCGCGGTTATGCGTCTTAGAAAAATTTATCGGCAGGTCCTAATAGCCTCTCCGCTGAATTGTTTAGGACCGGATGTGATGAGTTGGTAGGGCGCATGCACCAACTTATTTTCAAAATATGGCTAGAGGAAAGCATGCCCTTCGATAGAACCAAAAGGGATTGTGTTTTTACCGCAATGCTTGAACTCGGTATACCTGCACAGCTGATAAGGCAATCAAATTGTGTGAATGAAAAATATGTGTTTATGTATTCATATCTTATTTAAAATTTGTATTGCTTTTGTGCTATCAAATTATTGGAATGCCAAAAAAATACATTTGGAATACGAATACACAATACAGTATATTGAGCGTTCACAAACAACCAAGTGTATTCAATACAACATACGCTATACAAAGTCGTGTAAATTGCCCAATTGATAAATTTGCTGACACGCCATGAATGAAAAAGATGAAGAACTCAATAAATATTTGAAACAACAAAAATTTTGAACATGTACATATCGATCCTTTATTGCAACATAGTCTCAAAAAAACTTGAACTTGGCAAAATGCGATTTAAGTTTTCAAGACATAAGTCTTATGATCTAATTGCCGCAAACATTTTTTGCTATAACTTCGGTTCAGCTTGGGATATAAAACTGATGTTTTTTTCAACATGTACAGAATGTCTAAAAGAGCAGTTTTGCTTAAGTAACTACAAATTTTTAATTTTTTGAGATATGACTATGTTGCAATAAAAGCGATATATGTATAAAAATATTCGTATTAACGTCAAAAAGTTGATTCTTAAAATACAAAAGTTAACGAGAAATTCCAAAATACCTTAGACCAAAATCATCAGTTTTATATGTGACAGAGAGAGTACGCGTACGTTTTTCTAATTTCCTTAGGAACAAGTTGTGAAAAAATAAAAGACACTTCTTTGCAAAGGAAAACTGTACAAATAGCTCTTAAAAAAAAAACAATTCTCTGAAACAATAAGTTATTATATATTATCAGGCATGTCACAAATTTTGATTTAGGTTTCGGTTCTTCAAATTCCGAACGATTTTGTTCATTCCTAAAAATTATAAATTTGCTGCGTTTAAAATAAAGTATGGCAACGTAGTGCATGGAAGAGAAAAAAACATAATCGGTGAATAAAAAGCAGAACCAAAACAAAAGAAGAAAAAGGCGCTGATACAAAACTTTCAATTGAAATCCAAAAAAATAAAAAATTGTGTATGAAGTATGCCGGGGATTTCAATTATTGCTGTTGTTAAAGCCAGGAGACGACAAATCGTTATTGAAAAGGTACGCAGCAAGTTTACAAAATTTAATTTCTTTAGCGTAAATATTAAGTAAATACTGATAAAACCTATGTAATAATAAAGTACACCGTTTTGTCTTTCAGTTTAACTAAGTTTTATTAATATTATTCTTTAATAAATCATCCGGAATATCAAAACTACTTTGAAAATTTCAAGTGGTTTCATTCCGAAAAAATTTTTCTACTTTCGGAATTAAAAGCACTTTCGATCGGAATTGCGTTCTGTGACATGGCTGTATATATATTATAAACAATAAGTTATTAGAAATTAAAGAATTTTCTGATTACGAACAAATCTAATACGTAATATTCACATAAGCCTTTTATATCAGCAAGGTAATACAAATGAATTTAGAATATGCAATGGATACATATATTAATAAGTTAGATAACTTCTGGTAAAAAGTTTTATTTAGCAATTGTGGGCGGAGATAAAAATTAAATTACAGTTAAAGACACTAGTGGTGCAGTTGTGAATTACAGTGGAGAAATAATGGGGGCATATTTCATTACAACCTTCTGTTAGGATAAGGACCTAGCTTCTCACTCCACTTACGTTGTGTGTGTTCATTTTTACACAGGTGGTCCCGCCAGTTTAAAGCCGATTCCGAAAGACGGGCTTTGAGAAGCTTTTCATGGTAATTTTATTTACTCTCAGAGTTTTTGCCAGAAATCTGCTGATAGGAAGTATGAAATATTTTTCATATTTCGTTCTTGTTGTTCATATTTTGACCTAGGGTTTGAACTGTGCCCGCATATCGTATAAGCCAACACCATACCTACTAGATTACAGTGGCTATATAATATCGTTATATAAGCATTATAAAATAACATTCTAAAATAAGCGCCATAAATTTTAATATACAACAGAATTTTCGATTATTGAGGGACAATGATCCGAATCACTCAACCCAATATTATGGAATTCATGGTATAAAAGTAATATATCATCATTCAGACTTCAGATTCGGACCCCATAAAGCTTATATCGGATATTTTGAAAAACAAAAATAGTACACAATAACTAATAAGCAAGCGCTCCTGGATACCACTGTTGCTGAAGCCTGAATTATTCGGACAAAAAATATACTAAGGGCCATTATTACAACTTGCCGTTAACTAAAGAGAGGTAGAATGGTAGAATTGAGCGTTAAGCTATAGGGACGATTATCCTGTCGTCAACTTTTAAAGTTAACTGCAACAGTTCGGCATTTCGGTTATTCAATAGAAAATTACTTTTCCAATGTTAAATTGTTTTCCATTTTTTCTAAAAAAAATTTTTGGCACTAATATTCTCGATTAAATTAAAATCAATGTTGTTGAAGCAATCAGGTGTTTTGTTTACCAGCTGCCAAATAAATTTTCTTATATTATATGTCTGAGCGCTAAAAATATTGTTCTCAATAAACCGAATATTGATTTAATAAAAGTGCATGTCTGAACGTAGTATAAAAAAACTTGTTTAATTGAGCAGTATTATCGACATTGCTCCGGTACTGCCATATTTTTTTTTAGAATATAAATTTATTTTATCTGTAAGTTGTAATAAACAAAATAAGTTAAAGTTAACTTTAGAGTTCCCTTTAGATAAAGGTACCTTTAACTAAACCCAAGTTCAGTGACATCTTACAGTAAAAAAATGTGTAAGAACTGTTCTCCACCAAAGGACTAAAAATAAATTTCGAATAAGCCAGTGTTTCTGAAATTTTATATAAAAAATAAATTGTATGTACTTTTTCTGTATAAATTCTATCAATTAATATTTTAAAATGTTTTTGGAATATAGTGAAAAATCAAAGTGTTTTTTGTTAAACCTTCACTCAGGGGATGACCCCTACTCAAGCAGTGCATTGTGCAGGTTTAGAAAAGGTGGAAAGAGGGAAGAAGCAAACGGTAATGATAATGGCCAGTGCTATACCTTCACCATTAGACCATTAGTCTACAGCAATCGTGCCCAAGAAGCCCGCAGTTTCTCACACCACTTATGTTGTGTGTGTTAATTTTATACAGAAGTGGCAGGACCTACAGTTTAAAGTCGACTCCGAACGGCAGATAAAGTGTACTTTCAATGGTCTATAAGTAAAAGTATTGATAGGTTGAACTCCAATTGACAACTCTAGTCTAGTAAATTCATGACATACAACATGAAGTATAAATAAATTTTTTCACCTCGTGTGAGATATCAACTCTTGGCCTTTTATGAAAAAGGTTATGAATAAATGTTATAAAAGACTAAAGATTAGATGAAGATGAGTATGTGTAATTCCCAAGTATTTCTAAGTTATCATAAAGTAATAAATTACAGCCTGAAATCAGAAAGTGAATATACTCATACTCCTATGTGTAGTAAAATTGGACTATGTCCATATTTTAATTAAAGGATTGTATCTATTACATCGACAAAGGGTGAAGCACTCTATTTTACATTTTTTTTCAGGTTTAACGAATTTAATATTGTATATTGCTGAGTCGAAAGAGAGATTCAACGTCCAGAATTTAGCTGTGTTCCAATATAATAGAGGATTTACATACCTTGTCCTGTCTTGATTATCAACTTAAGTCCTCGGAAATACATTCGTATATGCATTGCGAGATGTGACCTAGAGATCACTCCTCCCATATCTTGGAGCATCATTATTTGACCGTCATGTTGCAAACATAGCCTCGTCTCGATGGCGAATATTTTCCAAGTTAATCATAACTATCAAGCAGTTTTCAGACACTAGTCTGTCTCCGACAATATAATATACTTCAACCGATGCGATTTAAGATAAGAACCAAAGGCCTATGTTCCTGCGACAGAACAAATTACATGTAACGAAGAATGAAATAAATTGACAACTTCTGGAAATCTAACAACGAGAGAATGGTTGTTTCACTGCAAGCTTAAATATGGCCATCCTGTATACCACTGTTATTGAGATCAGACCAAAATTGACCAATAAGAGCTAAGAAAAGTATGTAAATTTATCTAAGCACGGACTACGTGCAAATTCTGGACTGAACACAATTACTGCTTCGGAGAACCTGGATGTACGTTTCTACACATTTAAGTGATTATATCAAAGCCACAGAGAGAGAGAGAGAGAGTGGTTAAAACCGTCAACGAGCATGCTATAAATAGCCATCATTGTCTGTAGACTTGAGTACAAAATAAAATCTGACAGATGACAGATCTTTGAGAAGAAACTCCAACGTATGTTGGTTGAAGAACTCGCATGCAAAGAGGTACATATATTTTCTACAGTTATGTGGAACACTGTTGTGAATGAAAAACTTTTTACACTCAATAACTTCGATACCTAGATTAAGACGCAAGCAGATGAGCTCCATAAAGAGTGTGCATATTTATTGTAGATAAATTTTTAATTTTGTCAAATGACCGGACTACTTAAGGTCAATTATTTTTATTTACAATTATTATTATTACAACTCCTTATCGTGCAGACGAATTGATTGATTGATACTATTCTGCTTATGGGCATGCGGAACACGTAAACATTATTTCTTCAGCAACTAAATACACGAAATAAAACATCTTTTAGAATGAGAGAAGATATTAATTGGTCAATAAAAATTTGTATCGTGTATGTTGTATTGAATACACTCGGTTGTTTGTGAACGCTCAATGCTATCCTATTTTTGTTCTTTTGGTATTCAAACAATTTGATAGTACGAAAACAATACAACTTTTTAAAAACATATGAAAAAAATAGTGTATCGGATTATCAGAAAATTATTAAAAACAACCATACACTGTTGTATAATCGCCCAACACTACACTCAATACAACAATACAACGGCTTGTGTGAATTGATCAAATAATATTTGTTAAACAATAATAAATGCGAACTTCACTAAAACCCAGGGAACTATTCAAACTATGCCTAAAATGCTTATTAATTACCTTCACACCATTGTGACATTATTTTTTTTTAACAATCGAGCAAGCAATTCAAGGATTGCACATGGGAATAATAAATCCTTTATTTAATTTAAATATTTTTCTTATACTTTCTTTATCCGTAGAAGAAATGAAAGGCCGAAGCTAATTCGTACATAACCCAAATAATTGGTCATTACAATCTTTCAGACAGGATTACGATTTAGCTTCTGACACCACCCATGTTGAGTGTTTTAATTTTATACATGAGTGGCGTAACCTACAGTTTAAAGTCGACTCCAAATGACAAATTTTTTAAAAGGTTTTCATTGCAATTTTATTTACTCTCAGAGTTTCTACCAGGAGACTGCTGAAAGGGTGCCACCGAGTGCCAAGATGTCTAGGCATCTAATAATCCAATACACTTTCATCTCCAGAGTTACATGGTGTTAGATGTCAAATTAGACATCCTTACCTACAGAAAAATGACCAGTCGTTTGAATGTCCCTTTTGTTGGATTTTAATGAATTTTTGTTCATCCCTCTCAATCGTAATGATTTTATTTAATATAAATTGTTACGTGAGTTAAAGTCGCGTAAAACATGGGTTTAACTTTGTTAAAAGAAAAAATATAAATTTAAATAATCTGTTTTAAAAAAATTTTAGAAAATTTCAAAATTATTTATTAGTTTGACAGAATATTTAATATAACATCATAACAATCGTACGCAGTGGTGAGCAATCGGAATGTCTAATTCGCCATGAGTCTAGAACAAAAACAGAACAAATTTGATCCATTGCGTGGGTTATGTTGGCTTTGAGGACCGATGTGGCTTTTGACTTATTCACGGAGTCCAATCGCCCAATCTCGGTGGCTAGTTCAAACCATCTCCACGTAAGATGACTTTCAAACAGTTCTTGGTGTAGAATGTACAACGTGTCATTAGCTTTGCGGCACGTAGCGCCTTGTTGAAACCACATGTCGTTGGTGTCCAGATCATCAAACTGAATCCAAAAGAAGTTGATAATCTCCGACTTATAGTGCCCGCCGTTTTGATCGCCGTCAGATCAAAATCCACACGAAACTGTGAATTCTTCGGGATGCATTGAACGGTTTTGGATCTTATGAGGTTTGGTACCATCCTAAGTAGTTCACGTAGTCTTGTTGTTGTAGCTTCAACGTGGATCAACACTGTAGTTATCCCCGAAATTAATTTACTTAATTCAAATTGCGACCGTTATACTCTGAGAAGGCCAAAAGATAGTTATACAGTCGGCAATTCACTCTTAAGACAACAAAGCATATAGTAGATGATATTGTTGTTTAAAAGAAATTTTCCCACCTAGGTTAGGTTAGGTTATTATATCGTCGTCATTTGTCGTGAAATGACTCAAACTGTTAATGGCAGTGCGTGAAAATTCCTACAGATCATCGTTTGCAAGGTAGCCAAAACCAATGCACATGTATCCAATAACAATACGAAGCATGTTTCTCTGGCATTTAAGCAGACTTATTATGCGACCTCTATTCAGTTTTGGCCAGATTTCCTAATCTAGTCTGACCGTGTACTAAGCCGACTGTCTGCTGTTTACGACGGAATCTATAACTGCATTTTTAATTATGAACTCAGGTCTTTAGATATCTTACCCATCAGAGATCTCAATGACTGTAACACTCCTTGGCCAGTTCATCTGCTCCATAGTTACCAAGAATTTCGTTTTGATAAAATATCATATTTTTACGTTTTTACCCTTTGAAAAATTAAAAAACAGAAAAAAATATATAAAAATATATTTGTATCTAGTGTTAAATCAATAATTTATTGTTCGCACAATTCCGTGTGCCACCTTTCACGACTTGACTTAAACACCAACAATTTACTTTAATTGTTATTATTCTTTACACTCTCCCGCGTGCACAATGACAATTGTTCGTTAGATCTTTAATACGGAGATCTTTAAACCACAATTATTCTCTTCACTCGCAACGCGTCTTCACACAAGACTGACTAAATTCTTTTTGAATTGTCGTTGCCTGCTCTGTCTTCCCTTTTATATCGCGGGGTTAGCAGTCTGATAAATACACTCGAAGGAGAAACCTCTATAAATGTAAATAGGATATTTATTGTCATTGTATCTGTGTATTTGGTTCACGTTGTCCTTGTTTATCCCCTCTTTTATACTGATGTTGTTGCTATATTTTTGTTTATTCGTTGATCATGTAAACAAGATTTTGTTTATCTTTTTAATAACACCATTTCCATTTACAAAAAAAATTTATTGAGCAAAATGCTACCATATGTAGAATAAGAAATGCCTCTAAATGGCAAACTTGATCAGGACAACGGTTCAAAACATACAGCCAACTCTATACAAAGATTTTTCGAAGACAGAAATTTCATTCGAAATATCCACGACACTATTACCATAGAGACCATATTAATTGAAAATTCTAAAAGTGAAGGTAAATATGTGAGTATATTTCTAAATATGTACATCGCTTTGTACTCATAATATGTAGAGTTTATTTATAATCATTTCATATTGAATCGAATTATTAAATTATTTTATTAAACAATTTGTAATTGTATTGAAATTAATAAATAAATTAACTACTTCGCTGATAACCTCTATCGTATTGATAACAAAAGCCAATACATAAAGAGGTTAAAAAAAGTGGCAAAAGCGCTTGTAAATACCAATCGGTATAAAAAAGCTCAACCTATTCGGACAAGAAAAATTGATTGCTGGAAATACCAAATTGTCCGACATACTGTAGTAGAATCAGTGGGAAAGAGCAAAGCTAATAATGATTGAGGAACAAAGCCTAAGTATAAAGTAAAATGAAATAGTCAAGAAGTTTCCGCCATGCCAAGTCAATTCAATCCCTGGAGCTCAACACATAAGACACAAGGCAGGAAAGTATAAGATGTCACTAGAAAGGACAGTTACCCGCTATTAACCATTTATGACACACCCGACACTTCAACAAGAACAACAAGGCCCCGACGATGTAAATGTGCGGGAAGAACTTTCAATAAAAACTGTAGAAAGTTATATCTGAAAATAACGTAGTTGGTCGTAAAGTACTGTGGGATTGTGCGTATTTGAGTTAAGGCAGGAGTTAATTATTCGTGCCAGTGCAGAAAATTACAATTATTTTGCCTTGAGTGTTTGTACACATTCATTCCATTCCATTCGACATACATAACATAATTGATCATTACAACTCTTCAATTAGGCTAACGACCTAGCTTTTAACACCACTTATGTTGTGTGTGTTAATTTTGTACATAAGTGTCGGGGCCTACAGTTTAAAGTCGTTTCCGAACGACAAATTTTCTGAGAAACTTTTCATGGCAATTTTTTTTTTTACTCTCAGAGTTTTTGCCAGAAATCTGCTGAGAGGAAGTCGTTGGAGATGTCTGTCCTGGGGTTCGAACCGTGGCCTCTCATCTAATAAGCCAACACACTTCCTACTAGATTACGACGATTACGCAATGCATTTGACATCCACCTTTAATCAGGAATACAAACTAGCTTCTCACGTCACCCATGCTGTCTGTGTTAATTTTATCCCTGACTGGTTTAATCTCGACTCGAATGACAGATTTGTGCAATTTTGCATGGCATACAGAAAATGTAGGAACAATTGTTGGAGTCACTGTATATAGTATATAAAAAAAATACGGTCCCTTTTTTTGAGTAATTTTACTACACTTTTTTATTAAGATAATTGAATCGATTAGAAAATGTAAAATTAGATTTTATAGAAAATAAAATAAAAGATAACTAAAGAGTTTATAAATATGTTTAGTTTTTAATCTGAGATATTTCGACTAGAACTTCAAATTTTAAAAGCTTTCGTTACATGTAATGAACAAAGTCCTTAAAACTGTGACTAATTTATTTAAAAAATTGTTTTGAGTTGAGAAAACAGCAACTCTGCTGTAGGTCCAACCAACTTGATTGATTTGGCTTGCACAAATATCGTACTTAATTTAATCATCATAATTTAATATGATGTATTCCATTCCTTCATTGTAGGTATGTAAATACATAATAAGTTTTACATGCATACTCTTCAATATTATTGTAGGTTGGCAATGTAAATAGAGATCATGATTTTTCAACCCCGAATTTAATTTAATTCAGTAGTGCCGAGAATTAATTCCTTAAAATTTATTTAATTTTTTTTTTTTACATTAGCGCCATCTGTTAGTTTATAGAATACGTAAAAATGTTCGATTCGAACGTGTTGCATGCGAAATTAACCACTTAAACAACCCTTATTAGAATAAGAAATTGTATATTCGCTAACAATGTATTTTAGAGTTTCTATGTCTAATGTCCAAAACTTATGTACTTTAACTAATATGCCAATGTGGTGGTGGTGGTGGTGGTGTCCAGTGTATTAAAACTTCGAAATCAAATGTAATTACAGGAAAAAATATTGAAGAACCAACGAAACAAAATGGTTCTATCATAATATTTAATCATTGATTCTCGTTGTACAGCCATCTTTTCTCAACAAATATTTATTGAATCTTCAATTAAATATTGCAAACTTAAAAAAATGATGAAATTATTTATGCCATTATTATTAAATATTAAAAATAATATATCTGGGGTGTTAGAATTTAGCTGACACTTCTCTGAATATTTTTTTAATCTTTTTTGACTGATGGCATCTCGAAAAGCATACATACGAAAGCTTATATACGAATCTCGATTTCGATATTCACAAAATCCCGAATCCCGGGATTTTTAAAAACTTGTCCCGGGATTTTTCGGAATGTTCGGGATTCTGAATTTACATGTATTTTGACCCTGCAAAAAGTCCTGAAAAAAATTCTATATCACTTAACTTCGATAATAGCTTCTCAGATGAGGAAAACCCCACTTCCATTGATAAAAAAAGTTATTTGATGCCATCGAAGAATCCAAAAGCCCTATAAAACGAATTAAAAGGATAACTGATTTAGATACTCAACTGCCCAAAGATACCGATTTTTTTTTACATCAGGCGGTTGTAGGTGTAAATATTTACAAGCCGCATACAGCTATCTTGGAACTATTTTACCAACAAATGTTGATTGCGAGTATGCCAATATTTACGACTTTGATTGTAAAATAATCTGAATGGTGTTTGTAACATATCTTGCTTGTAATCAATATATTTATTATGGCCCTCTGTAATAAACCAATATTTACAAGTACTAGTCAAAACAGAATTGATAATGGGTTTATAAAATATTAAAGAAATACAGTTAGACCCAGCTTAACGCGGGAATACGTTGCAATAAGTTCTAGCGTTAAACGAGGCAACAGGTATGCGACTTCGGAAAATACAGCTGGAATCTTTGTCTTGAAAAAGATACATAGTATATCCCGTCGCTATATACCAATACATATATATACCCATATACACAATACTACCGCCTAATACTGAAACAGTGTTAAGCGGAGCAGCGTTAAGCAGGGTCTTACTGTACGAGGAAGGAAATGAAATTCATGCAATTAGTATATAGCAATAACACACCCTCTTTAAACAAATTTTGCATTTGTGTTCTTTAAGTACTTGGCTTGGCTTCGCATAGCTTTTTCTTACAAATGAAATTGAAACAAAAATGACCTAAACTTCAAATGCATTTTTTTCTTTTTGAAGGAAGTGCTGCTTTAACACACATCTACTTGGTATTCAGTAATAAAGTATCGATAACAACAGTATCATTTCATCCGTAGCAGCAATGCACTATGACCGCTATTATTTTGGTTTTTACCAAATGTGCTCACAGAAGTGCAAAATATTACGAACCAGGGATTTTACGTGATATGCGAATTTCTTCAAGTACTTAACTAAATATTTTACATTTTCAGTTGTGACTATTGGCACATGAACATTACGGATGTTGATATCTAGGTATTGCTGTGATCATTTGAATTATCTTCTTTTAATGTGCTTGAATTTTTTTTTTTCTATTCGTGAAACTAAAGCAGTTCAATATTACATGCAGTGGCCCACAACTTATTTCGACCGGCACTTTTAAAAAAAAATTTGAATAAGAGATTGTAGAATGTGTTTAAAAATTAAACGAAAAAGTTTTATTCAGTCTAAAATTTATAGGCAATTTGTGATCAAAACGCCCGCCAACACCAGATTTCGAACAAGAATGACCTTATAGCAGCTCTGAAAAAGGAATGAGCTAAAATAACTCTCCAAACCACTAGAAAGTCGAATCAATACAAAACAGGCTGAATGCTGTAATTATTGGTTTTGTGAAAAGATGGGCTGGGAATTCATTGATCCTTATATAACAAGACTACTGTACATTTCACTTGTTAGACCTATTTTGGAGTATGCGTCTGTTATTTGGAATCCATACTATCGTTGTCATAGTGATTCAATTGAGTCTGTACTGAAGCATTTTTTATTATTCTGTTTACGTGACTTAGGATGGGATTATGCCAATGGGCTTCCGTCATACGATAAAACTTCCAACTTTGGAACGTAGAAGGGCTTTGTTTTGTTTTTAATCTTGTTAAATGTGATATCGATTCTGAGTTTTTGCTTTGTGGCCTGAATTACAGCATTCCAGCAAGATTTTCACTGCACTATCGTCCTCTTTCTTTAGATTTCTATAGAACGAACTATGGATGTAATTATCCTTTTCGTAGATTATGTAATGATTTTAACATGCATTATGATTTTATAGATTTTAATTGTAGTGTTTGTCATGTAAAGCGTGGCTTGTATACTGGCATTAGTTTATAAATTATTATATAAAAATGTATTTTCGTTCTTGTCTTAGATAGTTCCGGTTTATTGTTACCTTATTCAGCTTGTAATTAAGTTCTGTGGCTATTTTATGTTCTCGTTGCCATAACTATTCCCTTACCCGCTGCAGTCCGGACTGTAGTGTGTACGTGTCCCTACGTAATGGGAATGAGCCCTCTGCGGTCGGGTGAGGGTGGGTTAGTGTGAGGCCGGGGACGATCGAAAGCAAATAGGAGGTCATACAAAATTTAGAAATTAAAACTATTAGTTAATTAATCATTTAATTGCATGTTTATAGTATGTGGTTGAAATAAGCTGTGACGAATTGGGTTCCTATATTTTTAGTTTTTAGTTTATAAATTTACATTTGAGACTGAATAAAACTTATTTTTCTTAATTTTTAATTTTTTATTCTATAAACTCTTATTCAAATTTTTTTTTTTTTGATATCTTGTTTCGTTTCGAAATAATACGAGATTAATTTTTTTTTAAAGATGCTGTTAGCCACTGTATATCGTAGCTTTGTTTGTTTTTTAAGCAAGAATAATACAGTTTAGTATTGTCTCAAGTTCTAATATCATCAACTTTATTTGTGCATCTATGTGAACCAGCTGCAGATTGCTGGTTGCTCCAAGTTCTTATATACCCCCAAGGGGTAAATGTAAATGCATTAAACATACATAACATAACAGTCTTTCAGTTGGTTATATCACTTTCAAATAGTATCAAAATAATTGTTAAACCTCGTGATAATTATGTGGACTGTGAACAAACACAAAAAAAAGTAAACCGTCAGTTCCTCCGATTGGAATTATTGGCTACCAAAAAGACGGTAAAATTAGCGAGAAGTTCAATGCACAAAAAAAGAAAATCAAACCAAAAGCACTTTCCTTATTTATTAATTTTACAAAAAATGGCCGAATGCCTTCAACTCAAATTAATCTACTATATAAAAATAAGTCGGGTTTTCCTTCCTTATAACTCCAGAACGCATGAACCGATTTCCACGGTTTTGCATTCGTTGGAAAGGTCTCGGGCTCCGTGACGTTTATAGCAAAGAAAAATTTCAACAGAAAAGCGGGAAAATCTTTCTTCACATACAGCGCAATCTCTGATACATAGCATGTACTACAAACCAATATTTTAAGTAGATGGCGGCCAGCGGGCAATATAGTACAATGAATTCATTTCCGATCTCAATCTCTTGATTTTGAACTTTAACTTTGATAGTTCGACCAATTTTTTTTTTTGAACGCCGACGATAAACTGGATATCCATCGTTCCCTGTGACTGTTTCGGCAACTAATTTCGCGGATATCGTTTTGTGCACTTTCCATCAGTCATGCAAGGCGATAATGGATTTAATGCACCGCACGGTCCATGCACCATCTGTGTCGTCACAATGTCGTGTAGATGGGGATCAGTGACTGGATCAGGAATTTCAGCTGATATGATGTCAAGTCGTTGCAAAGGCGCGGTAGATTCAAATTACGCAATATCATAATAACTGTACCAATTTGGAACTGCAAGTTATGTGGTGGAAATTCTGGTAACTCCAGAGAGTTCAAAAAATTCGTTGGATAATTTACTACATTATCGGGATTTGTATGTCACCAAATACTCAGCAATTTTTGATTGAGTGGTGAAATTCAGTGCGTGTACATCATTATTCTTTGCGGCACGAATTGCTCGCAAGGCCAATCGTGGGAAAAATTTAGAAAATCATTGTTATTCACATACGTTGCGTGTTCACGAGTTGGAAAACCGTCCGCTTTGTTTGTGTTAACGTCAGCCCAAAAAACAAAAAATGTTGTTTACCAAAGAGCACTTCAATGAAACGGATAATTTGCGGACACGTATAACGCTTCGATTCAGTATTTACTTTGGAATCACTTTCATTTACTTAGAGAAGTTCAACTAAATAACACTTCATTTTTGTAATCGAAATGAATTCATTACTGTTGTGAAATGAAATAAAATTTTTCCTTTTCATATATAAAACAAAAAAAATGTTAGATAAAACGAATCATCTGGTGGCGAAACAGAGTTCGCCGGGTTTGCTAGTTATTATTAAATATTTCTGGATCTCTAAGTCTCTCCAGGCCATCAATAAACGAACAACTTAAATAAAAATAAAATTAATGCCAGAAACAACATTAATTGGTTCGTATTTATAGAAGGTGAGATAAGTATTACAATAAGTACAACAATAAAAAAACAACAGGCATTTTTTGTTGTTGCGATTTTATCATCTTGTCCAAAAACAGCTGACTATAGAATGACGATGAGAAGAAAAAATAAAAAATAAGTACTAAACTTACCTGGCAATTAGAAAACGCGAAAATGGTTTTAAAAGAAAAAGAAGAAAAATATACAAACTTCTGACATAATAAGAAAAAACGAAATTTATTATCAAAACAAAATACACAAAAAACCAACATTTTTTGACATTATTACTTGCATCAGCTGGTACCTTGTATAATTTTGCCATGACATTAATGTTAAAATATAAAAAACAGTGTTACCACCAAAAGCTTTATGAATTACACACAACGGTCAACGAAATTACACGTATGAAATAAAATTACACACACAATTCTATTTTTACAAATATTGTATACAAATATTATGTAAACATTAAAATTATATAGCATATTCATATGCAGTAAAACTCGTATATAACGAATACTTGGTTATTAAGTACATATTTTCAAGTCCCAACGTTTTAATAACAATTTTCATACAAAAAACTTTATTTATTACGAACTTGTTTATAACGAATTCTCGGTTAAAAGGAACTACTTTAAATGGTCCCAGTAATTAAATTTCATACATTTGACCTTTTTTATAACGAACCCTCAGAAATACCTTTGAAGTGTAGCAATAGTCTTTACTTTTATTTAATATGGCAGCATTAAATCATAACTCAGCATCTTTAATCAGTTGATAGATAAAAAGAATTAAAAAAAATTGTTACGGCTGTAACTAAAATATCTCGAAGAAAGGAGGTTTGCCTTAAACAGTATTCTCGTGTAGAATTGTACCGTTGAATAGTACCGCTTATTTCTAGAGGAATTAATATTAATATTAGAAAATTACAATACATTTAATTTAACTTACTTACCGCAGTTTTGCACCTCCTTCTTCAACAATGGACAGGCTTCGATTAAATATATAAATTTGACTTACATCTTACAACACAAATAAGAATTTAAAAGGAGAGTGCAAAAAGGCGGTTTACAAAATAGACGTCAAATAAGAAATACAAAACAATAATTCACAATAACAAAATCAGCTGTTCATGTGGAACTTATTAGGGCGCTCCGTAACACCCCCACCCCCGTGGAGCGATCAGCTTCACCATCATCTAAATCGAGAACAGCTAACTTCGAAACAGCTCGTTGTAACTCTCCACTTGAGGTTTTTACATCTGCTTTCCGAACAACTCCATCAGCTCCAGTGTACAAACGCATGACCAAACCTCGCCGCCATTGATTTCTTGGAATATTAGGATCGCATATAAACACAACATCCCCTTCTTTTATTGGCCTTGTAGGCTCACACCACTTAACTCTTCTTGTTAGAGTTGGCAAATATTCTAACACCCATCTTTTCCAAAATCTATCTCTTAAACATCTTACAATGCGCCATTGCTTCTTCAGTTTGAATATTTTATCATCTGGAACCTTTACTGAAGAAGTCTGAGCTATATTAGGCACTCCTAGAAGGAAATGGTTTGGAGTGAGTGGTTCTTCATCATATGGACTGACAGGCAAATGAGTCAACGGTCTTCAATTTATGATATTTTCAGCTTCAATGAGTAGGGACTGCAATACGTGTTCTTTCGGGGATTCATTCTTTAGTGTTTGACGTAAAACCCGTTTGACACATTGCACCATTCTTTCCCACACTCCACCCTCGGAGGGGTTTGCTGGACAATTAAATACCCACTCAATGCCCTTTGAAGATAGTAAATGCTGAATTCTTTCGGCTTCAAAAACTTCTTCAAAGCGTTTAGACTCTTCGTTGGCACCCACAAAGTTTTTTCCATTGTCGGAACGAATTCTAACTGGAACTCCTCGACGGTTCATAAAATTTTTCAAGGCGATGATGCAAGAATCCGTTGATAAATCATAGGCTATTTCAAGATGAATAGCGCGTATAGTTAGGCAAGTGAACAGTGCTACCCATCTCTTTTCAGTTCTACGACCAATACTAACATTTAATGGCCCAAAGTAGTCAAGACCAGTGTATTTAAATGGAGTAATATAAGGCTCAAGTCGATCCGCAGGTAGTGGTCCCATGACTGGAGTAACAGGAATGGCATTGTGTTTTCTACAGATAAAACATTTACTCACAACACTTCTCAATAGGCTCTTTAACCGAGGAATCCAAAATTTTTTCCTTATTTCACAAATCGTGGCTTCATGATTCTGATGTTTCATTTCACTATGATAACTCATTACGACAATCCTCGTGAAGTAATGGTCTTTAGGTAAAATAACTGGCCGTTTAGTAGCGTACGGTAGGCTGCTAGCCGCATCGATTCTTCCATACACCCTAAGTAAACCATCTTCGTCGATATATGGTAGCAAATTAAATAAATTACTGGCTTTTGTGACTGGCTGTCCCTTCTTGATACTCTTAATCTCCTCAGAAATGATTCCCCTTGAACCACTCGGCACAAAATTGTTTCGGCGTCTTCTAAATTTTTGGCTGTTATGCCATGTCGATCTAAATCACTGTATCTCTTACGGCATAAATTAATAAATCGAAGCATGTATGCGATCGTTCGTTTTAATCGGCTATAAGAAGAGAAACGTTTAATATTTATAAAATCATTGTTCAAGATTAGAAGTGAGATCTTTGGGCGAATTTCTTCTTCATCATGATCCTCAGGAGGAAGAGTAATATCGTGATCCGGCCATTCATCTTCATGTTGTTTTAAAAACTTAGGTCCATTTAACCATCGGCTTGATTTAGAAAAATCGATATTATCGTGACATCTAGTGGCATCGTCGGCTACGTTGTCTCTAGTAGAGATCCATCTCCAATTTTCTATATTAGTTGACTCCAATATTTCAGCGATTCTATGCGCTACATAAGGCTTGTAATTCCTATGTCTACTTGAGATCCATTTCAAAACGGTTTTTGAGTCACTCCACAAAATAATTAGGCTTGGCACTATCTTGTGTTCGCTAAGCACATTTTGTTTTAATCTAGTTCCCAGAACGGCTGCCTGTAATTCAAGGCGAGGAATTGATACTTTATTTAGAGGGGCACATTTAGTCTTTGAGCATATAAAACTGACTCCAATATAACCATCGACCGAAATAAATCTCCAATAAGCCACGGCTGCAAAGGCTTCCTCACTAGCATCTACAAATACGTGCAACTGGATTTCATATGGCTTTCCTTGGGGAAAATAAAATCGTGGTAAACGAAAATTAGAAACGTTTTTTAGTTGTTTACGCCACTTCTCCCATGATGTATTGATGTCGTCAGGAATCGGTTCATCCCATCGGATGGCACGTCTCCATGTATTTCGTAGTATTACTTTAGCCCCTACAATATAATGACTTAAAAATCCCAATGGATCAAATGTCGACATGATAACACTTAACATTTGGCGTTTTGTTGGCTTCTCATTACCGGAAATAATGTCCTGACTAACCTTTTTAAATTTCATATCAAACACAAAACTGTCTGAGACAGATTCCCAATAGAGACCTAAAACTTTCTCTACGCCCTCATTGGCTGGAATTACTTTGAGTGATGAATTTCCATCTAGCGCCTGGATAACATCTTTTGAATTTGAAGTAAAGCCTCTTAAATCAAATCCCCCGTCCTTATGAATATTCTTCACTTGTAGTGATACTTCAATGGCTTCTTCAACAGTATCAAAGCTGTCGATAAAATCGTCCATATAGTGATGTTCACAAATGGATTCTATCGCTCTTGGATTGCAATCTGTATGTTCTTTAGCATTTTTTTTCATGACATAAAGAGCAGAACAAGGTGAGCAGGTGGCTCCAAATGTCATTACCATCATTTCGTACTCATCAGGTGCAGAATTATAATCACAGTTTCTCCATAAAAACCGTTGAGATATTCTATCAGTTGGTTGTATCATTACTTGATGAAACATTTCGCAAATATCTGCAGTAACAGCAATTTTCCCAGATCGAAAACTGTAAAGTGTGGTTTGTAATGACGAAATATACTGAGGTCCTTTTAATAAATTGTCGTTCAAAGAAATTCCATTTACCTTGGCAGCGGCATCAAAAACTAATCGCAATTTTCTTTTCTCCTTGTTAGGGTTTATAACTCCAAAATGAGGTAGATACCATTTTTTATCTGATGTCATGTGGATATCATCTAGTGGCACTTTACGGACGTATCCCTTTTCGATATAACTATTTATTACCCCACTATAGGCAACATAAAGGCTTTCATCACGTCGCAACTTTTTCTCTAAACTTTCAAGACGGTTTAATGCCATCGAGTAACTATCTGGGAGATTTACTAGATCTTTTTTCCATAAGAGACCCGTTTGGAAACGTTTACCAACACGCTTTGTTGATTCATGTAATATTCTATTCGCTCTAATGTCATCTTCACTTTGAATTGGAGGAGCGGTTCGTACACCCATATTTTCAATATTAAAATAATCTTCAACCATTTTATGGATCTCTTCCTCCTCTTCAACACGTACGAAAAGGCATGAATGAGTTGAAGGTGACACTGATTTACACGGACCAAATACTACCCATCCTAAATCCGTATTACACGCAAATGGTCCAGTAGAATTGTTTATATTTACATCGGATGGCAACCCTAAGCTGGCATGGTCTAAGCCAATTAATAATTTTGGAACAATGTTTGTATAAGGTTTAATAAAGTTCGACGGCGTATTTTTAAATATTTCTTTTATCTCACATTCAGTTAGGCTTTGCATTGGTAAATTTAAATTCGATACGGCATACACATTTTTTAGAAGATGAGTTTTGTTCTTTCCGGTACCTCTTAATCGTATGTTGAACGTAAACGAAGGCTCTCTTGCTGACCGGCCACCGAACCATTGGAGATTCAAATTATTACTTTTCCCTCGCACACCTATATATTCTGCGATTTCCTTATCTAGCATAGTTATGGAGGAACCATCATCAAATAGGGCATAAATATCTACACTGCGATTTTCACCATAGAGGGTAACTGGCAGAACACGAAACAGTAGTTTTTTATTATCATGGAAACAGCTTAAAACGTCATGGCTAGGCTCACTACTATTATTGTTATTAGACTGTGATGGCAAGGGAACACGAGATGTGTCTTCATGAAGTAGTTTATTGTGTTTACGTTGGCAGCCATCTACTGAGCAAACTCTCTTTCTACGGCACTCGCGGGTCGAATGTCCAATATTTAGGCAAGAGAAACACGCATGAATCTTTTTCACCATAGTCCAACGTTCATCCACTTTAAGATTTAAAAATTTGTGGCAGTCGTATATTTTATGGTTTCCTTTGCATACAGCACATAGTTGAACTTTTTCTGTTGCATGTAGCACTCTGCGCTTTGGTTCAGTGTTAACATCTTGCACTATACATATTAAGTTCGCCACTTCACTTAACCAGTCACTAAAATGTTCAATTGTTGGATATGGGTTAATATTTACTGCGATTTTAGCCCACTCCAGTCTCTTACTCATGGGGAGTTTTGAAATAATCTCCTCTAAAAGCGTTGGATTAGCTAAGTGTTGTTGACCATTCACAGATTTAAGAAACACTGCTAAGTTTTTCACTTTAGTTGAAAATGGCACTAATTTAGGTAAATTGTTTTCATTAATATAGGGCAATTCCTTTACTTTTTTCAACTGGCTATGAATCAATTGCTCAGGTCTTCCAAAACGGAATTTTAGCTGATCAATAACCACATTAACATTGTCAGGGTGAATAAGGAGCGACTTTACAATTTCTTTAGCTTCACCCTTTAAACATCTTTGAAGCCTTTGGTTATTCTCAAAATTATTGTATCCGTATGCTGCTGTTGATTGTGTATAGGCGGTGAAAAATAATGGCCAGTCTTCTGGTTCACCGTTAAACTCTGGTAAATCTTGTATTTTTCTTGGCATCATAAATTCATTTGCTCCGTTAAGGGTACCGTAAGCATTTAAATTATTTGTTGTATGTTGCTGATGGCTGGAGACTGTGTTTGCGCAAAACGACGGCGTACAGTTATTATTATTAAACGGTGTATATGTGTTAAAGGTATTTGGCGCCGCTTGCGGCGACGGAGCAGCGCTGCCTTCAACAGTATTTTGAGGCTGCATATATGTTCGCGGATTACGGGGCTCTGACGATGTTGTGTTAGTATATTCAATGGCGGGGACTAATTGACGTACTTATAAAGTTGAGGTTATGGTCACTTACCGTTTGTGTTGTCTCCTGTGTAGCAGATTCTAATTGTTGACACTTACGTCTGCTCTCAGCAAGTTGGGATTGAGCTTCCGAAAGCTGGCGTTTCAAATGTTGCATTTGTTTTTGCCAATCTGTCGAGAGGACGTTGTCTCTACCTGATGTTGAAGGTTGCGTACTTATTTGGCTTGCTTCATTTGTAGGCTCTGGTGCCTTAGAAGCACTAGGGGTACATCTTTGTTGGTTGGAACTGGCTTTTTTACTTATAATGTTCGCTGTCGGGGCGTCAGTGCTGGCGGCAGAAGCACTAATATTAGCCTGGCTGGCTGGTCTGGATGCTGGCTGCATCTTCTCTTGTCCAAGTTGGTCAGATGTGGCTGTATCTGCACTGGTTGAACTTCTTAAAAGTGGCGGACTGCGAACTACCGGTGGAGGCATTTGTTCCAACAAAGTTTACTTGCAGATTTACTGTAAATGGCAGCTCTTGTAATTCTTTGCTTTTTACAAGAGATTCAATAAATCTGCGAAATAAAAATGTTACGGCTGTAACTAAAATATCTCGAAGAAAGGAGGTTTGCCTTAAACAGTATTCTCGTGTAGAATTGTACCGTTGAATAGTACCGTTTATTTCTAGAGGAATTAATATTAATATTAGAAAATTACAATACATTTAATTTAACTTACTTACCGCAGTTTTGCACCTCCTTCTTCAACAATGGACAGGCTTCGATTAAATATATAAATTTGACTTACATCTTACAACACAAATAAGAATTTAAAAGGAGAGTGCAAAAAGGCGGTTTACAAAATAGACGTCAAATAAGAAATACAAAACAATAATTCACAATAACAAAATCAGCTGTTCATGTGGAACTTATTAGGGCGCTCCGTAACAAAAATATTTTTGGTTTTTAATAAAAAAAAGTACTTTTTGTTTTTAATAAATGAAAAAAATTCTTTGCATTTTATATTTTCTTCTATGACTTCACCCAGTTTATTACGAACTTTGCCTATAACGAACTATTTTTTCTAGTCCCACGAAGTTCGTTATAACCGGGTTTGTCTGTATATACCTAAAATAATATGCATACAACATTTCCAACATTTATTTAAAAAACTAAAAAGACATGTAAATCCATGTATGAAACAATAGCCGCACATAATTGGTCATTACAACCTTTCAGTTAGGATTATGACCTAGCTTCTCACACCACTTATGTGTGTGCGTTAATTTTATACATAAGTAGCGAAACCTACAGTTTAAAGTCGATTCCAAACGACAGATTTTTGAGAATCTTTTCATGGCAATTTTATTTACTCTCAGAGGTTTTGCCAGAAATTGCAGTAAATTTACAAAACATATTAAAAATTAGCGACTAAAGAAAAAATTACAACAAAAAGTAAAATTACACACATGCTACACACACGATCAAAAATTACACACAATGTGAGTAATTACTTTGAAACGAATGCTGATATAGACTGATAAAAATAATTATTTTGAGCAGAGATTTGCTAGCCAACGATAATGCATGCGGAGCTTTAGATTGTTGCTGTGTGCACAAGACATTCTGCTAGCTTACTTTTCACCGAATGCAATACTGTAATGTACTCTTTTCTGTTGCTCTTGATTGTACGAGTGCACTGAAATGTGTATTTCTCGCTTATTCAATGTATACAACAGCACGCGTTTGCCTGTAAAGTAACGGAACTATGCTTTGTGTTGTAAGAGCATATTTTACTACTGAAGCTACAGTAGCGAGCACAAAAAATGCAACACTGTGCCTTATGATTTTTAATAAGATCTGTTTCAAAATAACGGTAACTAATTTACCTGTTTTCTTTTGCTGTTAATTCTTTCAATTATAAGTTTTCAAAGTAACCACAGTTTATTCCAAATTCTGCTTTAAAAAGTTAAATATTTTTGAATTAGTGAAAAAAGTGCTAATTTTTAGCGAGCAAAAAAAATGCAACATAATAAAAAAATAGTTAAAGTAAGTTATTTATTTAATTATAATTGAAAATTTCTTAAATAAGTTATACAACATGTGTTTTGTAATAGAAGCAGCTCTCAGCTGACAGCAAAACTGCAATTATTAAAGCCTTAGAAGAAGGAAAATCCATGCGTGAAGTTGGACACCTCTTTGGTGTAAATCAATCAACGGTATGTAGGATTAAATCTCAATTTTCCTTGATAAATAGTGTGAAAAGGAAACCAGGTATTGGTAATCCTCGAAAAACTACCTCTCGCCAATACCGCCAGATGATTGCACTGGTTAAAAAAGATCCACGAAAGACCGCAGTGGACGTTGCTAATTTCGCAAATGAGCAAATGGGAGTCTCTATAGGCGTTCACACTGTTCGCCGTAGGTTGAAAGAGGCTAATTTGCATGCGAGACGACCCGCAAAGAAATCTCTCATCAGTGCAATCAATAAAAAGAAGCGCCTGGAATTTGAAAATGTTACAAGGATTGGTCAAATGAACAATGGGCTAAAGTCTTGTGGAGCGATGAAAGCAAATTTAATTTGTTTGGCTCCGATGGGATAAATTTTGTTCGAAGACCGCCTGGACAGAGATATTCTCCAAGATATCAACTTCCAACCGTAAAACATGGCGGTGGATCAATAATGGTGTGGGGTAAGGAACGATATGTTTAAAAAAAAATATTGATTTTACGTCACGTATTTACAGGTGCGTTTTCCCGTGATGGGGTAGGTCCCTTAACTCAAATCGAAGGAAAAATGGACGCCAAGAAGTACTGTGAAATCCTTGGAGAACACATGCTTCCTCATCTGCGGGAAAAAATGCCTCCTGGTAGCATATTCCAATAGGATAACGATCCAAAGCACTCAAGTCGCTTAGCTCGAAACTTTTTAAGCGACAATGATGTCAATGTTTTGGATTGGCCATCACTGTCTCCCGATCTAAACCCCATAGAAAATCTATGAGAGCTATTAGATCGGGAAGTTAAGAGGAAACATCCGTCAAATAAGAGGCAATTAGAAGAAATTTTGAAAAGTGAATGGGAGAAAATATCCATTAACACATTAATAGCTTTAGTCGACTCTATGCCTTCTAGGTTGCAAGAAGTCATAAAAAATAAGGGCTACGCCACTAAATATTAATTTTAAGATTTTTTTTGTAAGAATTACTATTTAATTTAAATAAACACATTAAAATTTATGCTGTTGCATTTTTATTGCTCCCATGAAATTCGCACTCTTTTTAATAAATGACAAAATAATATATCATTAATTAAAAATATTTACATAATGTTATTGATAATAGGTATCTATAACTGTAGGGATTAATAACCCAAAGAAATATTTTGAACTGATCACCATTTTTTTAAAATTATCGCACTTAAAGATAATTTTACCCAACGTTGCATTTTTTGTGCTCACTACTGTACATTTTCAGTATTGCCATACGAATGTCAGTAGTGTAAAAAAAGGTTTTTCCCCACCAGCGTTGCCAGAATGATGATTTTATCATATTTTTAATGATTTCTCAACCAAAATATGATTTGTCGATTTTTTTCTTAAATTATGATTTTTAATTTATAAAAATTATGATTTTTATATTTGAAGTGAGTACAATTTTCGTTGTAATTGTACTGAATAGTGAAGATAAATCTTGTATCAGCTTATTTTTGGTTGCTTTTATTTACTTTACAATTATTGCCCTGTAACAAACTCATGAATGCATGTGCATAAAAATGCATCATTGTTATGGAAATAAAGAACTTAAAGAGCATCTCTGTCTATTTGACATATTCGTGGGAAGTACAAATTAAAAATATGAAACCCTGTGTAGGTAGTCCCCGACTTAAGATTCGACCATTCGAACTTAAGACCATTTTTTTGCAATTTTATTCTTAGAAAATACTTAAAGAAGACGAATATGTAGTGGATGGGAATCCCTAAAATATAAATTTTATATATATAAAGGAAGTCGTCGTGGTCTAGTGTTTAGTGTGTCGGCTTATTAGACGAAAGGCCCGGGTTCGAATCCCAGGTGAGACATCAAAACGAAAAATTTTTCTTCGGCGACTTCCTCTCAGCAGATTTCCAGCAAAGACTCTCAGAGTAAAAAATTGCCATGAAAAGCTTCTCAAAAATCTGCCGTTCGGAGTCGACTTTGAACTGTAGGTCCCGCCACTCATGTATAAAATTAACGCACACAACATAAGTGGTGTGAGAAGCTAGGTCGTAATCCTGACTGAAGGGTTGTAATGGCCAATTATGTATGTATATATAAATAAATATAAGAATAAATTTTGGGTAGTTTCATTTCTCCGGACCCTCAAAATTAATAGTAAAGTGTGTAATTTTTTTTCTTAAATTTTTTTGCATGGACTTACGACTGAACCCCAGGATCCTATCTCGTTCGTAAGTCGGAAAATACCTGTATTGTAGTAATAGTTATTAATAATTTTTTTTGTTTAAGTATATGTACTTTTTAATTCGAATTTATTTTTTTTTTAAGCTTTCTTATATATCAGTACATACAGTTATTGTTCTAATGAAATCAGTTGTGTGTTTTTCCAAATTTTCTATTTTGCTGGTTGGTGAATGTGTGATTTATCACCACATAAACATAAGTACGCGTATCTGCATAAATGCTTTAAACAATAATAATTTAAACACATATGTTAACATATTTATTTCAATAATAATTTTTAAATACAATTTTGTACATATTAAAAAATGATGATATTTTTCCATAAAATATGATTTTTATCTGCTTATGTGATTTTCTTCTCAAAGCTTCTGGCAACGCTGTTCCCCAGAAATAAAAGGTTTAAAAAAGTTACTGGCAATGCTGGCGTCGACGAAGATGTTCGGTTGCAGTAAGCAAAAAAGAAATGCATGTTGCAGGGATGGGAAATTGATTTTAATAAATTGTACTAACTTCCAAAAAAAAAATGTACTTTTTCCAGCTCGATTGTACTAAATTATTTTTTTTTCTTTTTTAAACTTTTTTATTAAAAATTAAATAAAAATATAAATGACAATTCATTTTATATATATTTATGTAAATATATGCGTAAAAAAACATAAAAATTAACAAAAAGGTACATAATAGGTAAACTTAACAACTTATTTTAATAATTTAATGTAATCTAAATTTTAAATCCCTATTAATGACACATTTTTTGCTAGCAAACTATTTGTTATTTCAAAATTGTAGCAACACGAATTAAATGACTTCAATAAATTCCTCGTTTGGATTAAATTGGAGACAGTCGAAGCAAGCAGTCTATTTCTTCCTTTGATTTATATAGTGCTTTTCATAATTAAAGTGCATTTATAATAACAACATCACACGTTTTCATTATGTGTAGCGTTAATATAAAAGAAAATATAACAGGAAATTTTTAAAATTCTTAAATTCTTCCGTGGTATCACAATGAGCCGCTATGCGTGCCCAAGTGAGCTTTATGATATCAGAGCTATTACTTCAGTATAAAAATTAAGGTTTTAATCTTTGCATAATTATAGCTCCAGTCTCATTTTTATTAAATAAGAAGCTTTATCTACCAAAAATATTAATACTTAAAACTTAGTAAACCCGCTCTTAGTGCTTATTAAACTAAATATTTGATCTTTCATACTCTTATAAAGAATTTTAATAGTTATCTGTCTATTTTCCCCCACTCTTCGACTATTTTTAAATTTAAATCTTCAACACTGGTAAATTATCTATTATTTGAATAAATTCTTCGGATTAAAAGTGGGGAATTCGTTTGGGGACACATTTTCAATAATATTCATATCAGGATAGAAAGCTGGCCTCGATAAAACCTCAATAGATTGGTTACGAAACCATTCCATCCTCTGTCTGTTGACATGAATTCATTGTCCTGTTGGAAAATAAATATTTTTTTCTTTCAAGAAGGGAGCAAACTACAGCTAAGAACACCCCGCCCTGCACCCTGTACTATTCATTCGCGTAAATGGAAATTGAAGTTTGAGGCAGCCACCAAACTATGAGACCTACCTCCCCAAAAATCCATCTAAGTTGCACTTTTTTATCAGAGCATATGACCTGAAGACAATTTTATATTCATTATTTGTTATTATTGAAATGATGGTGGTGCTATAATTATGAAAGGCACTTTATTAAATTTTGGTACTACTTTTGCAGATGAAAATGGAATGGATAATACCTATTCCTTTCATAAATTATACAGTGATGAGGCAGAATATTTGAGTAATGCAATAAAGAAAGCACAATTTTTAAATAGTGCTAAATAAGTCATTGAGGTCCTATGGTATTTTTGACTTTCAAATAATGCTAAAAAAAGTACAATTGAACCAACTTTTCCATCCCTGGCATGTTGTGACTCTATGAAGAGTACAATATTTTTGTTGTGCTCTTCACACAACTCTCTTTTATACTGTTGTACAATGGTTTACGAGTGCAGTTGTTTTTTTGTACACTATCTTTGTTTCACACTTATTTATATTTACAGATACAATCAATATTTGGTCTTGAGAAAAATACAATTATGTGAAATTTTATATGTCTTGTCTTACACTACACCTCTAGTAAATATTTTAAATAAATAAATTGTATCTCATTTTCGCAAAATTTAGCGTATGTAACCATAATTGTAGTTTGTTGATCTCATCGAACCTTAACTTAAATTCTTTTCAAAATTTATCTACGACTATAACCATCCCCTTATTCAAGAGATATTTTCGCTAGGGGATGAAAACCTACTAAAAGCATTTACATTGTGTTCTTCATACATAAAGCAATAACAAAATAAATGAGTGGAACCTGATTGGCTTATATTATTCCAATTGGAATTGGGAGGTACGAATGTTCTAGTTTCTGTAATAAAACCAAAGAATTTAAATTTCCAAAAATTATTAAAAGTTATGATACGTTTTATGATTAATAATTATTTGTCATTAAATCGTGCGTGATAGTGAAACGGAAATTGATCTAGTAATTAATCTACATATTTGTGAGTTTTTATGTACATATGTACATACAGATATAATATATATTTTTGTTTTTTATTATAAAAAAAAATGATGTTTACCAGTGCCTATAGAATCATTATTTTCGCTGATATAACTTCCTCTTGAAGTTCATTTCTTAATACTTCACGCAGTACTACGGAGTCGAATGTTTTGATTGTTTTTTGATTTATCATTTCCGAAGTTTCGCGAAAGTTGTTTTAAATGTCAAATAATAAAATGTTAAAATCAATTTATATCAAATACTATATTTTTTCACAATGTATCGTATATTGTAATATATATTTATAGAATTATAAATCGAGTTTAAAGATTTCAATCAATAGCCAATCTTTTCCACTCCGAAAAATATTTATAAAAGATTATATTACATAATTCAACAGAAGTTAGGACTACTACAAAATCTACGTAACAAAAAAAAAAAAACAAAAATTTTGAAAATTCCCATAATTTTTCAAACTTAAAAATGAATTTAATTGATTTAGAAGACAGTGCGACCAAGTATTTTAAGTACCCTGAGACTCGAGATTTGTGTTCTCTGTAACGTGCTAATGTGCTGTAAAAGACTCGATTGAATTGAATTTTCAGCATTGAATGTTAAGGAATGAAATAAGGATAATATTGTATGCGACGATAATGAAATACAGTAGGACCTTGATTTTCTGTAATGGTCGGGATCGGAAGCATTCCGGATAATCGATTTTCCCAATTAATTGAGTACCAATTTTGGCTAATTTTTTTTAATAAACACTTTTATTAATTAATAAATGATTATGTACATATTTATATAAAAACTAAATAATTCAAGGATTTTATATGCATACATGTTTCAAAAATATAAAAAAAAATAAGTTTGTCAGATAACATTGCTTGTTTGTCCAAAATAATAGAAAAAAATTTTGAAAGCTCTTGCTTTAATTGATTTCGTGAAAGGTTGTAATGACCAATTATGTATGTATGTAGAAATGTGTGCAAATGAATCTTTAAACTAAAATGAATTAAAAAATAACTAAATATATACTTAAGTTGTGTTGAAATTTGTCTACTCTTTAGTCATAATAGCACATTTAATAGCACAAAGTCCTGATATTTTTGTAGCGAGCTATCCCGTGAACGGACACCTCCCGTTAACGGTCAAATCTGCTGTCACGGTCGGTGTCCGCCTACGAGAGATTTCACTGTAATTCCTTTTTTTAAATATAACAATAAATAAAAGTATTTAACTAAAAGAAAACTTTTATTTAAGCAAGAAAATTGTTTACCTTGCAATAAAATAACATTTTTTTAAAAAATTTAAGCAAATTGTAAATATGAACAGGATTTCGAAAATATGAACAGGATTTGTTTTAATTAGTTCATATTAACACGAGTGCACTGTACTGTCAATAAGGAATTGATACATAATTGTGCTTAATAGTGGTCGCAACTTAGTCTTCAAAAATTTCCTCAACAGGATTATCAATATAAAATTCTTTATAAATATCTGATGTCTGACTTTTGTTACGCGTATACATATCGCTCCTTTATTGCAACGTAGTCATATCTTAAAAAATTAAAAATTTGTAGTTACTTAAGCAAAACTGCTCTTTTAGACCTTCTGTACATGTTGGAAAAAAAAATCAGTTTTATATCCCAAGCTGAACCGAAGTTATAGCAAAAAGTGTTTGCGGCAATTAGATCATAGGGCTTATGTCTTGAAAACTTTAATCGCATTTTGCCAAGTTCAAGTTTTTTTGAGATATGAGTGTTGTATGACAAACTTACCAACTAATGAATAAACGTGTTAATTAGCTTCCATTGTACAGAAAATACATATGTAACTTAGAACACCCGAGAATACACAGTGATGTGAACAACACCCATTTGACTTATAGAGATTTGATGAGATTGTGTGTAAAATGAGATAATTGCTGATAAGATTCCGCATTTATTTTTAGCAAATACATCACTAAAATAAAATTCATTGCGGTTTTATAGATTTTTATCAAATTTTAATCAAATTATTTATCCAGCCAGGCGGTTTCAACGCTTCGTGTCTCATTTGATACTCTGCACGAGAGATTAGAGAGAATGGTCATCCACTGCGATTTTGCAATTTGACTACTTCTTGTAAGAGTGTTCTTAAATTATCATCGTATGCGAATAACCTACAAATCGCTGTTAATCGGACATACGACCTTTGTCTACATACAATGACCAAAAATAAAATAGTTGCCAAAATTTTACTCCTACATTTGACATTTTTACATTAATTATATACGTATACATGCATAATTGTGTATTTCTTTCTTAAAGTTTTAAATGGCGGACTACGTCTATAAATATTTTCGAAAAGTAAGCAATTAATTTAAATGCCAACGTCGTCAAAACGCTTAATTAAAAATAAATTGTGTTGACATACAAAGCCAATATTTTTACAAAATTTGAATCTAATTGCATATATTTCTCATATTGAAACGATTTGTATAATTAACCTCCTATTTTATGGTATTTTCTTGGATGCTATGGTCATTATAAATAAGATTACTTTATAACCCAAGTGTGAACCCAAGGTCCATTGTACATTTGTTTAAACAGCAGTGAGTAATGTTTTTAACAACCCTTCTTAAGATGTTTACGGCATTTCCTATAAAGAAAAAGAAAACAAAAAAACAATATAACGGCAGAGGCTAAGGTGTTTGGTCATTTCGTAAGTTCAAATGTTATAAAACGGTCAAGAGTTACAGAAATCCTGAGCAATTTTTCACCCTTAAATTTAATGACATTTTGAGTCCGTGATTGATGGAAGTGCAACGATTTACATAAAAGTCCTCTTTTCTAATCTTATAAACAAAAGTTTTTACACTAAAAGTATCAAATTGCAATTGTAAACAAACCATCGTTCCAATAGTAATCTTAGATATTTTCTTGTGATATAAACTCACAAAACCAATAATTTATAATACATTTGGGCTCATAGACGAGTATATCATATTACACAAAAAAAAGAAAAAATTATGTTTGGATAAAATTTTGCAGAAAAACTTCGAAGGTATACCTGTCCACAAGCTTTTAGTGGCATTTAAATATAATTTCTTAAGGTTTACCTCTAAGGTATTCTACAATATCATAAATCAGCATTTAATGGTCTGGTCAGATATGTACCCCTTCTAACTACAAAAAATTCATATGCGAGTCTTTATTCCATACAGATTCCCATTTCTAAGGAGTATAGTAATTGATTAACAGAAAGGTATGTAAACATAAGTATACTTTACGTGTACATATGTATGTATGTATAGCAGAGTAGACCCATACACGCAATTAGAAGCATTAATATTTGAGACGTAATACAAAGCAGACCTGGCAAACCATTCATTCGCCTAGCAATGCTACAAAACAACTCACTCCCTCACTATTTCCAATTGTCATTTACAAAAAAGGATAAACAAAAAAAAAAAATAAATAAAATACGATCCCAAACAACGTCATATCCGTCCATTGAAATGACCGTAAAAGAAAAATATCTAAACCAAGTAAAACACCACAGTATTGGCAGGGTAAACAAACCATTTACATATAAACAGACTTTTATTTCATTTTTCAATGTATAGCCCATCAATTCTAAACTTGTTACATTTTGTTGTTATTTTTATTTACGTACACATTCGTATCTAGTATATATACATACATACATATGTATGTATGTAAATAATTTATGTACACATTTTTTAGGGTGTCCATAATTTCTTTAATAAAAGAAGATTCGATTAATATATATTATTTCTAAAGCACTTTTTTTGTCGGTTGCAAATATCTCCCGTACCACCGCATCAAATTTAATGAATGATATCTCATTTTAAAGCTTATATCTAACACCAATTGCAAAAAATAATTAGAAATTGAAAAATTAATATTTTCATTGATAAAAATTATATTTTATTTAGAACTGCATGATAATACTATTGTCATTATGATTATATATTTTTGTTCAAGTGTGGTAATACAGGGTCGCTTAATAGTAATGCAATTCTACATAATATAGTGTGTATTAAAATCTATTCTGGCAATACCGCTATTTACTATGATGCCGTTTATTACTAAGTCAGTTATATATAATATGCATATTAAGTTGTAAAAAGCCATTTTGGCAATACTTTGCAGTAGTTGTTAGATCAAGTGCCATAAACAGGGTCGCTTAATTGTAATGCCATTTTGGTAATGTCGTTATTGTCATGGCGTTGTTTGTTTTATGAAGTGTAGTAATACGGCGTCTTTTAATATATACATATATACGGCGTCTTTTAATATATACATATATATAGTTTTAAGAATAGGCACTTGGAACGTCCGCACCCTTCACAGGGTGGGCGCTTCCGCCCAGCTGGCGGACGCCCTCAAGAAATGTAGGACGGACATCACTGCCATACAGGAAATGCGATGGACAGGGCAAGGATGCAAAAGGCTAGCATCTTGCGATGTGTACTACAGCTGCCATGTTAATAAGCACGAATTTGGATGCGGATTTGTGGTTAATAAGAGACTCCGCCACCTTGTCTCTGGGTTCACACCTGTGAACGAAAGAATAGCCACAATCCGCATCAGGGCTAAATTCTACAACATCAGCCTGATTTGTGCTCACGCCCCGACGGAAGATAAGGACGATGTGGTTAAGGATGCCTTCTACGCTAAGCTCGAGGACATATATGATAAGTGCCCGGCCCATGACGCAAAAATTGTCCTCGGAGATTTTAATGCGAAGGTCGGGCGGGAAGGTATCTTTGGCCCCACTGTCGGACAGTTCAGTCTCCACGCGAACACTACCCCCAATGGTATGAGGCTGATCGATTTCGCCGCGGCGCGTAACATGGTAGTATGTAGCACCAGGTTTCAACATCTCGACATCCACAAGGCCACTTGGATGTCCCCCGACCGATCAACATCCAACCAGATCGATCATATTGTGATTGACGGAAGGCATGTATCCAGTGTACTAGATTTGCGCACATTTAGAGGTCCGAACATTGACTCGGATCACTACCTTGTCGCAGCCAAGTTCCGATTGCGCATTAGCGCCTCGAGGATGGCGCGCTCTAGTACATTGCGGAAGCTGGATGTCAGGAAGCTGCGATCACAAGGGACAGTAGAGGCGTTCTCCGCTCAACTCTCGGATAAGCTCCGTCGATCCCCATCTAATCTCAACGACATTGGAGGACTGTGGGCCAACATCTCCCACTCCTTGCGCACTACTGCGGAAACAGTCCTTGGTTTCGAGCGCCCACCACAACGAAACCAATGGTACGATGAGGAGTGCCGCGAGGCAGCTGCAGCGAAAAACGCCGCATACAAGAAGGACGTTGCAGTCTGCTGCTACGCGAGCCATTGTCCGAGAATTACAGAGAGAAGAGAAGGGATGAGAGACGCCTTTTCAGACGCCAAGAAAAGGGAGCAGGAAAGGCGTGAGCGTGAGGAAGTCGAGATGTACAGATGTAGGAATGACGCTCGAAAATTCTATCAAAAGGTTAAGCGTCTGACCGAGGGGTATAAGCCCGGAGTGTCTTCCTGCAAGGATGAGAATGGAAACCTGGTTACAGATCCGCAAGGGTGCTGAGGTTGTGGAGGAAACACTTCTCTACTCTGCTGCAAGGCGATGACGACACTCAATACCGCCTCTAGAGATGATGTCCGGATCCGATCGATGATGACGGCGTGGAGATTCCGCCGCCTAGCCATGAAGAGGTAAAGTCGCGATTATGCGACTTAACAACAACAAAGCGGCAGGTCCTGATGGCCTCCCCGCTGAATTGTTAAGACCGGATGTAATGAGTTGGTAGGGCGCATGCACCAGCTCATCTACAAAATATGGCTAGAGGAAAGTATGCCCAACGATTGGAACCTCAGTGTCCTCTGTCCCGTCCTGAAAAAGGGAGACCCTACAATATGCGCCAACTACAGGGGTATAAGCCTTCTCCCTATCGCATATAAGGTTCTTACAGGCGTATTGTGTGAACGACTGAAGCCACTCGTCAAAACACTGATTGGACCTTATCAGTGCGGCTTCAGACCTGGCAAATCCACCATAGACCAGATCTTCACACTGCGTCAAATCCTGGAAAAGGCCCACGAAAAACAAGTCGACACACACCATCTTTTTGTCGACTATAAGGCAGCCTTCGATAGCCCCATAAGGGATCGTGTTTATGCCGCAATGTCTGAGCTCGGTATACCTGCGAAGCTGATAAGGCTATGCAGAATGACGTTGAGCAATTCCTGCAGCTCCGTCAAGGTAGGAATGGACCTCTCCGAACCTTTTGATACCGTGCGATTTTTAAGAAACTTTTCATCGCAATTTTATTTACTCTCAGAGTTTTTGCCAGAAATCTGCTGAGAGGAAATCGCAGAATAATACTTTTTTTTTTATGTCTGGCCTGGTGCTCGCACCCTGGCTTTACATCTAATAAGTATATTATTCAGTTAATAAGCGAGCATAAAATGTGTTTCTGAAAATTAATGTCAATAAAAAAAGTTATATCGAGCGCACTCGCTCTTCGTTATAGTGAGTATAACATAATGACGACAACATATACTTTTTGCTCAAAATTAAAAAATAAAAAAGTCTGAATCTCAGAATTATTCAATATGACGAACTATTAATATTAATGGGCCCCTGTACAATTGGAACAATTAGAATTCTAGGATTTACTAGAATAAATTGATTAAAATATTACAAGTATGTTATAACAGATAATCGCACGGTTATAACATTGAATGTTGCTTTAAAATGTTCACACTACGTCGAAACCTGAAGAAACCCCATGAAAAACAAGCTGACTTAAAACCCACTACAACCCCTTGCTGACCGGCAGGTTTCAGACAAGGAGAATCATTATCATCCGACCTCTTCAACTTCGTCAGGGGAATGTATTCTGCGGGAGTGCATTGGAATGAAGACGCAATTTTCAAAAAAGGCGTCCAGTTACTTACGGTACGCTGACGACATCGACATCATAGGGCGTACCAAGTGAGATGTCACTGCTGCCTTAGTGCTATTCAACGGGAGTCTAAGAAGATGGTCTGTCGTGTAAATATGAGGGCAAGAAAGTATATTTATCGACAATTAGAACCGTGCACGCGCACAGCGTATTAAGATCCCAGCGGCTGCGCTGGCTCGGCAATGTCTTTCGAATGGTGAAGGATTCTCCGGCGAGACGGGTATTTAATTAAGGATCTGCGGAAGTCCGGGGAAGAAGACGACGCTTGTATCCGTTGGAAAGGACCAAATCGGGGAAAGCCCTGTCATCATTGGTGTGACCAACTGGCGTAGGCCGCGCAAAGAAGCAGAGACGGCCTGGAAGGATATTTGTTTCGGGCAGACTGAAGATCCGTTAATTCGGGGTTTTATGGACCACTTAAAGTAAGTAAGTTTTTGTCTAACCCGCTATTTTAGTTTTTATACGCTGCACTTTGTTGTTGGTTTGTTTACATCCTTTTATCTCTTATATTGTTTTTATGCTGCATCTTGTTACGATATTTGTCCTTATTCTTTGATCACGTGATCCATTTTCAAAAAAGCGTCAGTTGCTTACGTGACCTACCGACATTGCCATTAAGATTCGTTATATTTTTCTATGATTTTATAATTATTTTTTTTTGCTAAAAAACGACATTTTGAAACTAGTTAAAAGTAAATTGTACCAAAGATTTTAAAATATAAATTTAATTCCAATAATATTGTTAATTTCTTTCTCCTGATTGAACTTTATGAGCACAATTTGATCACTTTTCATAGCTTTAAATATCGCTCTAATAAAACAACATCGTATTAATTGTGCGTTGCCCACCGCACATAAAAGTTTATATATTTGATCTTGGGAGTTTTATCAGATCAAAATCTTTAATTTATCATTAAAAATAATGTAGTTTTTGTATTTGTATTTATTTTATTTAATGTCAATAGATTCAATATAGATTTACATAATTCAACAAAAAGAATAATAACAATTCAAAAATATATTTAGGGTTTTCTTTAAAATTTCTTTACACTCCGAAAAATTCATTACTTGGTAGCATCCATTAAAGGTTTACAGGCCCGTCTAAAGGAATCATTATTTTCACAGTCAGATCTGTAGTAATTCAGTGAAAGCAGTTCAAAATTGCGAGTAGGTCACACAGGAACTTTGAATTTCAATCGACTGAGCAGGAACTCGTATAAATCAACATCACCCAGAATAAAAAGAGTACTCATCATGGAACGACGACTTTTAGGGGTTAGCAGTTTAATCAAGGCTAGTCTACTCCGATATGGCGGTAATTCATAGGAGTTCCAACTAAGACCTCGTAAACAGAAAATTAAAAAATGTTTTCGCACTGACTCAATGCTATTTGTATGAACCACATAACAAGGGTCTCATATGATAGGATCATACTCCAAGATAGACCAGCGTTTCATATAACCAAATATGCCATAATCTTTATTAACGATCATGGATATGTTATCCCAAAAGTTGAGTCTGTGAGACATAGCGATAGCAGAGGCGAAATTTGATGGTATAGGAGATCAGTTATCATTTTCTCAAGAAGTTTAGAAATAGCATTGATTTTAGCAAAACCTCTGTAGTTTGACATATCCGATCTAATGCCACTTTTAAATAAAGGAATGAATTATCTTCCAAATTAATGGCAAATAACACGATTTAAGAGACATGTTGAACATTGCAGTAAGAGGCGCGGCTAGAAATGATGCGTATTTTTTAAGTGTACAGCTCGGTATACCATCAGGACCTGGAGTAAATGAGCTTTTTAGTGATATTAAGTTCGAAAAAAGGTGTCAATATTAATAAAGGGAAAATATTATCCTACATAATTAATTTATTGCGTAAGGATCAGAAGTTCCAATATCGTGGTTGAGAAGAAGTCAGCAAATGCATTACTTATTGAAATATCATCAGCAACTATAGAGCCATATTTCAGAAGTTTGGGATAACCAGAAGAACGGCGCTTAGAATTGACGAACTTGTAAAAATACTTAGGGTTAAATATTAAAGTAGAGTTTATCCGATTTATATAATTTTTATAGGCAACTTTGTTAGTTATTTCTATAGTCTACAGATAAGTCCGATCTCTTATATTTCTTATAATATTTATTTTTTTTTTTTTATTTTTAATATTTATTAAGTGCAGACTATTCCGTGGTGCACCATCATTGCATCATAATTTAATTCTCGGAACAGTTCAACTAATAGCACAAAATGGCATAGAAATTCGATACCATTTTAACAAAGTTATTAATAGCGAGTACAGAATCCTAGTTGACACTAGATAGTACCATTAAGTGCAGTGTAGTTAGTACGAGGAAAACAACAATATTTATTCTGATTTGTAATAAATTGATTTGTCGATACGTGCTGTAGATACATCAATAATAATTTTCAGCGTAGGATGATAACGATCCTCTGGGGAAGTTACCGGTTCAGTCAAGTCAAGTATTTTCCCAAAGTCATTACAAACGGAATTAATTTGATAAACGGATAGTTATGAAGTAATTTCTTATGAATCGTTTGGAATCTATGCCATTATTAAATTATGGTATGTATAAATTAGAGATATTTTATTAATTGTAATATGAACACCCTAACAAACTCTGCTGAAAACAACAAATGATTTTTTTTTTTTACTTACGCCACGATGTTTGAATTAAGGAATATGCTAAGTAAGTATTTTTGTTCCATCATAAGAAAGTTTTCTTTTATTTTATTTATCCATACATACATACATATCTACATACATATATATCTATATTCAAATACTTACAATATGTATAATATTTACATACAAATATATTGATGTAAACATGTATGGACGCACATGTAAACATGGCAATCGCTATGTGAATATGTATACAATGACTGGTTTCGATGCTGCCCCCAAAATATACAAATTTATATCCATTTGACCCTCTTCAAAGACCTCTTTATAGTCGTTTAGTTTGTCCTTGTGCTACGTTCATTTCTTCACATCCAAAACCAATACCGAAAAAAGCCCTTAAGGCACAACAAAGCGAAGAAATATGTTCATATTGCAACCCCAAAGTAAAGAAAAAGGAAAAGTGACTTCAAAAAAATATGACAAAAAAAAAGGACTAAAGTCAGCATTGAATAAAACTGTAACAGAAACTATGGCAACTTCTGCTAGAACCACGTAAAAAACAAAAAAAACGTCTATCTAACCATCGGGTGGCTAACAGCTTTGGTCTTTTAGAATTTTTAAGAAATGTAAATGTGCCCTTGCTTGGTCTTGCCATCCAGTGAATAGCAGACGACCACTATTAGAACATTCGCATACATACATACATACGTACACTTATGGACATATGTATGTATTTATACACTTCCTTAGCTACATACATTCATAGGTACGAAAAGATTTTCAATGGAAGTGAATGTTGCCTCGTTACAAAAGTATTCAAATAGTATTGTCCGTCCTATATGATACACAAGGGAGGTGGAGTATATGCTTTAATAAATAGTGTGTACGTGTGAATGAAGATACCCAAACATATGCATGTGATGTATTCAAATACACAAAATTTTGGTTTTTATGATTTTCCAACTTTATTTTGAAGTTTCTTTTCTTTTTGTTCAAATTTTAGCTTGGTTAGATGGAAATACTATACACACACATGCATACATACATACATATATGAGTAACAAACATACATATAACCCAACTTAAACTTTTTCAGATTTTAATTTCTCTGCACAAAAATTCAGTCGAAAAGAAAAAAAAGGGCCAATTTTGTACAAATGAAAGAACAATAACAAGGGGTTAAAATTTGAAATTTAAACTCTTTACAAATTAAATTTTTATTTTCCCTGATTTCAAATAAATAATTTTTATATCTATCTATGATGTTATGCTCTAATATAGAAATGTTTTCTATCTACATACATACATACATACATATTGCAATGAAATTATTATTGTTTTTTTATAAATGCTAATAATTATAATATTAAGATTTTAAATTATTAGTGAAATTCTTAGTTACTTAATTCCTTATTACATTCCTTTAGCCAGGATTGAGACCTAGCTTCTCCTTCTGTTGGACAAGTTCGGTTTAGGGTTTGAATCACAATCTCATGTCCAACACACTACCTACTAGAGTACGACGACATGAAATCATTAGATAAAGTCAAGTAAAAAAGTTTCTAACATGTTCAGTTCATTTTTTATTTAATGTTCTAGCTAAAACCCGGTGTGCTTCGCTACTCCAATCGATATGAAATATAAATATTCAAAATAAATTGTTCATTAGCTCTTAAAGCATCTTGTCGTATTCTGGTTATGATTATCAAGACGTTCGTTTCGTTCATTCCAAATTTCGGTCGATTCTGATGTTGTGGATCTACGTCGCTGACTTTGAATTCGAGTAATACGTTGAGCCGGTGTCTCAGCAACTCTAGATATTGATGCTCGTATCCTCGCTCCTTCTACACGTCCATTACGTTGATTTGGATCGTTTAAGATATGCATCACTTTGAACAGGTATATCAGCAGCTCTAGATGTTGATCCTTGTAGTCTCCGTCTTTCTACATGTACATCTTGTTGATCTGGTGTTTCTGCAGCTACTGCTCTTTGCGATTGTATTATTTCCCTTCGTAAACAGCCATCACGTTGAACTGAATTCTCAGTAGCTTTAGATTTGGAAATTCTAGGCCTCTAAACACTCAGACGAATATCACGTTCTTTGGGAGTTTCGTCTGCCCTTTTTGATTGTATGTCTGCATTTTTGGTGTGTTTAAAAAGCGAAGATATTTTAGGTGGCTTTTTTTATTTTTAACTTATCATAATTTAATTACTCACAAAATATATTAGGCAAATATACCACAACAGGTCAATTTTTTTTGATTTTCAAGACAAAAAATTTTGGGCAATAGAAAATATTTAATACTTTTTATTAGGAGGACCATTAAAGTTTGGTCTATATTTTATAACCACAGACAACAATTAGTTCTTTAAAAAATTATGTTTGCTGTAAGTAGTTAATAATTTAAGGAAGTATAGTGTCATCAATGGTCTGTGTCTACTGTTAATGGTTACACGTGTGCATTTATTTTCTAACCCGAAATGTTCATATGTGTGTCAAAGCGGTTGAACTCGCCTTGGTTTAGTAGGTAGTGTGTTGGTTAATTAGACGTAAGAGCCAGGGTTCGAGTCCCAGGCCAGACATCAAAACAAAATACAAAAAGTATTTTTTCGGCGATTTCCTCTCAGCAGATTTCTGGCAAAAACTCTGAGAGTAAATACAATTGCCATGAAAAGTTTCTCATAAAGTCTATCATTCGGAGTCGACTTTAAACTGTAGGTTCCGCTACTCATATATAAAATTAACACACACAACATAAGTGGTGTGAGAAACTAGATCGATAATCCTGACTGATGGGTTCTAATGACGAATTACGTATGTTATGTCACAGCGGTTTATGCTAGATTCTATGGAATGGTCTCGGTCTTATTGCTAGTCCGGCATATTTTTCTCAACTTATTCATATGGATTTCAGTGTTGCTCATGTACAATTTGATGACTTTATCTATAATGATTTCCCAGATATAAGAAGTTTCATATTAATACTAATGGGGCTTCAATAAAATTTTAGAATTCTAACTGTTATATATTCTTAGATATACTAATATAATGGTCCAGCCGTTTAGCCGTCTACAGACTTCAAGCAAACCCACCAATAAATGAAGACACATTTATTTTTATACATTTCTGTAGATAACATGGGGCTTTGCTTCAGGCTACCATGGGGGTCAGTAGTTGGTGGATAACTGAACGGCCTATCCTGCGTATGCTAGCTGCGAATAACCAGTCCCCGACCAAGGGCAGCAGATACGGAGGCGTACTACAAATAGGTACAAATGACCGAAGACGTTATCTTTGACTTGGCGAACTGATGCCAAGAGATGGGAAAATAGGAGAGTAACGCCTTCATGGTTCCCTCAGTTCCATCGAAGCGACTAACTAAGACGCCCTTGAGTAGGACATTAGAACCGAGCCCGGTAAGGTTCTAATTATGGTCTACCGGAAAACGGATTTGAATTGGTGATATATGCGGTGTGAAAGCTGGCCGAAATGACTGTTGGGCTAATGCAGCCTTCGCCCCGTTAAAACTATGGCAAGTCTGTCGGTACGTTCCTGATTTTTCACCGTTAAGTTAGTGTTGTAGGAAGAGATGTGAATTCCTGGTTTACGTTGACCTGGCTCTGAACACGTATTCCCATGAGGTTATGTGTCAACCCTCGAGTGGCCTCCCTGCTTATGCATAGATAACCACGGGGTCTTTCGTGACGACTTCAACGATGGATTAGGATAACGGCCGAGAGTTGGGGCCCAAACGAAATGAATAGTAAAAACAAAACTACAGATAAATCGACGAATTCATGCGAGATGAATACTTTAGAGCTGAACGCTTTTGGGCAGAGGTCGAGGATACCGAGGTCTAAGGTGCGGAATCGGGAAATAAACCCGTCTGGACAAAGCACGAGCAAGAACGGAGATCAGTCCACCAACCGATGAGGTATGCGATTGACTCGATCAAAACCCTATATGACCTGTACGCAAGCGAGCTGCAGGGGCAAACTACAAAGGTAACTAACAGTAGCAGTTCTGCGACACAAACATCGCCTTTGTTGAGGAACCAGGAGGCGAAGAGGAAATATGAAGAGACTTATGAAATTCCTGCGGCAAAATATAAAAAGTTTTATAATTACTTCACGTGAGAAGCACCACCTTACTATAGCTGGAATACAAAATTGGCGACTCTAGTTGTTATAATTTTCTAGGTACACAGATTTTAATAATTAGCTCATATGGAGTTTGACACGCCCCTAATGCTTGATCGCCCAATTTTAACAAAAACATTTATATTGCATCCTTAGATATTCGTTCTAGATATGAAGGTTTTATTACTTACTTCATATGTAAGGTGGCACGCCCGCTTTTGCTGAACTCCCTATTTTTGTCAAAAATATTTCTATTTAAACTAAAGTTACTTGTAAAAAAATTGGGGACTCTTCGTATTCGTATTTACTTAATATGGTAGGTGCCACACCCACAATTGCTAGTTCGGTTCAGCCGTTTAGTCGTCTATAAAGTTCAAACATACAAACAAACAAATACACATTCATTTTTTTAAGTATACATATATAGATACGTCTTGTCTTTGAAAAAAATTATTATGTGCTGTAATTTTGGCATTATAAAGAAGGCATCAACAATGAATTCTTTGGGAGCCACTATCATAACTGTTATCAGGGTTATGATGTTGAATTTAAAATGCTAAAACTGGAAATAGAGTTTTATTTTGGGAAAAGGTTCGTAGTATCTATTTAATTTTATTTAAACTAATATTAAAATATTAACAAAAATTTTTGAAGTGTTTTGAGAAAAGGTTTTCGAATTAAATTAAAATACACTAGAGCCTCGACTTGCGTCGTCTCGATTTGGTTCGCTTTTTAAAAATCGGCAAAACTCAGCCAGCGTTATTGAAATTTCAACTTGTGTTCGTTGAATTTGGTCGTTTCGGCCCCGATTTGCATCGTTTGGATTCCAACTTACGTCGTTTAAATTTTAATTTGCGACGCTACATAAGTTAAATTGTTTTCTCTCAGCATTGAGTATGTCTTACCATCAGCGTTGCCAGAATGATGATTTTATAATATTTTTATGACTTTTCAACCAAAATATGATTTGATGACTTTTTCTTCTTAAATTATGATTTTTAAATTACAAAAATTATGATTTTTTTATTGCAAGTGAATACTAATTGTACTACTTAGTGAAGTGTACCGTAGTTACTTATTAAAGAGTCGAGTGACACCAGAAGTCGGCTAATATTTGTGTTTTATGCAAATATTATTATTTCCTTTTGCCCAAACATTGGCCAACTTCTGGTGGTCGCTCAAACGTGAAATTAACACATTTTTTGATAAACAATCAAGATCCATCAAATGTTCTAAAATGTTTTGAGCTAAGAGTTCATTTGATGAGATGATATATGTAAAAAATATCACCCGAATGTTAGTCCCTCTAAATAATAACTACGCCAATTTTTGTCCGCTTTGATAAAATGGTGACTCAATCTCTTCGCAAGAGAACAGACTTTAAGAATGTTATCACTTATCCTATATATTTTTATTAAAGTTTGCTCATTTTAAAATTGGAATTTTCCTAATTTACCTTATCAAATATCATAGCATATTAAGTCGAGTAATAGATATATGTATACCATCTATCTCTCCCCTTTCCAATAAGATTTAATTTTTGGAAATAGGGTGAGAAATCTTTGAGTAATCCAGAGATATGTGCGTAAAGTAAAAATGAAAACTATTTTTGTGAAATAAAACAAGTTTGGAGTTATATGATTTTTTTCTGCATTTGATGATTTGCTGCTCAAAGCTTCTGGCAACGCTGCTTACCATGTTACTATTTGTATTGCGGTACATATTTAGAATTTTTTTGGTATTTTAAATTGTTGCAACTTCTGTTTATTGTTTCGTTATTTCTTTTTATAATAATTAAGAAACAAAAAAAACATTTACTGAACTAAATAAAATAATGAAAAATGCTGTCATACTTCTTTTTTATCAGAAATATTAAGTTTTTTGCTTTACATTGGATTATAAATATGCAATAAATAATAATAAATAAATAAATTAAATTTCAATGCATTTTTCTAGAAAAAGTTGAACCGATTTGCGTCCGGTCCCCATTAATGACGCAAGTCGGGGCTCATGTGTACATTAAATTATTTTGCATTTAAATGTTGATGTGCATTGCAACATTTTCTTTCTCTTTTTTTTTTTTTGTTATCTTTTAGGCAAACTACTTCGACTTTATAGTTTTGTTCATTAAAAAAGTATGCATTACTTTGCAAAGGTAGAACAACATAGTTGAAAATTTTCTTTAATATTAACACACACCTAAGCATTCTATTTTAGTAGATGTACATACATTTGTATTTCATTTGACAACTGTGAAAAATTATACGAAAAAAAAAGAAAAAATAAAATAAAACCATAATTTTATGCTGCATTCATATGAAAATTGCATTTATAAGATAAAAGAACATTTCTATATGGCAATATATTCAATCAGATAAATGAAATACATCAGGCAATGATAACAAAAAAAAGGCAAACATTGTGATCTATTAAAACAGCAGGATATCTATCCGCAAAACATGCCCTTTCGCACCAAACTTCTATGCTGAGAAATACTCGCAACACTTTTATTCCCATCCTTATCGTATCACTTTTGTATCAAATCATAAATAAAATTAAAACTATTGCGAAATGCATCGAATCTCCATTAGAATTTCGAATTGGGTGGATAATGTGGAATTAGTGTGAGACAGGGAGAAACGTAATCTGTTCATAACATCATACCAACACAAAGGGATAGTCGTACAAACAATTCAAAAATTGATTAAATTGAATCCCATTTTTTAAAATTATTTTAAAATTTCACACTCTTCCGCGCATACAATGCTTACACACACACACACACACATACATACCGACTGAAAGTGTACTTTCGAGTACATACAAGCACATACTATAAAAACAACATACATACATACATACATATTAGAATAAATAGTTGGTATGTTGGTATGTTCGTCAATGATATTGAATGTATTTATACCTAATATTTGGAAATCGTTTACCCTTTTCTACAGTTCGTTTTCAAAGCGTTCGACTTCATCGTTTCCTATATTTGGACAAACTGATACTCAATACAAGGGGATAAAATAATGAGAGACGACCAAACATCAAATCTAACAAAAACAACAACAACACGAATAACAAAACCATCGAAACCTTAAATTTCAAACAATACGATTATGTATGTGTGCGTACGTTTCTTTTTTTTATCCAACATATAGTGTAATACGTGAGTATGTGCGATTAGATTTTAGTTCGTGTGTATTTATGGCTGGATCATCGGTGAAGTCAATTGTAACACATCGAATTTTTGCGCATTGAGGGATTTGATTTATTTGCAGTTATTTATAGGTTTTAAAACAACCCGTTCGTTATTTCTGATATCTGCCTAGTTTATTATGCTTATTTTGGTTTGTTTGTTTGTTTCTATGTGTATGTGTATGTGTATGAGCAAGTACATATACACGAATAAAAAAGGATATTTGTGTCAATTTAAATACTTGTTCAAAAACGAGTGTGTGTGCGCACAAACAAACATTTGCCGATAAACACAAACAGTAAATTTAACTGAAAATTTGTCCTGCTTAAGCTTTCTCCACATTAGATTATCCCATTTGATCCTAAAATATTGGTTTCTTGCCTTTTAAACAATTCATGTTTGTGTGTATCTTATGTAAACTTCATGTGGTCGTTGAGTTACTCTCTAATCTAATGTTATGGAAAAAAAAAATTATTTTATAATTTAATGTAATTAGTTTTCACGTTTTAACAGCTAATAATTTCGCATAAAAGCGTTTACAGTTTGTATTAATACAAAATTAATTAATTATTTAAAATTAAATAATTACAAAAAAATTTCGTTATTTTACTCATAGCCAGTTTTAACCCTTCTGCACTCCTTGGGTCAATTTGACCCAATTTTGATTTTTAAACGCAAAATTTTTCCCTTTAATTATAAGACATGATCGTGAAACTTTAATTTTTCCAGTACAGGCACAAAAACTATGCTTTTAAATGAAAACAATAAAATTAAAATTTTTCCTTCCCCCTTCACATTTCAAAATTTACAAATTTACACACATTTAATATCCTTTGGGTCATTGTAACCCAACATGCAATATTTCAAATTTACCATTCAGAATCATCGATCAATAATTTTTTCAGTCAAATATCAAAGTGTTTACGGTTTGACAGCTTTGAAGATAGAGAAGAAAGTAGACTTCGTGACAAATTAGAACCGATAAGAAACGTTTGGGATAAGTGGAGTAATCAGCTCAGTTCAGATTTTTACAATCCTCATAAAAATGTTACTGTAGATGAACAATTGCTTTCATTTCGAGGTAAGACCCACCAGATATGGCAGAAAAATTTGGGCACTCTGCGATTCCATAACTAAATATGCCTGGAATGTGGAAGTGTACACAGGCAAGAAAAAAACAAGGCGAGACTTTTGTACATCGTATTATATTTGTTATATTTCCGTAATTTTAATTTAGGTGCACAATTACATGTGATAATTATTTTTACTACATACAATATTGCCATTGAACTTCTTTCTCCGAATATTACATTAGTTGCCACTGTCCGTTAAAATATAACTTTTTTGCCATCAAAAATTCAGGATATGAAAAAAGCCTTCTAAAAAAAATAAATAAATTTGTTCGTAAGAGATGATGAAAAAAAAAATCCTGAAATAATGCATTATTACAATGCGTTGCATTGATGCGCTTGACCACCTAGTTGCGAATTACATATGCAAACGCATGACTAAATGATGGAAAAGCTAAGAAAACTTAAGTTTTGCCACATGGACCATCATTAAGAAATCTTGTCTGAAATATTCAAGAACAAAATGATCTCACAAGTGCCCCGCAATGTTCTAAGCAATACAATACAAATACACTATTGCCCAGAAATTTACCAAATAAACTTTGTGTATAAATTGTCACAAAAATTTCTAAATTTGGTATGCGTTAGTATTAAAAATATAATTATTAATAATTGCTCAGAAGTCGCTGTAGTCTAGTAGATAATATGTTGGCTTATTAGACGTAAGGCCCTATTACAAATCTCAGGTCGGACATCAAAACGTAAATATGAAGATTTTTCTTAGGTGACTTCCTGCCAGTAGATTTCTGGGAAAAACTCTGAGAGCAAATAAAATTGCCATGAAAAGCTTCTAAAAACCTGTCGTTCGAAGTCCATTTTGAAACTGTAGGTCCCGCCACTCATGTATAAAATTAACGCACACAACATAATTGGTGTGAGAAGCTAGATCGTAATCTTGACTGAAGGGGTTTAATAACTAATTATATAAGTATGAATTGCTCAGGAAGGGCTTATTTATTTTTTCTATTAATTATTTTTTATTATACTAAATAAAAAAATCGACAAAACAAATGAATTCCTTATATTCAATATGAAATTTTTTTTACATTTTAATGTTGGGTCATATTGGGTCAAAAGATCATAGGAAGGGCACTAAATAATAACTATTGTAATTTGACCGAGTGACCTCTTTTTCTTATTTAGCTGATTAAAGTCAATTTTCAGGGAGGCGTGATTTTTAATTTGAAATAATAATTTTTAATGAAATTTTAATGTTTATTTTATTACATACATTTTTATTGCGTACATTAAAATAATAAAATGTTGCTCAACTTAGAATTTTCTCAACCGCTGAAGGTCAAGACTTTTTAAAAATAGGCATTCGTCGCTAAACATTACAATGCAATCTTCGCTGTCAATGATGGGAATTTGCAAAATACTTATGTATATATATCAACTAATGTTGATGATTTCTAAAGGGGGGTTTTTTTAGAGGTATAGAACTTTAAGTTGGAAATTCCTTTTCAAGATGACGACCGATTTAACAGCTGTCAAGTGATTTATTCTCAGTTTAGTTTGGCAAGTCATCATTAATAGACTCACGCCTGAACAACGCTTGCAAATAGTGCAATTTTGTTTCGAAAATAATGGCTCTGTGCGGAAAACGTATCGCGTACTACGTTCGTGTTTTCGTCGACAAAATCTTCCATTAGAGCAGTTAATTCGATTAACCATGGAACGTTTTCGCACCACGTTTACTCTTATTGATAACTCGCACCCCTAGAGATGCCGTACGGTGCGTACAGAAGAAGCTATTGCTGCTGTAGAGCATAGCATTGAGGAAGACCCGAATGAGTCCATCCGCCATCGAGCTCAGAAATTGGATCTGTGTCCATCCACTTTATGGAAGATTTTGTGTGCTTACAAAATCCAACTCGTGCGAGAATTGAAGCCAAACGATCATCAAGTAAGGCGTAGATTCGTCGAATTGGCCCCAAACAAGATTACTCCTCCGATTATTATTGCTCCCGATTTTCATAAGAGAATTTTGTTTAGCGATAAAGCGCACTTCTGGTTAAATGGCTACGTCAACAAACAAAATTGCCGCATTTGGAGTGAAGGTAATCCTCAAGTGTATGTGGAAACACCGTTACATCCACAAAAACTGACTGTTTGGTTCGCTTTATGGGTTGGTGGAATCATTGGTTCGTACTTTTTCAAAAACGATGGTGGCCGGAACGTTACAGTCAATGGTGATCGGTATGGAGCCATAATTACTAACTTTTTCATTCCTGAATTGAATACCCATAATGTCTAACAAGACGGCGCAACATGTCACACAGCTCGTGCCACAATGGATTTATTGAAAGACATTTTTGGTGACCGCCTAATTTCTCGTTTTGGACCTGTGAATTGGCCTCCAAGGTCCTGTGATTTAACACCGCTAGACTACTTTCTGTGGGGCTATGTAAAGTCATTTTTCTATGCGGTAAAGCCACAAACGCTTGACCATTTGGAAGACAACATTCGCCGTGTTATTGTCGATATACGCCCACAAATGTTGGGAAAAGTCATCGAAAATTGAACGTTAAGATTGGACTACATCCGCGCCAGCCGTGGAGATTATCTTTCGGATAAACAAAATTCATGTCAATCGAATAAACCATTGTTGTTTTATTGCAACTTAAAGTTCTATACCTCTATAAAAAAAACACCCTATATATTGCAGGTGCACATACACATGCGTACATACAGTAAAAAGCATTAACATACTAAAGATGGATTCACCCAAGCAAGTCCTATTTATTGAGAGTTTGTTTCAAAACGATTCAATCACTTCGAACAATTATTCTGTAAAAACAAGGTTTCCAAATGAAATATTTTTGTAAACGATACGTGTTAAGGTCACAATTTGGCAGCACAGTAGCAGATGATTGCAATTCGTTTGTTTTCTTGGCTTGAGAGTGATCATAGTTTCAATTGTGTTACAAAGAAATTTTAATTAAAAACAAATCTTAGTGAAAAAAATACATACTCGTACATACAAATGTACATATAATATGATGCTGTAGCAGTTCAGATCAACTTTACTTAAAAAATTAAAGCACGGTTCGATTGTTTCGGATCAAAAATTTAAACTAAACCAATTTCATTTTTTATTAACAAATTTTAGCTTTAATCAAAATTAAATTTTAAAAATTTTTTGTTTTATAAGGTTACGAGCTACAACTACTACGACCATTCAATTGCGAAGGGTTGAAACCAATACAAAATGAAGAAATACTGACCCTTAGTTTTTTTTTTTATAATGGACATTGCAAGTTAGCTTAATATATGTACATACATACATATATGTATGTATTATATGTTTTACAACCCTAATATAAGCAGACTGTCTTTCAACCCCACGCATTAATATACAAATCGCCATTTTGTATAAAGTTGTTACCAACAAAAGCCAACAGTTCTATAATTTAATTACTTTTGGTAGTGATCAAAGAAAGTACAACAAATATTTGCGTATGATCTTCAAAAGGAATCTTATGGTAGCTAGGTCATATAATTGAATTATTATTCGTATTTGAGTTTTCAAACTATGTATTGCAGTGTGTTGCCTTCTTAGACGTGAGGCCACACTTCAAACTCTCTAGTCAGTCATCTCCATCAAAACGAAATGTGTAAAAATATTTTCTTGGCGACTTCCTCACAGCAGACTACTGGTAAAAACTTTGGAAGTAAATAAAATTACATAGAATTATTAAATTACTAAAAGCTGTGCCATCGACTATAAGACTATTAGTTATTACGATAAATGTATTAAAATAATAAAATTAATTATGTATTTATAAATAAACTAGCAGATTGTATCCCCTTTCCTCTTTTTTGGACCCTTTTTGGTCCAACTTTAGAAACGGAATAGCTCCAACAGCTATTTGGGAAACTTAACCAAACTAAATCGTAAAAATATAACAACATTCTTGTACTGTCAACACTGAAAAAAAATTTTAATTTGACAGCACAATCGCCAACTTAAAAAAAATAAAATTTCAATTTGACACAAAAGTCCCCATTAACAAAATGATATTGTAAAATTAAAAAATTTCAATATCATAACAATTTTTTTTAAATTACTGAAAACTTAAATTGGATTGCATCGAACATTTGAAAGAAAAATTAGTAAAAAAAAAGTGGGCGCAAAAGTGGGCGGGGCGAAATTCTTTTTTGAAGAAAACTTTAAATGGATAAATATAAACATTTGAAAGAAAAATTAGTCAAATCGATTTTAGATAAATGTGAGCGTAAAAGTGGGAGTGGCAAACTTCACCTAAACCATCTACTAAATAGTCCGAACAAAGCCTGGGTAGTTGATCCCGTTCTTCAGTGTGTGTGTGGCATTAATTTTTATATATATATGGATTTAAATAAGTTTCATTTAATTATGAACTAGTGGTTACAAAATTAACTTTCAGATAAACAAGTGTAACTACTTTAAAATCAGTATTTAAATGAATTTTAAATAAATTCGAATACAAACTAAATATTAGATGTACAGTTTGTCAAAAAAAATCTTTGCACATAGAGAAAAATTAAGAAAACTTTGAAAAGTTCATTGATTTCAAATGTAAAAAATCAAATTTTTAAATTTTTTTGAAACAGGACTTCATAAACAAATGTTTTGTTAATATAATAAATAAAAAATTTTTATAACAAATAAATTATTTTAATGTAAAATATTAAAAAACAAAAATAATTAAATTTTACTACTGTCAAAAATATGTTTGCACACTTTAGAAAATATTAAGACTTAAGAACTTTTATAAATTTATGGTGCTAATATTTTGTGGGTTCATTTTCAGCATCAATTACCGCTTGTCGACGCCTTCTCATGGATTGAATAAGCTTCGGAATGTCATATTCTAATGGTATTTTTACCCACTCTTCTTTGATGAATTTTACCAAATCGTTTCTATTTGTGGACAATCTTTTCCCTACCTTTTTCTCTAGATGAACCCACAAATTTTCGATAGGGTTAATATTAGGACTTTTGGGCAAGAATAACAATAACTTTGGTGCAGTAGCAAAGTAACCTGGAGTTACATAAATAAGATTTATTTTAATGATCGTTATCTCTATGGTACTTGTAATTAAATTTATTCGAAGTAACCGGGTCAATAAAACCAAATTTCTTCATTTTTTAAAATATCAAGATGTACTTCCTCAGTCGTTATTTCATCCAAAATTCTGATTACACCAACTCCCTTGCTGGATGTGCAGTCGAATACCATTACAGACAGTTTTCCAAACTTTACTGTAGGAATAAGATTTTTATTTTCTAGGGCTTTCAGAGGCTTACGCCAAACTTTTTGGGGTCAGTCATGTTAATAAAGCATTATTTTCGTCTCATTTGGGAAAATAACATCGTCCCAGTACTCCGGAGTAAGTGAAATGTATTCGGTTGCATTTCTTAATTTCTTTTCGACATTTTGTGCTGACAGTAGGCGTTCTTTCCTAGTCATTCTTGAAGAATATTTGCGTTTTTGAAGAACATTTTCAATGGTTTCTTGGGAAACACGTAACCCAAAGTGTTTTTGTACTTGAAGTGCTAATCATCTCGCACTGGATTGCGGGCTGTCATACACGGTTCTAATAATTTTTCTCTCAACTCGCTGCGTCATCTTTTTAGCCTGTCTGTAGATCCTTTTAAGTCTAGTCCTCCTTCTTTTTCAGCACGGGATATACAATTATAGCAGTCCTGATGTTTAGGGAGAACATATTGGCGATTTCCTTGGCAGATTTGCCTTTGTAGTAGTTGAAATAGCCCAATAGTATAATATTTTTTAAAACTGGTTTTCCTGGCATTGTTTGTATTCAAATATAAGGACACTTGTTACATAATAAACGATCCCTTCATTACTAAAACGTTATTTACCCCTTTCACATTCCATGTCATTTGTAAAAAACCCAAAATACACAACATTTTTGGGAAATAACGGCATATTTTTGTAATTTTTTTTTTTAATTTCTTCATTCAATATACAAAGATTTTTTTGACACTTTTTATATTGAGTAAAGTTCTTTTGTTGTTGTTATTGTTGTAATGTGTGTTACTATTATATGTGCCTTATGGTCGTAAACAGGTACAGTTATAGAATGTGTGCAAAAATAAAAAAATATATAAAGGTTATGTTCTTGGAATTGTGCGAAGATTTTTTTGATAAACTGTATATGGTTTAGAACGAAGAACATACATAATTGGTCATTACAACCGTTCAGTCTGGATTATTGACCTAGTTTCTCACACCACTTATGTTGTATGCGTTAATTTTATACATGAGTGGCGGGACCTACAGTTTTAAGTGAACTCCGAACGACAGAATTTTTTTTTTTTTGAGAAACTTTTCATGACAGCAAGAAATCTGCTGAGAGGAAATCCCCGAAGAAATACTTTTTGTATTTCTTTTTATGTCTGGCTGGGGCTTGAACCCTGACTCTACGTCTAATAAGCCAACACACTACCTATTAGACTACAGCGACTTTCAACGAACGATGAAATGAATTTTAAAAAATTTCTTAACAACACCATCTTGTAAATGGTTTTCCTCTTCTTCCATAAGTAAAAGCACTTCAATCGATGTACGACTGGAATAAAGCCTTGACATTATTTCTTTAGAATTTTTATAGATTTTTCCTCCAACAAAATGTATTCATTTCTGAAATACTAACGCCGTTTAAATAAAATACAGGTTATGGTTACCATTAATAATTTAATATGATGGGGAAAAAAAATTGGGCGAATAAAGAAATGAACTTAAGGAAGAAATCAAAAGACAGAACGTATTGAAGAAATTGGTTAAGAACAATTCTATTTTTGCAATAAAACCCTAAATTTATCAACATGTTTAATTTAATTTAGTGAATATTATTCATTATCATACAGAATACAGTAGCGAGAAAAAAAATTTCAACTCGTTGCCATATTATGTTTAACACCGTGTCTTGTCTTATTTGCAGAATGTTGTTTGTTTACAGAATTATTGTTTAGGGGGTCGACGAATGTAATTTAACCCATCAGAGCCAAATAAGTAATAACTTTGATTCGTCGCTCCACAAAATTTTAGTTTAGTTTTAAAGCCTATTTTCTTATCGCCCAAACTTTAAGTGGCTTCTTGGTTGGTCTCTTAGCTAATAAATTTCCTTCTCTTAATCGATTTCTGGCTGCGTGAACGTCTATGGAAATCCTTAATTGGTCGTTTGCATAATTAGTAACATCTACAGCCGTTTTCCGAGGGTCAACTTTTCCTATTTTTACCATTTGACGAAGTCGACCACTTAATAGTTCCCAATCCACGTTATTTGTTTAACGATATCGCGATGACCGTTGATTTGTTGATATTAAATTCATAAGCAACTTTTCATTGATTTGCCTTCTTGCCAAAGCCCTTATAATGGCAAGTTTGCTATCTGCTGACAGATGGTTCTATTTTAAAATTCGCAATTTCCAAATTTTTCATTTAATTTTTAATTTTAATTACTATAGTTGATCAATTTTTACCTCTAACACATTGCGTTTCATTTTTTTTTCTTGCTAAATTTATTCGCTTAGCAGTACTGATTTCCATTTTACTGAAAGTGGTTAAATTTGGACTCATCAAACCAGATAACACGTTTCCAATCAGATGGATAGCAGTACATACTGCTATCGAAGATCCGAGGGGAACGTGTTGAAAGACACCACATGAAGCAAACTGTTAAACATGGCAGCAAGAAAATATTATGGTGGCATGTTGGCCCTCTGTATTTAGTAATCAGGTGGTATCATGCGAAAAAACATTATCTACAGATTCTGTACACCCATCTTCCGAATTTTATGCACAAATGTGCTTATCCCGAATAAGAAATTGTTTTCCAACAGGATGGTGACCCGAAGCATACAGCAAAAATTTTAAAGATATGGAGTGGCAAACAAAATTTTCAATTGATGAAATGGCCAGCACAAAGTCCCGATCTCAATCCGATTGAAAATCTTTGGTCATTCGTGAAAAGCCGGCTCGGGCAGTACGAAACAGTCCCAACAAACATGGGATCGTAAAAATGCAGAATAGAATCGAATTCCGAAAGATGTTATTGAAAATTTGATTAAAAAAATGTCAAACTGCGTAAATCAAGCAATATCTAATAAGGGTCTATGGACCAAATATTGAAATTGGGTTAGTTTCTTGAATTTTCTTGAGAATTTTTACTGCTATTTGTTAAGAATAAAATAAAAAAAAAATTTTTTTTTTTTGTATTTGCTTGTATGGTTTTGTTTTTGTGGATGGCGAAATTCAGTGTCGTGAACATGCACTCACTTTCGCTCGCCACTCCACATAAAACTAAATAATGTGGCCTCCTGATGCTATATAAGAATATTCCAATATGTACTTATAGAATGCATTTTTCCTTCACTTTTTTAAATTTATTATAATTTTGAAAATTAAATAAATTATAAATTTTTTGCATGTATGCAGTTTTCGTTGCATATGATCCGTTCGATAAGCAAAAACGAAGCATCTGCAAAAATCAGCAGTGGCATCACAAAATAATAAGAACACACACACACACTTACTATTGACATGGTGTATACACAATACGAGTAGTATAATAATAAAATACTTACGTTAGGTTAGAGGACGTCTATAAAAGACGTATGTATGTAGTTTCCATCATACACGCACACTTATCCGAAGTATCCCAACAAGAGTGCTTTTTTTATAGAACAACAACATTACCGAATAACTTCTTGTTATTTAACTATGTATACAAAACACATGTTCGGCTTTCTATCTTGTTTGAAAACACCGACATCAAATACATTACATATACTATAGCAAGTATCAAACTTCACGTATTACTGCAAATACCAACTAGTACTGCAAAACTTAACCGTTTGACTGCTAAGCGATTCTGGTGAGAACGTTCGTATACTGCTCGAAAACTATAATTAATCCTAATCCTAATATACATTATAAATCTTTCTGTAAGTCTGTTTTTTTGTTTATTTGTTGGTTTGTTTGTTAGCCAATCATGCATGGACCGATTTCTTTTAAATTCGGGATGTAGATCGGACTTTTGTCGGTGCAGGTTACAGGCTATAAATCTTTTCAAAATTTTGACCAAAAGGGGAGAAAAAATGGGACAAATGGGGTAAAAATGGTAATAGGTAATTTTTTACGATTAGCTTGGAGGTATTCCATTTCTAAAGTAGAACCAAAAGGGGTCCAAAGAGGAGGAAAGGGGCTGGAAACGGGCAAATTGAGTGCAGGTTATCCTAATCCTAATATATGTTATAAATCTTTCTGTAAGTCGGATTCTTTGTTTGTTTGTTAGCCAATCACGCCTGAACATCTAAACCGATTTCCTTGAAATTTAGGATATTGATAGAGCTTTTGTCGGTGAATGTTATAGGCTATAAATCTTTTAAAAATTTTGAACCAAAGGGAAAAAATGCGACAAAGGGGAAAAAAGGAGTAAAAATTGGTAATTTTTGCATAAATGCTGTATTTTATTTGTTTTAAATGTATTTTTTTACGATTTAGCTTAGTTAGGTTTCCTAAATAGCTATTAGAGGTGTTCCGTTTATGAAGTTGGACCAAAAGGGGTCCAAAAAGGGCGCCTCTTTCCTCCTCTTTGGACGGGCAGACTACATGCATTTATATTTAGGACTTAGAGTATTCAAAAAAACTATATTGTTTCCGAATAATTTGAAAAATTTGAAATTAAGAAACCGGTTTCGAAACCGAATTTTTATTTATTGTTATTTTTATAACCCGCGCAACGCCGGGTACAATCTGCTAGTAATTATAATAAAAAAAGCTACAAAATTTTAATAAAATTTTCTTTTAGCTTTTTTACTAATTTTTTACACTAAAATTCGCAGCGCAAATACGATTTTCGTAACAAATAAACTCAGCACTTTTGCACCGCGTAGCAGTCAAACGGTTAAAAAAACAAAACTAAAAAACTTTTGGCTATTTTTTATTTCCATTTTTTACATTCAATTATTAAAAATAATACATATTTGGATGTACGTTTATATGTTTATATTTATTAATTAGTTTTATGGTATATTCAGGGATTGCACAGAATCCAATAATGTCGGAAACGACACAGAAATCAATTTGGTGTCACACAATCCAAGGTTATCGGTTTTGTTTTCGAACTTGATTAAGTATCGGTCTTAGGTGTCATAGAATGTTTTTTTATCTTTTGCATTTGCGTTCTTTTGTTTTTTTTTTTTATATGAAATAAAAACAACTTTAATCTAATATATAAAACTCTCGTGCCACGGTGTTAGTGATTAAACTTCTCCGAAATGAATCGACCGATTTTCATGAAATTTTATGCGCAAATTGGGTAGGTCTGAGAATCAGATAACATCTATTTTTCATATCCATAAATGTTATGATGGCATGGCAAATCGTTAAAATTGAATATTAAGGTGCATATTGTCAATCATATCAAAATGGGCGTGACGACCCTCCCCTTCAAGTGATACCTACACCTCTTAAACTACTGAACCGACAAATATAGTACCCGGAGGTCTAATTGACCCATTGCACAACGTCCTAGCTTCTTACACCACTCGTGTTGTGTGCGTTAATTTTTATACATGAGTGGCGGGATCTACAGTTTGAAGTCGTCTCCGAACGACAAATTTTTTGAGAAACTCTCTCAGAGTTTTTGCCAGAAATCTGCTGAGAGGAAGTCGCCGAAGAATTATATTCATATTTTCTATTTGATGTCTGACCTTGGATTCGAACTCGGGCCTTTCGTCTAATAAGCCAACACACTACCTACTAGACCCCGGCGACTTCAACCCTCTAAGAAAATTCAATATAGCAAAAAGTAGGCGTGGCAAACCTTTAAAACTAAATAGTGAGGAATATAGTGATCGTAGGCGAATGCAATTTGGTGGATAAGTTCGTAGAGTCGATATTGGCATACACACCAAAAAAGGGCGTGGCAAGCCTTCCCCTTTAAGAGATACCTATAAATCGACTAATTCGATTGTTTATAACTACATATGTACATATATAACATGAATATCTGTTAGTTTCTGTTTTGGAGCGAGTACAACAACTACAACTTCCTCAGCGCTATCCATGATTCAGACCTTTTATTGTTATTCTTTGTATGCCTCACCTAAATAACGTACTTCGATTAAATTTTGAACTAGATAGACCTGTGTAGCGTAGAACACATGTGGTTTACGTTTTTCTTTTTAAGAAGTACTCAGAGGGGGTGGTACGCCGTATTACAATAAATATATAATGTGACCTGTTTTAGTCAGTAAATAAAGAAGCGGAACGAAGTTCGCTGGGTTAACTAGTTTTACTTTATAAATAGCTTTTATTTTACCAATATTTTATAAGGTGTTGACTATTTCGTCTCTGATTCTCTGACCTTCACTTTTCAGGGACGTTTATAATTGTGAAATGTAAATTTAATGAAGTACACTGTTTTTGTTGTACCTTTTTTCACTTCAGTTTTCCAAACAGGAAATTGATTTTTATTGGACTAACTTTGGAACGTTACGCACGTACTCGATACCTAGCTAGATCGGGAGATGTGGGAGGGGATCTTGTCCAATTCCGTACCACAAAATAAAAAAATCCTTACGTGTTTTTTAAGTAGCGTTGTTATGCCACGTCCCTGTAACCCACCCTACCATGGTTTTTGATTTAGGGAAAATATGTTACCTATGTGGAAGTCGCCGTGGTCTAGTGGGTAGTGTGTTGGCTTATTAGACAAAAGGCCTGGTTTCGAATCCCAGGTCAGACATCAAAACGAAAAAAATATTTATTCGGCGACTTCCTCTCAGCAGATTTCTGGCAAAGACTCTGAGAGTAAAAATTGCCATGAATAGATTCTCAAAAATCTGTCGTTCGGAGTCGACTTAAAACTGTAGGTCCCGCCACTCCTGTAAAAAATTAACGCACACAACATAAGTGGTGTGAGAAGCTAGGTCGTAATTCTGACTGAAGGGTTGTAATGGCCAATTATGTATGTATGTATGTTACCTATGTGAGGTTTTACATTATAATAAAATAATTTCTATTTTCATCATATTCAAAATTTATGGATATATTTGAAATAATAAAAAAAAATTCTTATAATCAACAAACAAAAAACAATTAATCTTAAATTATGTATAAATTGGAATTAATAACAAAAAAAAACTAATTCACATGACACTGCTCATGACTAATTCATGTGAACATATTTTATATCATTCTTTTTTTCTTCGGGAACTTTTTCATTTGCCTTGAACCAACATGATTGTTCTGAATGGTAGCGATGTTTTTTTCCTAGTTTTTCACATATCCCGCAGGGGCTTTTCTCTTGTGACTTTTCTTTAAAATTCTGATGCACAATTTTCCATTTTCCGAGTATGGTTCCTTTTATTAAATGCTCCAAGCTTCTCAATTAATTAAATAAGTCTTGTGTTTGTTCTAAGTTTTCTCTATTTATTCTATCTATAACTTGATCTGGCAATCCCGTTGCAATTGAATCAATTAATGTCTTTTTATCTATTGATTTGTTCATTTCTAATAAAATTCTCTCCTTCTTTAATGCGTAATCTAGTAATGATCCATTTATATATTTAAAATACATTGCATATTTTATTGGAAACCAACCTTTATCTGCATATGTTTCACAAAAACTGTTTTTCCAGACGGTCCATTTTGAGTCTAAAGTAAGCTTTATAAGCATTGAGCTATACCAGTCTAAACAAGAGGTTTCTAAAAAAATCGCATAACTTCAATTTTCTCTCCATATATTTTTATTTCTAGGCGATCACATTCACTTTCAAAATCCTCTATCCATTGACTAACATTTGAACTCTTATTAGAGAATGTTCCCAATACAAACTTTGCTGACAAATTCCTCAGATCTTTGACACAAATAACGTCCTCTTTTCTTCCAAAACATAATCGTTAAATTGTACATTACCTCCTGTATCCAAGTAAGTTGCTGATAACTTCTCATCTAGTTGTATCCAGACTCTTCGTGTTTGATGTTTCTGTTTAATTGAATTTCTTACTTTTTTAAACAAAGCAGTTCTTATGATTTCTGTATGATGAATTACGTCTTGGTATTTTTCTGGCATATAAAACGTTTTATTTTCCGCCGTAGTTATTGAGGTTAGAGCTAAAAAATTTGATTTTCCATCGTTTGCTGGTTTTTGTATAAACTCGAATTTTAATTTATCCATTTTTTAATAAACCAAAAGAAAATGTCGTTTTATAATATGATTTTATTTTCTTCGGGAGCTAACACCAATCAAATAAACGAAATTGAGTTTCTCTGTAATCAAAGTATATTTTGTACATTTTATTATTGCTAGAATTACAGACTATTTACATTTTTTAAAATTATTTTAATAATTACCTGTAATCAAAGAAACGACATTTAAAATTTATTATTTCGGTACTAATTCTTTTCCGATATAGAAATTTTGTCTATTTCTTTCTTACGAAATATTTTAATAAATGACTGTTGCTTCTATGCCTTATAAATCAAACTTCAAACTGTTATAATTAATATCACTGCATATTATCATTACACTTGATCAGTGATTACTAGAGGTGTGCACAAGACATTCTGCTAGCGTACCCTTCACCGAATCCAACACTGTAGTGTACTCTTTTCTGGTGCTCTTGATTTTACGAGTGCACTGAAATGTGCTTGTACAACAGCATCGTGCCTCGTTTGCCTGTGAAGTAACGGAACTATGCTTTGTCTTGTGATAGCATATTTTACTACTGAAGCTACATTTTCAATATTGCCATATGAATATCAGTAGTAGTAATGTAAATCGTATACTCGATTTATTGATTTATCATGCAACTCTTTCAGAAGCTGTAAACCTGGGAAATAAAAACATAAACATGTATAAAAATATAGGTTTCGTTCCTTAACAGTCCGACTTTTTATTAGAGGGTGGTTTTTTTTTTCAAAATTTCATGTGAATGTGCATTTCGATTCTTTGGCCGTAAATTCTTTTTTTTTTATTTCAAATATTCATATTCAGCTGTTTAACATTTCTTTTTTTTTATTTAACAATATTTCATTTAAAAGTTTACAATCCCTTATCCGTTTTGCATTGTCACTATTTAACCCCCGACAATCCTACATAATATGTATGTACAAAGCAATGCACTCCTGAGGTTGCTACGCAAAAATAGTCAACGTAATGTCCTGACAGGCATCAAAACAGAAAATGCAAATGGCGTATTAACATACAACGCATCATAGCGTTCAAATACAAACAAATCTTCTTTTTTTTTGTCTTTTATAAATACATATCTATGTATGTGTTTATGTATGTATGTAGTAATATTTAAATAAATGGCAGTCAGTTCGATAAACATTTTTGGTACTGATTTAGTCGATTGATTTCTACATTGCAATGTGATACTATATTATAGTGACTAAAATGTAAGTAGCCGATAGTTAATGTTCTATGTTTTAAATTATATTGTTTCATACTTAATTCTAGGAATGATCATCCAGACTGTCGCACCCCCAATTTTATGGTCAATTGTAATACCAGGTAAGATTGAATTCAAATCCTAACCTAATTTCAAATGCTTCAGTTTCAAACATCATTTCCTCACCAGTGCACAATTAATAATACAGTCGAGCTTCCCTATAATGAATCTTGACGGGACCAGAAAATCACTTCATTATATAGAAACTTCATTATACAGAAATTATATTTTTCCCCCACTTTTTATTTAAAATAATTAGGCATAAGGCAGGTTCGAAGCCTTTTGCGTTTAGTGCTCAATTGCTCGTCTTCTACATTTTTTAGAATCACAGCCTTGCTGGGAAGAATTCCAATCTGCCTAGCCACATCTTTTTTTTAATCCTTCTTCAACTTTATTAATAATTAATAATTTTTTTTCAAGAGAAATGCTACTTCGCTGCGTCATTTCCGATCACTGAACACCGGCAACTGATGTCAAAATTGTTATTGATGTGGCTTTCTTCTTTTTTTTTTATTCTTATTTTCCACCTTTGGGAATCCCCTTATACGTGGCATCTTTCTCGGTACACAGAATTGTTAGTATGCGTAACAGAAAATTGTTTGAAAAATTCATTATATGGCGACAAAAACGCATGTTAGTCAAATATTACACATGCAAAATTGGAAATTCATTATAAGGAGATCAAAAACAATGAAATTGGAACGGAAAAAGTTGTGTGTTTGAAATCAATTCATAATAGGGAGAGCTTCATTGTATAGAAGTTCAGTATAGAGAAGTTCGACTGTATAAAGATAATTTGATTTCAAAAAAATGAGAAGAAAACCACGAATTTTTGTTTGAACACTTTTTTTCTAAATAAAAAAATGGATTCGTTACGAGAATAATCTGTTATAAAGAAATTTATCCAAAAGTAACGGGAATATTATAAATAAAACTGAAGATCCTCGTGATAGATCTTATAGGATCACTCCAATATTGATAAAAATGCGTGTAAATATCTACTTAATACCCTCTGCATGAGTACATACATACATAATTGGTCATTATAACCCTTCAGTGAGGATTATTGACCTAGTTTCTCACACTACTTATGTTGTGTGTGTTAATTTTATACATGAGTAGCGGAACCTATAGTTTAAAGTCAACTCTGAACGACAAATTTTTGAGAAACTTTTCATGGCAATTTTATTTACTCTCAGAATGTTAGAATGTGCTGAGAGGAAATCGCCGAAAATATACTTTTTGTATTTTATTTTGATGTCTGGCCTGGGACTGGAACCCTGGCTTTACGTCTAAAAAGCCAGCACACTACCTATTTGAATGAGCCTTCTCTCCTCCAGTGTGCAGTGCTGCACTCAATCCATCTATTGATATTCAATATTAAATTTATTTTTGATAACAAACCTAGTAGGTCTAGTAGGTAGTGTGATGGTTTATTAGACGTAAAGCCAGGGATCGAGTCCCAGGCCAGACATCAAGAATAAAAAAATACAATAAGTATTTTTTTGCCGATTTCTTCTCTTTCTCTTCTTTTTTCTCAAAAATCTGTGGTTTGGAGTCGACTTTAAACTGTAGACCCTGCCACTTCTGCATAAAATTAACACACACACAACATAAGTGGTGTGAGAAACTGCGGGCTTTTTGGGGTGGATCGCTGTAGACTGTCTAATGGTGAAGGTATTGCACTGGCCATTTTATAGTCACCAGCAGCAACTCGTTTCCTTACCGTTCGCATCTTCCCTCTCTCCTTCCCCCTTTCCTAAAAAACCTGCACAATGCACTGCATGAGTAAGAATCATCTCCTGAGTGCTGGTTTTATATAAAAAAAGGAATTTTTCATAGCATTTTAAAAAAACTTTTCGTTAAAAATAACAAACACATTGAAAGTTAACAGAATTCGCTATGCCACAAGAAAACAGTATTGGGAATTAAAAAAAAAAAACATAACTTTATTACAAAATTTTGCAATTGGCAAAAAAATCATGAAATTCGAGTCAGAAATTCGTTCCTACTTTAATGGCAATATGAGTAGTCATATACACCCAACTCTTTTTTACACACGTTTGAAGTTATACGGTTGTAAAAAAATTTTTTTTTTTTTAAATTTATAACTAGTACGGTTTTAAAATCACTGCCTTGTAATTATGTTTGTTTTTACCAAAAAATTCCAAAAAGTTCAACTTTTTATAAAAGATTTTTATAAGTAGTCCGACAGTTAAAAACTTTGGATAATTTGATGGATATCTCCACTGATGATACCGACTTTAGTCCAGTTCGTTGCAAACAATTGCGCTTATTATCAAGTAGCGACGTAGCTATGTAAACATTTTTTTCTTTTTCACCTACATGAATTATGAATTTTAAGTTTTAATGCTCAATAAAATGACATTTGAACATACAATTTGTATGCATTTCTGAAATTTTATAGTTTTCAACATTTTTACACGGTTTTTCTGAAGTAAATATAGTTCTTTATTTCATCTTACACGGTTTTCAGATGACATGGAACGTATCCCCCATTTTACTATAGGAAACGCCTCTTTTTTTACACGATTTCTTTACACGGATTTCTGAGGAAAGTATCTACCGTGTAAAAAAAGAGTTGGGTGTGCATACAAAGTATATACAATAATTTTTTTTTTCGCTAAGTTGTTACAAATTAAATTAAAAACCACTCAAAACAATCGGCTTATTGTTAGAAACATAATACATATAACCGATTAATCTCAATATTCAATTTTATTACTTTTCACAAAGATTCAAATATTTCTTTTTTTTTTTTAAAACCAACACTCAGGGGATCATTCCACAAGCGAGCAGTGCGGGCAAAAAATGAATTCTCCCTGTAATGCATTTTGGGGTTCACTGGACAATCAACCACAAAAGGATGTGCTCTGCGAGAAGCTCGAGTACCACGTAAAAATATGTGATTATCGGGAACCAAGCCCCTTAGCTCTCGCGAACATCTCCCATTATAGTACCGATAGAACAATGAAACACAAGCCACATTGCGACGATGCTCCAATAAATCAAAAGAGATGGATACCCTACTGTCACCAATAAGCACCTTCACCCTCTCCTGTACGCAATCGAGAAGCTTCAAAATAGACTTTGAAGCACCGGCCCATACATGAGAGTTGTACTCCATCCGGGGTCGGATAAAGGTCCTGCACGCATTAAAATCGACACTGTTCGCCCGGCCCCCCTCAGAGATTGTTATCAGGTCACCTGTGAGTGCGTCATTCATGTTCGACCCAATTGCTCCAATCTCCAAAAGTCTCGGCCCCCGATCAAATGAATATGACTGACAAATGTTGCTGTCATCCGCAGAAGAGTAAGTAGGATTCGAAGTAATAGATAGAAGATCATTGAGAGAAATAAGAAAAAGAGAAGGAGAAAGAACAGAGCCCTGCGGTACCCCTAAATTTATACTGAACTCGTCGGAAAAGACGCCATCTATAACCACTCTAATAGTGCGATCTTTGAGAAAGCTTGATATAAATCGGGAGAAGTGACTACCGACACCAAAAGTAATTAACTTCGATACCAGAGCTTCATGCCAGACCCTATCAAACGCCTTTGAGATATTCAGAGCTACAACCTTGGCCTCACCAAAGCGGTGAATGGAACCATTCCACCTTTCGAAGAGTAAAGCCAAAAGGTCACCAGTAGAGCGCCCTTTACGGAACCCGTACTGACGATCATTTTGCAAACCGTTGGTCTCCAAATACCTTACAAGGTGGTGATTAATCATGCTCTCCATCAGTGCTGGTATACCATCCGGCCCAGAAGACTTGTTCACGTTGAGATTCGCAAGAAACCTCCTAACCGCCCTGGCTCGAAAGAATATACTAGGCATAGTCACTGATACTCTTTCAAGTTCGGGTAGTGGTTGAGTGCTCGCAGGTAGGTGAGAGTTACCTGCAAACAATCCAGCCAAAAAGCTCAATCGGGTCAGTTTTGCCATTCATTATAAGAGTTGGAATCGAACTAGCATTATTCCGCAAACTTCTAACAAATCACCAAAAGCTCAGGGTGTGAAGTAAGAAAATGGTCGAGTGAATTATTTTGGTGCCCATCAACACACGATATATGTGTTGGTTGATTCACTCAACTCAATGTAATTGGCCTTCAGGAGTTGTGCGACTCGAATGGTGGAGCCAGGATGAATTATGAACATTGAAATCACCAGCAAATATTAAATGCATTTAAGGATCCTAGAAGTCGCCGTGGTCTAGTAGGCAGTGTGTTGGCTTATTAGACGGAAGACCCGAGTTCTCATCCCAGGTCAGACATCAAAACGAAAATATGAAAATATTTCTTCGGCGAAAAAAATCTGTCGTTCGGAGTCGACTTTAAACTGTAGGTCCCGCCACTCATGTATAAAATTAAACACACAACACGAGTGGTGTGAGAGGTTAGGACGTTGTACAATGTACTGTACTTGTCACCTAAGCTAACCTAATCTAAGGATCCTAAATAAAAGTGGCTATACTCGATTTTTAAGAAGAAACATTTTGAAGATACCATCTGAATAACAGCAAAATTCGCCGATTCAACATATTAATAGGGTAACGGTCAGATATATTACTGACAGTTCATTGCCCCTCAAGTTTCAATAAATAAATAAAATTACAATTGATTCGCTTAGCACTTATCCCTGAAAAATAAAAACTAATTAATAATACATATGTATATTAGAGCGACTCAAGTTGTATGGAAGCGAAATTCGTGCTCGATGTACCCCTCTAAAAATGAACCTTGGACTTTTTTAAGACAACATTTCAAATATTTCAAAAAAAGCTGAGACCCGTATTTCATTAAATCGTCTAAAGATTAAAATATGTTAATTTGGCATTTCTATAACGAAGAACCCCGAACAAAAAATTCAAAAACCATTTTTTTTTACAGAATATCCTTAAAAAACGGACATGAATGATCGTGCTTTGACAAATTGTATATACTGTTGGATGCGCCTTGAAAAAACCTTTCTTATGATATGGATATTGTATATGTTGGTAAGGAAACTGATCCACAAATTAACAAAATATTCAAAAATAGACCCTTTTTCAAAATGGTCCAGCTCACGAGAGGTCGAATCTGGAGCCGAAATGTTTGATTGTATATACGAATATATGTATAATCTATAATGTTGTTTTGTTCTGGTTGTTCTTCATTGATTATGGTAAAGTTTAGTACGAGGAGGATGTCCTGACATAACCCTTTTGTCTATAAGAAATTACATTTTAAACAAAGTTTCTTCAATTCCTTTGAGGTACAACCACCACAAGGACAAAAATGTAAAGGACACAACAACATTTTCTTCCGGTTAACAAAGGCTAAAATATAACATACTGAAGTTAAGAAATGTCATTCATGTCATCATAAGGGTTATATTTTGGGTTTCTTATGCTGCTGTCTGAAATTTCCTGCTTTGTCACACATAACCCAAAATGAAAAAAAAAAATATTTTTGATCCCATGGTCCTTTGTTTTCAAGCTTCTTTTTGTAAACGAAATTTAAAATTATTTAAAATAGAAATAATAAATGAAAGTTAAATAAAAGAAATGATCTTTTATATTTCATGATCTTTGAAACTTATAAAAGTACCTGGGATGGGGTTATCCGTTACGTTTAAAAATGTCAGTTGTGCAAACTCTGTGGAAAAGGTTAAATAATGAAAAAAAAAAAATATTAAAACTAGGGTTACATTCCAGTTCAGCGCAAGAAAATGTGCCGTGTCATAAAAAGGAAGGTAAAAATGCATGTTCGTATTGAATTCTTAAATTCAATTAAAAATATCACGATGATCATGATCATGAAGAGCATTAACACAATATTTTGCGTACTCAGGTATGCATGGTTATAAGTGCTCACCACATAATGTGTGAAGGCAACTGTACCGCAAAGATTTTAAAAACGAAAGAAAAAGGATCAAATCTGTTAAGTATTAACCCTCCCTTTTATTTAATTAGGCAAATGTATACATAGTATATGTATATCTAGATTTAAAAATAAAAAAAAATGTATTTTCATACTTTAGAACTAGCCCAATACTCGTATGAAATATTTGAAGAAATCATTTTTGTGTGTGTACATTCCGATTTAAATCTTTCATTTGAGATCTCAATCATCATATATGTAATGCTCCTTTTTCGTTCATTTTTATACTTTCTAATAGTAACACACCAGAAACATAATCAAAGCAACACAATCTAGCATATTACTATGCCCATAAAATACTTCAATTCAATTCAATTGTAGTCCACTGAATAATTTACATTGATTAGAGAAGGTACTTGTAAACTCTGTGTGCATGTAATGCTTTCATAATTGCATTCACTTTATGACTGTGTAAGAGCAAATTATGATTGATTTCTCTCATTGATTAGCACATGCCAACATTGCTTTGAGTAGCTGTATAAGAGCAGCTACATAGAATTCGTTTATCTTTTTGTGCATCTATTTGTGTAATAAACCCTTCACACTTCCTAAATAATGATAAAAATTTATCGCCAATAAGATAACTTTATTTTATCTAACGATATTGCTCATTTGTGCCTTGACCTTTAGTAATTCTAACTTAAATTTTTAACATAATAGAAGAGATACTAGAGAGAGCCTAGGAGTTTATTTAATAGATTTGTAACTCTCTGGATAGTTGTATAATTAATTAATGTATGTATGCTGCTGATGTGCATTGTATTCTGCGGTTAAAAATAAATTTTTGTAGGCTGATCGGAGAACTGTAATCATGAATAAGTCTGATGGCCTTTTTTTATGAGTACTAAGCAACACTGAATTCGAATCGCCGCACTTATGTATGTCATTCTATTCTATCACAAACGGATATTATAATGAATCGATCATCCATCCACATCAACTCCATTTCATATCTCAAGAGTTGGACATTTAACGAACCTGAAAGTGAACCGGTACTTTGGAAAAGGGCCTTCAATTAAACTTCCATGTGAAACTTTAGAAAAATCATATTACCTGCTTTCGATGATCTTCTGTTTCGGCATATATTAGATCCACTAGACCTTCGTTTCCGGTCAAAACCAATTTATTTCCAAAAAAATGCTCGCTTGGTAAATGCCACTGGTTCTGCTGGTCTCAGGCCAGAAATTTGTCTTAACGCGTCCATCATTGCAGCTATTACGGTTACAGAACCGTGTACCTGAAACTCGCAGCTGTCTTCACCTGTATATGATGCTGGACTCGGAAACCATAACACCAGTCACTTGTCAATTATATAAGTTGTGTTTTGTAGCACGATTTTACAGTTGTCAATACCAACACAACATTTCATGTGCATAAACAAAAATATCCAATTGCATATGAGCAGCGACCACTTGACTCAATGTTGCTGACCGTCGCTGCAGCATATTACGCCACAATTGTAATGCGCACACGCGATGATCATTTGACACCTTGTTGAGTGATCGCCGGCACTATTAATATGCACTATGTGTGTTGTTGTTGTATTGCATAGCTAGTGATTGTGTGTGGCACTTTTCACACTTTACCGTGGGAATTATTATGGACAGCAGACGCGTGTCGTATGACATCCACTTGTCCCACGATAAACACACACAAACCCTTTAATATATATAGTTAAGTATTAATTGTACACACAAACATGTGTTCTAGTATTAAGCCAAACAAATATTGTATTAGAAGTAAGGGGCTGATTTGGAATTGTCAAATCGGCCAAAATTTTAGTATAAAAAAAGGGACATTTTCCCCCAAAGAATTAATTAATAAAGTCCAGTCGAACTGTGCACATTAAAAGTGCACTCGAATAGAAACAACAAAACAATTTACAATTTTAATAATTCTACAGTTTAGAAAGCTTTCAAATTTGCATGACACTCCTTTAGATCACCTCTACTACCCTTGGCTGGTTTGTGGCCCAGAAACACGAATTTCTTAAATGCCACACTTTCCATACGCTGAGTTCAAGGCATATGTAGTACTTGCACTGCCAAACGGCCTTTTCCAAATGCATTTCACTTTCCTATTTCTTAGAAATTTTCCATATATTTTTAACATTTTTGCTATAAAAAACAAAATCAACCTATTAAACGAACATTAACAAACAGGACTGAGATAAAAATACTCAACGGTGATAACCAGGGCAAATGCATGTTTGTAGTCGGTAAGTCAAAATCACTTTTGTCAATATATCTTTTCGAATCTAAGAATTTGCAACAAAATGGCTTCGATTTGTTGTTGCATATTTTATAATAAATGCATATTTTTCTTATAAATGCATATATTTAGCATATTGTACTATTTTATTCTATATTTAATTTTCTTTTGGAAATATTTTGATGTCAATACATCAAGTTTACAAAAATCTTATTTTACCTTCATTCAAATAATATTTTTATTTGTTCGTTAAACTGAGTACACAAAATAAATTTTGTTCGCTATTTAAGGTACTCAATAGGAAAAATTTGCCTGTTCGTTAAATGTGATGTTCGAAGAATCGAATGGTTGTTAAATCGGAAAAATACTGTATAAATATCTCTATATATAAAAAATGACGTGTATTCTCGTCATCGCTAAACGCAAAAACTACTGGACCGATATTGACCAAACTTAATATGCATGTTCTATAGCGCGTGAAGAGTGTTTTTTGTTAGTTTAAAGTTCGTTCGACAAATGGCGCAATATTTAGTTTTTTTTGTGATTTGCACCCTAACTCAAAAACTACTGCACTATGCTGTGTTTCGTTGAAGGCGTTGGGTCGTTAATCAGCGTGCAGTGGCGTTAATTAGCCCGATACCACACTGATTTTGATTTTCTTCAAAAAACAGTTCAAAATAAAAGAAAAATTTGGAGCCAGCAATGCGGATCGGACCAAGCTATCAAAAATATATAATTCCATTTGAACAATAATTGCTATGCCGATTTAGTGCACCTTTCACTCTTCTTCTAAATATCAATCAGCCATGACTTTGCATGGAAACCAGACTTACAGTGAAAATAAAATTCGAAGGCAAAACAACGTTTGCCCGAGTCTGCTATGTAAATGAATTATCTAATTTTCCTTTAAAAAATACATTTAAAATCTTCTATGTTCCTTAAAAATATGAAACTGTGACCTGAATTTTATTTTTTTATTTGTTTAATAAATATATTTCAAACAAAAAAAATTTTTATTGCATATTTTTAACATTTTTAGTGCATATTTTCACTCTTGTAGCGCATATTATATTCGCATATTTTTAGATTTTTTAGCAAGACATCGTCTAAGAATATGGTCATTAGGTTTTAGCAATCCTAAAAAAAGTTATATCATGCCATGCAGCCTGAACTAAAAGTAAAAGCTTTTAAAAATTTTCAGCAAGCAAACGTTTCAATATGGATCCAAAAAAACTCTGTGCACTTCCATCTTCGAACCTTTGTGCACTTTGCCGTTAAAGTGGCATATTTTCTTCGATGGAATTGTAACATTTAATATCCTTAATATCTTTTTCACATCTCTATATAATATCTTTCAATGACGCAATACATACATAAATATATTTCATAATATTAGTATGTATTAAAGAATACATAGAACAATAATAACATAAATTCACACCCTGCTTTCACAAAGTCAAGTTACCGTATAACATAATTGCAAATAGAGCATCAAAACGATGAGAGTAGCTGCCAAAACAAAAATTAATGACAAATTGTCAGATAAAAAAGTCATAATTTTTCCAAGGGATTCTGTGATCATCAAGCAGGACCCTTGACTTTTGTGTGTTCTACTTTACACAGCGATAATTATTCGTATTAAAACTTATTATTATCCTCTTTATTTTTTGACAGCTAATGTTTTTGTTTACAATTTTCGGATAAAAATACTCTTATTGTACTCAAAAATATTGGTTTAATTTTAGGGGTTGTAAGGATGCTAGCCGCTCTAAATATTTATAGTTTTAGATCACTCAGATAATCACATCCATTAGGGTTAATTGTTTAATGTTCATACAATACGTATGGGTACATGAACACATTTGAACTTTATACCCCTTCTTTTCATGGTTATATGGATGGAATCACAGCATCTACAATACTTTGCCTGCTTAACGTACAGTGTTATGGTGGCGATGTGTAACACATAGTTAATATATAAATAATTCACTCACAATAATTTAATTATTAAGACCATACCTGTTTATACATACATACCTACATACATATATCATGCGAATGATATGAAAATTTAGTACAAAAAAATGCAAATACAACATAAAAGTATTTAATACCACCACTTACAACTTTACCACAAATTGTAATCTACAAAAATAATTTACAGGTAATCCCCGACTTACGACTGTTCGACTTACAACTATTCGCGCTTACGACTATTTTTTTCCCAATTTTTTCGTAGAAAATACTTAAAGAAGACAAATATGTAGTTGCGGGGAATCCCTAAAACATATGAGAAAATTTAAAATAAAAATACAAAGTAAAAATTCGATTTGCATGTATTTCAGTACAAATAATACATTACATTAGCTGAGTCGGAATTTTTTAAGTGAATAATTTTATATCATCCCAAAAATTAAATAAACATTTTTTTATATGAAATTCGACCTTAGACTTAATGGACCGATGACCAGGGAGCTAATTCTGGCAATAGTATACGATCGAATACTTACTCGTAATATGTGTCGACATTTCTAATAACAGTAGTCGATAGCGTGCAACTGTTCGAATGCAATCTTCCGAGTTTTTAATCGTAAGCAAAATACCTATCGAGTAAAGCTTTTTTGTTAACAATATATGAAAAAAAAAGAAAATGTAAGTAAGAATTTTTTAAAAACTAAAGAAAATAGTTAAAATTTTAGTATTTTAGGTTGAAATAAACAAAAGTAAATTGCACCCAAAAATAGATTATAGGATTGCCGAATACTGCATAAGAAAAAGCAAAGGCAACCAACTTTGGGAACTGCTTAGTATCAAACTTAATGCTTCTAGGCCTCCAATAAAGGATGCCAAACTATGCTGCTGGCATAGAAATTGCTATTGAAGGTCTGAAGAACATTAAAACTTTTGGATCAGTTATGCAAATAAAGAAAAGGAGAAGATTGGTCAGAAGCAAAAGATTGTAGTGATAAAATTTTGCAACTATATCATCACAAATTAATACATCTTGTAACGATTTGTTTATTTCTGCCTGTACACTATTTGATAATGAAGAGGTTCATAGCGAAAACATTTGTAATAAAACAAAAAATTTTAAAATTAAAAAAGGGCAAAAAATATAAATTCATTCAAAAATACAATACCTTTTTAATTAGCAAAAATTAGTTTTTCGTTCTCTGAATTGCTTACGAATTTACAAACATATGATTTTGTTTACAAAAGTGTTCAGTGTTGGAAAACATTTCGCAACACTGGAAAAATAATATCGATTCGTTAACTATCGACTAACAGAATTAGAAATAAGCCCACTTTCGAAATTTCAATCAACTCGAAATCCATTTCGATCACGACTGCCAGAATTAGGCCCCAGGAACCTATCTCGGTCGTAAGTCGGGGGAATACCTGTACTTAGTTGATTACAATCTTAGTATCCTGTAAATGGACAACACTGAAAGCTAAAAAGAACAATTTTCGACTGTTGGATTCATCACTATCAACTACAGTCGAGTTTTGAGGAGCCTAAGGAAAAAATAAGAAATTAAAGTGCAAAGAAGATTTATAAACATACAGCCAAGAAAGGAAATATATGGCAAAAAATTTATTTTACATGTTTTGATTAAGTAAAGGCAAGAACTTTAATTTTTTTGTCCCAAAAATAATAACTTCTCTGATATCGTCATCTTGCACTTACCGTTATTTTTTATATTCTGTTCTGATAATGTTGTTTTCATATGAAAGAATTATATGGAACAAGTTAAAATTTTAACAGATTTATCTAATAAATTACAATTGAAACAAAATTTTAAGTGCAAAATATATTATTTGGCGTAAGTATTTATAAAAGAATATTACTATACACAGTTCTTTGTATGAAAATTATTGAATTTTAGGTAGAAATGGCTCGTTGAACCCAACTTTCGTTAGTAGAACGTATCCAGATTAAATTGTTGAAGGAAAATGGACATTCAATAAGATCTATAGCAAACAGAGTACGGCACTAAACCTGATGTGGTAGAAAGCCAATACTGACTGATCGCGATAAACGATCAATAAAGCGCTTAGCTATCACAAATAATTTAGGTTGTATCCAAATAAAGTCGAAGCTGGGACTAAACGTAACCAAGTGACGGATTAAACAAATTTTAAATAATGATCTAGATGTGAAAAAACAAAAAATTATATCCAAACCACGATTGACCCCTAGACACAAGGCAGCGCGATTGACTTTCGCGGAAAAATACAAATTTTAGAAAGAGGAGTGGCGTAGTTTTATTTTCACTGATGAAAAAAAAATTCAACCTTGATGGACTAGATGGATACAAATGTTATTGGATAGAAAAAGGAAGTGATACGCGGACCAGAATAGCACGTCATTTTCAGGCAACATCTTTAATGACATTAGTTGCTTTTGGATATAAAGCACGTTCTCCAATCTGTTTTATTTCTCATAAAATAAATGCGAAGAAGTATGTGGTATGTATGGACAATGTTTTCATTGAATTTGCTGAAGAAAATTATGGAAATAATTTTACTTTTCAGCAAGACAAAACCCCTAACCAGTCAAAAGGATCAAAGCATTTTTTGAAGAAAAAGATATAGCTGTTTAGGACTGGCAGCCCTTAGTCCCGATTTAAATCCTGTCGAAAACCTTTAGGGAATTTTAAGTGCCGAAATACACAAAAGTGGAATGACTTATAACTCCTTAAAAGAGCCAAAAGAAGCTTTAATAAAAAAGTGGGGCGAAATTCCTCAAGATAAGTTACAAAAATTAATAAAGTCTATGCCACTTCGGTTAAATGAAGTAATTATAATCGAGGATTACACACGCATTATTTGAATATATTTAATTAGCTTTAAGTTTTGAATTAATTGTACCATATAAATATTTCCTTTAAGGATTTAAATTAACTATAAAAAATCTACTATATAAAAATAAGTCGGGTTTTCCTTCCTGACATTATAACTCCAGAACGCACGAACCGATTTCCATGGTTTTGCATTTGTTGGAAGGGTCTCGGGCTCCGTGAGGTTTATAGCAAAGAAAATTCAGGAAAAATTTCAACAGAAAAGCGGGAAAATCTTTTTTCGCATACAGCGTCATCTATGATACATAGCATGTACTACAAACCAATATTTTAAGTGGATGGCGCCGGCGCGTGATACATTGCTTGAGAGCTAATCATTGTTCTCTGCTCAGTTAATTTCATGTGACAAACCGGTATTGTGTTCATTGATTGAGACAACGCGTGAGTACACGAAGATTATTGGCATCATACAATCGCTTGGCATTCCAATATGATCCCACTGCGAACTATAATGATGATGAAAATTTAGATATTGGACCAATGACGACTATATGCCGATATTGCAATGCGTTAAAGCTCAAAAGAGAAACGGCTGGATTGTGCTGCGCAAGTGGAAAAGTCAAACAGGATCCATTACTTACACCACGACAGCCACTGAAACCATTATTCGATGCAAGTGATCCCGATTCCAGCCATTTTCTTCAACACATCCTTGAATACAATAACTGCTTTCGCATGACTTCGTTTGGAGCTAATATCATTCGAGAAGGCGGCTTCATGCCGAGTTGAAAGGTATAAGATACAACACACATAACCAATCACTCACACCAACACAATGCATTGCAACACATAACAACTACATATACACCACACACTACACCATTCCACGATCAGAAGTTACACCGTATTTGTCAACAAATGATTGTTTGCAATTACAGATACTAGGATAAATATATCATTTGCATGGTTCAATGGTGCCAACACCAAATGAACCGCATCAATTTCTGCAAATGTATTTCATTTCGTCGATGGTGGATCAGCTGAATGTGCGGTGCTATATACAGGGAATACGTATAATGCTTCGATTCAGTATTTACTTTGGATTCACTTTCATTTACTTAGAGAAGTTCAACTAAATAACACTTCATTTTTGTAATCGAAATGAATTCATTGCTGTTGTGAAATGAAATAAAATTTTTCCTTTTCGTATATAAAACAAACAAAATTTTTCTTCATCTTTTAATCACCAAACGAAATGTTACATAAAACGAAGCCATCTGATGGCGAAACGGAGTTCGCCGGGTTTGCTAGTATTAAATAAAAATAAGAAAGCTCTGAAATTTTTTTACTTTAATTTTTTGTTTCTATTTACTAAATACATATAATATATAAATTTATAAATTGGCTTTAAAACCGAAGAGATTTTTAGAAAAAACATATCGATCCTTTATTGCAACATAGTCTCAAAAAAACTTGAACTTGGCAAAATGCGATTTAAGTTTTCAAGCCATAAGTCTTATGATCTAATTGCCGCAAACATTTTTTGCTATAACTTCGGTTCAGCTTGGGATATAAAACTGATGTTTTTTTTTCAACATGTACAGAAGGTCTAAAAGAGCAGTTTTGCTTAAGTAACTACAAATTTTTAATTTTTTGAGATATGACTATGTTGCAATAAAGGAGTGATATGTACCATATAGTTTTTTCCTTGCCTGTAGTTGATTATATTCTTAGTATCCTATAAATGGACAATACTGAAATCAAAAAAGAACCATTTTCGACTGTTGAATTCATCACTATCAACTACAGTCGAGTTTTGAGGAGCGTAAGGAAAAAATAAGAAATTAAAGTGCAAAGAAGATTTATAAACATAATTGCATTTCTATTTAATGTAAATATGAATTAAGATATTTAACATCAAATATGGGGTACATGTTTCAATTACTCAACGAAGTTTTAAGGATGTATTTGAGATCAAACCTTCAAGCAATGCCAGAAGCCTTAAAGTAAGAGTAACCAGGAAAAAGGGAGGTAAGCAGTGGTGTTGTCGAGCCAGAGCGCTCCGGAACTTCATTCCGGTACTTACTTTTTGGACGCGTTCCGGAACTAAAGATGATTTCTGATTACGAGAATTGGCTGACGTTTTGAAAAAAAAAAGATTTTCTAATTTTTGACGAATTTTTGCATGTATTTTTATAAGCAAGGGTTTGAACCGAACCGGAACAAGCCGGCTTGTTTTTCCATAATTTTTTCCAGGATTGAAGCCTCTTAAGTTTATCATTTTGAAGCGATGGTAAAAATGCGTTTATTGGAATAGAATAAAAACACATCATAAGCGAATGCGCATTCGATTAGAAACTGTTTTCGATGGCCACAATTTATTAGATCATGATATTCGATCGCAATTTATATTTCCTACTACAATTTCCTACATTGCTGTAGTAAATAGCAATAAAAGAAACAAAACGAAAAAGCAAATCAAAACAAACAAAAACGTGATGAATGTGAATGATAAATTCTAATATGTATAATTTTTGTATTTGTTCTGAATGCGCTTTTACTTTTTTTATTTTTTGTTAATCCATTCTTTTTGTACTAATTACTGGGGTTTCTTGGTCTTGATGTTCAGTTTCCCTAAAAACAATTAAAATCACATTTTTGAACAGATTTTTAAGAGTTACTGTTTGTTTTCGATGACAGTTTACAAATCCAGTACAACTACGAGTAAATACGATACGATAGTACTTGATTTTAAATATACAAATGAGCAGGAAATTTTCAATATTTTAAGGGCATTAAAATCCAGGAAAGGCCCGGGAATGTACGGTATTAGACTATCAGATTTAAAAAATAATGCGAGTTATCTTACTCCAATCCTAACAAAGTTTATCAACTTAAGCATAGAAAATGACATTACGCCAAGTATTCTAAAAACTTCGTTAATACGCCCCATTTATAAAAGTGGATGTAAGTCAGACTATAACAACTATAGACCGATTGCTATTTTCTCAGCTGTTGAGAAAGTCTTAAAAGAAGTCATTGTTAGACGATTAACTTCGTTCCTAAGGAAATATAAAATTATAAATAAAAATCAATTCGGCTTCCAAAAAGGGTTAAATATAAATAAGTTATTGGGAAACTTCTCAAATCTCATCAATAGTTGTCTGAGTAAACACTTACATTGTCTAGTGCTATTCGTCAACTTTAGCAAAGCCTTCGACACACTCACACATAACAAGCTACTACAAATGTTAGAGAGAATGGGAGTTAGAGGAAGCACATTGAACTGGTTTAAGAATTATCTGGATTGTAGAACTTATCGTGTGAGTATATGTAACAAGAACAGTGAAAAAGTGGCAATAGATTACAGGCTCTAAGCTAGGACCAATATTGTATTTAATATATGTCAACGAAATGATAAATGCTCTTCAAGGGAATACAACTTTTGCTTAAACACACGATACCGCAATAGTGGTCTCAAATAAAAACATCGCATGTGCCACGGAAATAATGCAGAAAAACTAAATATAGCAGCGAAATGTTGTCACGACATCGGCCTAATTATTAACGCGACAAAAACGAAAGTAATGCACATAAAACTTCCACATCTTACAACGTCAAATATATACTTGAAATTTCACCATTACGAATGTCTTCACAGAAGGGCAAAACACCCTAATATAACAGACGATTGAAATAGTGGAAACGTATAAATACGTAGAAGTATATGTTGACAATAAGTTTAAGTGGAAGACCCATATTATAAATCTACAAAAGGAACTACGCAAATCTGCATATATGCTTTATCATCTAAGCTACTGCTCTACATAAGATGTTCTAAGGCAAGCGTATCACTCATTGGCTGAATCTTATATAAGACATGGTATAACTGCATGGGGAAGTTCAACACATTGTAGAATACTACAAAATACACAAAACCATTTATTAAAAATTCTTGAAAAAACAATCATTCTATCAACAATATATTTACCAACAATCACCGACTAAATTATGACAGAAACAACATCCAAAGTAACAGAACACTACTTTAATACTACACTTAGCAAACCCAACAACATACGACCAAACAAATGCAACACAATGTTGCCGTCAATACAGTCAACAACTCTTCTTCTAATAACAATTAATCAGTAACTTGGAATCTAAAAACAAACACCACATTGGCAACAACCAACAATACAATAGCAAGAACAACAGATACAACAACTAACACAGAATCAAACACAAACATTACAACAACGAACACAACAGCAAATACTGCAACAATGACTACAACAGCAAACACTACAACAACAAACACAAATATAAATACAAACACTGCAATAAACAATCTTGCCTCTAAACTCAACGTTTTAAACATTAAAAGTATATATTACTTCACATTACTTAATGAATTTCATAAAGGCAATAGGTTCCTCAATATCATCGATCACCGATATAACACAAGACGTCGAGCTCAAGGAAGGTATAAAAAAAAGCAGTTTTTTAATGAATATGACAGAAACGAGCTAAGCGTCACGTTACCAACAATTTATAATAAGATACCAACACATATAATAAATGAGAATAATGAATTTAGAAGGAAGAAACTTTAAAAAAAATATTTTTTAAGTTCGCAATGAATGAATTACTGAATTAATAAATTATAAATATAATGTATTAGAAAAATCCTCTTTTCCTGCTGACAAGCTAATGGCTTAGCGGGTTATATTAACTTTCATATATACTATATCAATGGTAAATAAATAATAAAATAAAAAAAAAATGCGATGCTTTGGCCCCTGCTCACACTTAATCAAATTGCGAGCTCTAACGTTTCAAAGTTGGATTAAGTATTTGATTTAACTACTTTCCAGTTCAATTATGAGGATTTCTGTATTAATTCATCCACTAGTACCCAGTAGTACACAGCTCAGTCCTTTTGTTTATTTAGCTTAATTTAAAAAGTTCGTTTGAGGGATATTAGCGAACTTAAAAAACAGACTCAGCAAGAGCAGAACAATTGCACTACATTATAAACTTTATTTCTGCTGTATCCAGATGACTTTTGGAGCGCTTTTTAATAAGTTAAAAAACTCTTACAACTTTGTTTTATTAAAAATTTTGTTCTAAATCACTAATTAATAAATTACATTAAGGAAATCAAAAATGCATACTTTTTCTAGTTTTATTTTTGTCTTGTACCACAATAAAGTTTTCTATAATACAAAATTGTAATACTTCAACTTAAATATCAATTCACAAATGAAATACAAGTCGTAATAGAAATCTTTAAATAAGCAAAATGTGCAAAAAATTAGAAGTCGCCGTTTTCTAGTAGGTAGTGTGTTGGCTTATTAGACGTAAAGCCAGGGCTCGAGTCCCAGGCCAGACATCAAAATAAAATACAAAAAGTATTTTTTCAGCGATTTCCTCTCAGCAGATTTCTGGCAAAAACTCTGAGAGTAAATAAAATTGCCATGAAAAGTTTCTTAAAAATCTGTCGTTCGGAGTCGACTTTAAAACTGTAGGGTCCACCTACTTATGTATAAAATGAACACACACATAAGTGTGTGAGTGATAAGCTAGGTCAATAATCCTGACTGAGGGGTTGTAATGACCAATTATGTATATACAGTTTGTCAAAAAAAATCTTTGCACAGACCAAAAAAATTTAAAATGTGATCTTCATTCAAGAATTCCAAAAACATAACCTTTATATATTTTTCTATTTTTGCACACATTCTATAACTGCACCTGTTTACGACCATAAAGCACCAATAGTTTTCTAATAGTAACACACATTACAATAAAAACAACAACAAAAGAACTTTACTCAATATAAAAAGTGTCAAAAAAGCTTTGCATAATAAAAAAATTACAAAAATATGCCGGTATTTTAAATGAGATGTAATATGAAAGGGGTAAATAACGTTGTAGTAATGAGTGGCCTTATTTTTTAATACAAAAAATGCCAGGAAAACGAGTTTCAAAAAATATTATAGAGTTGGGCTATTTCAACTACTACAAAGGCAAATCTGCCAAGGAAATCGCTGATATGTTCTCCCTAAACATCAGGACTGCATATAATATAATATATCCCGTGCTGAAAAAGAAGGAGGACTAGACTTAAAGGGATCTACAGATAGGCCAAAAAAGGTGACGCAGCGAGTTGAGAGAAAAAATATTAGAACCGTGTATGATAGCCCACAATTCAGTGCGAGATGATTAGCTCTTCAAGTGCAAAAAGTTTTTGGTTGTACGTGTTTTCAAAGAAACCATTGAAAATGTTCTTCAAAAACACAAATATTCTTCAAGAATGACTAGGAAAAAACTCTTGCTGCCAGCACAAAATGTTGAAAAGAAATTAAAATTTGCCACCGAATACATTTCACTTCCTCCGGAGTACTGGGACGATATTATTTTCTCAAATGCGATGGAAATAATGCTTTATTATTATGACGGACCGCAAAGAGTTTGCCCTCTGAAAGCACTAGAAAATAAAAATCTTATTCCTACAGCAAAGTATGGAAAACTGTCTGTAATGGTGTTCGGCTGTATATCCGACAAGGGAGTTGCTGTAATCAAGATTTTGGATGAAATAATGACTAAGGAAGTACATCTTGAAATTTTAAAAAATGAACTGACAGCCAGCATTAAGAAATTTGGTTCTATTGACCCAGTTAATCCGAATAAATTTAATTGCAAGTACTATCAAAATAATGATCCTCAAAATAAATCTTATTTATGTAACTCCAAGTTACTATACAACTGCACCAAAGTTATTTATACACCTGCCCAAAGTCCTGATATTAAACCTATCGAAAATTTGTAGGTTCATCTACAGAAAAAGGTAGGGAAAAGATCGCCCACAAATAGAAACGAATTGGTAAAATTCATCAAAGAAGAGTGCGTAAAAATACCATTAGAATATGACATTCCGAAGCTTATCCATGAGAAGGCGTTGGCAAGCGGTAATTGATGCTCAAGGTGAACCCACAAAATATTAGCACTACAAATTTAAAAAATTGCACAAGTCCTAATATTTTATCAAGTGTGCAAACATTTTTTTGACAGCAGTAAAATTGAATTGTTTTTGTTTTTTAATATTTTCCCATTAGAATATTTTCATTGTTATAAAAGTTTTTTATTTATTATATTAACAAAACTTATGCTTATAAAATTCTGCTTGAAAAAATTTAAAAATTTGATTATTTATATTAGAAATCAATGAATTTTTCAAAGTTTTCTTAATTTTTTTCTATGTGCAAAGTTTTTTTTGACAAACTGTATGTGTGTGCAAAAAATTATGGCTTATTTTGCTCAATGATTAAGTAAAAATGAAGAACAGATGTTCATCTACCAAACTTTCGTGTATTTTATTAAAAATAAATATTATGTATAAAGAAATCTATTTTCTGAGTGGAAAATATTTTCAACGACTGCAAAAAATGACTTTAAATACAATTTTGTTTTTATACTAGCGTGATTTAAATGATATTCCAAATGTAAGCTCGTATTATATAATGCGAACAGTTTACAACAATATTCTTAAATGTATAATCTGTTCCAAATTTAACCCTCTCATTGTACTCATTATGAAAAATTATTTCACAAATTTATGCAGATGTTCTCTTTGGTCTTATAATTACAAAATATTTTAACGTTACTGTCCCAAAAAGGATCGCAGGTAATATTTTCTATATGCATATATGTATCTACATATAACAAAATATTCACGAATATATTCTACTCTTAATGTAAATGCCTTATACAGTTAGTTGTCATTCGCAAAAGGGTAGCAATTTTCTCTCACATAAAAATATTCTATTATGTGCATGGAAAAGCAAAAATTATTTATGGATGTTTTCGCAATGCAATTTTAGAAGGGTTAAATCTGTTAATTGTTTATGTTTATTTTTTACCTGAGGAAATTGATTGTAATTGTAAAAATTTTTAATATAAGAATATTATAAAATTTTGCGCTTCCGAAAGATATATTTCTGCAGTTCTATATTTTTTCAAGGCCATGTAGTTTGGCTTCCGGATTATTTCTCGAAAATAAAATCAATACACTAAAATTGGGTAGCCTCTGGAAGTTAATATGCTGCACATCGCCTATGTATGTAGTTGAGGAGTTGTTGGATCGGATGCGTAAATAATCGCCAACTCGCACTGTACCGAAGATCTTAAGTAGGACTTTTCTCTCGAAAACTCTTAAGGCTGCTGCTTTAGTGTTTAATAATGTCCATGCCTCTGCGTGCCAAACCTATCATAGTAGACTCCCGTTCAAAACCACTAAAGCCACCAGTAAAATCTCCCTTGGTACACCCTATGATTTCAATATCGTCAGCGAACGCAAGCAACCCCCACCTTCCACAGAACACTCTCCATGACGTAGGTAAAGAGGTTGCATGAAAAAAGATCGCCTTGTCTGAAAACATACACGGGGTCAAAACGTTCGGAGAGGTCCATTCCTACCTTGTCGGAGCTGCAGGAATTGCTCATAATGCTTATCAGCTTCGCAGGCAGATAAGCAGACATTGCGGCAAAACACGATCCCTTATGGGGCTATCGAAGGCTGACTTGTAGTCGACAAAAAAATGGTGTATGTAGACCTGTTTGTCTTGGCTCTTTTCCAGGATTTGACATAGTGTGAAGATCTGGTCGATGGTGGACTTGGCAGACCTGGAGCCGCACTAATAAGGTCCAGTCAGTGTTATTGACGAGTGGCTTCAGTCGTTCACACAATACGCCCGTAGGAACCTTATAAGTGATATTGAGAAGTCTTATACCCCTGTAGTTGGCGCATATCGTAAGCTCTACTTTTTTCAATACCGGACAGAGGACACTGAGGTTCCAATTGTTGGACATACTTTCCTTTAGCCATTTTTATAAATAACCTGGTGCATGCGACATACCAACTCATTACATTCGGTCTTAAACAATTCAGCGGGAAGGCCATCAGGATGTGCAGCCTCCCTCTTCTCGCGTCTGAAAAGGAGTGTGTCATCTCTTCCCCTCTCTCTATAGTTCTTGACACTGGCTCGCGTAGTAGCTTTCTGCAACGATTTCCCGTATATGGTGTTTTTTGCTGCAGCTTCTTCGTGACACTTCTCATCGTACCATTGATTTCGTTGGAGAGGGCGTTCAAAAACAAGAACTGTTTTCGCAGTAGTACCACAGTACACCAATATCGCTGAAAGACGAAGATTATAGGGAAGTTGACCGAAGAATGTGCCAGTTGTCCTTTGTGATCGCAGCTTCTTAACATACAGGTTTCGCAATGTCGTAGAGCGCGCAGACCTAAAGGCGCAAATGCGCAATCGAAATTTGGCGGCGGCCAAGTAAGTAGTAACGAAAAAACAAAATCTTATATTTGAACGTAAGCTTATTAGACAAAAATGTATTCAAAAATACTATCCTATCTGTCACCTCTATGGCCTCATCGATGGATGGGTCAGGAGGGAAGAGCAGAGACGTTGGGGGAACGGATCGGGTTGTTCTGTTTCTAGGCGTCTATGGCCTGCTGTGGACAGCAAGAGGACAGAGTGGCTGCTGGGCTTGGTTAAGGCTAGCTTAAGGTTGGTTGTCGGTTTTATCACGGGGCACTGCGAGATTAGGTCGCTGACGGGGATCTGGAATAGATCCCAGCCGGACTATTGCAGGGTATGTTGCGATGAGGAGGAGTTGGAGACTGTCGAACATCTCCTCTGCAACTGCCCAGCCCTTGGTAGGTTGAGGACCCTTGGCAGGGCCTTCTTTGAGAACTTGAGTTCTGTGTCGAGAGCCGATATCAAGGCTCTCCACAGATTCATTAGCAACTTCGAATGATTGAAAGGTGCTAGGGCTTCATAAGTGTAGTAGCACTCTCAACCTCTATTGTTTTGTGTCTGTTTCTTTTCATTCCTCCGTTTCCCATTCTCCCTCCCCTTCCCTACATTCCTATATCCTCCATTTCCTTCCTTCCCCTAAGGACAATGTACAATGGGTCAATTTCGATCTTCGGGTACTGTGCTTTTCTTGACCGACAGGTGCACGTCCTCTAACCTAACCTATACTATCCTACCGGACAGCAAGTAAGAGACAATTTCAGTGTATTACTTTAATGATTGTATTGACGTACAATTTATTTCTTTGAAAGGTTCGAAAGCTATTTTAGATTAAACAAAACTGCTTTTAATTACGTCTTAGAAGCAATAACATCAAATTTTAAAAGCGGAGTAAGATCTACTTTCATTTACAAGCCAACCAAGTTGACAGCGAAGTTATGATTTTTAGCACAAGGGTCGTACCAATTAGGTGTTGGTAACGATTTCAATTTGGGGCTATCGCAAATAATGTTTTCCAAAATTTTGTCGGAAACACTGAATGCTTTAAAGTCGGGAGAGGGTTAAATTTGAAATGACAGAAGTTAAAATAAATAAAGTTGAAAAAAAGAGGTTTTCCTGGCGTTCGTGGTTGTGCCGATGTTACACATATTATTTCATACACATTTGTATTTCAATCGCAAAGGATTTTTTTAGTTTAAATGCCATAGTTGTAAGTCTGCTAAATATTTTATTGTATTTTGTAATTACTGGGAACAGTGCCTCTGCGAAATCCCACTGCAAGAGAAGGATTCTTCTCCAATTCCTCCACCAATTTTTCAAATTGGGTTGTATTTGTTATTTTTAATTTGTCCGTTTTTTTCATTTTTTGTTTTGAATCAACTGAACTTGTTACCAAAAATGGTCACTTAAACACAACACATTTTCTTATAGAATGCAAAATATATTCGATTATCTTCAGTAACGCCAACTAGAATTACAATTTGAAGTAAACGACCCAAAACGATGTCGTTTTGTTTCGACGCCGAGAACTGGAATATGGGTGATTAATGTACGCAATTTAAGACAGCGTACTACGAGATAACTCGTAGATAGCGTTCCCTTCTAGGACGCCAAACTACGAGTTACATCGTACTCACTAATGTGAAAAAATCAAATTGTTGTTTTTTGGCAAGTTTTCTGAAAACTGCCGCTGCAGTCAACGTGTTAAACAAACAAAAATAATTGTCCACATGTACTTTTTGAGGACTAGCCGTACCCTGCGCGCCTTGCTACGCCATCATCTAAAATAAATTTTAATAATTTTTTATAATTTTGTTTTTTTGATTTTTTTCTTTAAAAAAAATTGACATAAACTCTAAAAATGAAAATGTTTTAGATTAAGAACTTTTGTTGAAGTGCTGTCGGAAATTGGTAGTATCAATTTATAAACCTTCGTCAACAACAACGCAACAACTTTGCTAAAGATCATAACCTGATCAAACGCACAGATTACGATTTAATTAATTTTTAGTAATTATTAGTGGCGTCAAATGTCGGAAATTGGTTACACCAACTTATAAGTCTTCGTCGTCTTATGCGTAACAACTTTGCTGAAGATCATAAAATGATCAAATACACAGTTTATGATCTAATTCATTTTTAGTTATTTTCAGTGGCTCCACCTGTTGAAAATTGGTCATACCAACTTAGAAACCTTAATCGGCTCATGCACAACAACGTTGCTAAAGATCATAACATGATTTAATGCACAGTTTACGATTTAATTGATTTTAAGTAATTTTCAATGGCGCCACCTATCGGATATTGGTCATACCCACTTAGAAATCTTCATCGGCTCATGCGCAACAACTTTGCTAAATATCATAACACGATCAAATGCATAGTTTACGATTCTATAAGGTACATACAAACATACATTCATTTTTATAAAGACAGATAACGGTTTCATAGTGTCACCCTGTGCAAATAAAGGGTCCGCCAAATAACTTTTTTTTAATGGTTTTAAAAACTATTGAATATTTTCTAAAACTTCTTTTTTTATTTGAAAGTACAATCCTTCCGCTTAATAATGGAAAATAATTTCATTCAAATGACTGCCTGGCCTACACGATCGGTCTAATTTTTGAGCACATTATCGATTGTGTGCCAACGGTGTCAAATTGCAGCTCCGAGGTGGCCAAACGACATCAGCTCTGCGGGTGATAATGCGATCTTAAAAAACAGGGCGCAAAACATTGAGTGTAGGTTCGGCTGTGTGGCACGTAGCGCCGTTCTGTTGAAATCAAATGTTGTCAATATCCACCTCTTCAATTTTTGTGAGCAAAAATTCGTTCAACATTGCCCGATAACGATCGCCATTGACTATAACGGACACTCATTGCTCATTTTCGAAGAAAAATGGCCCAGTTATACCTCTGGACCAAAATCCGCAACAAACAATGACTCGTTTTGGGTGCGTCGGCTTTTCAATGTATGCGTGCGGGTTTTCTGTGCCTCAAAGGCGACAATTTTGCTTGTTTACATACCCGTCAAGATCAAAATGAGCTTTATCTGAAAAGATGATTTTTTCGATAAAATCGGCATATTCACGAATATTGACCATTAGCGGAAGCATGAAACTAATTATCAGACATGAGCTTAGTGTCACCCTTTACGAAATAAGCAGTAGTTGTTACCTTTTCCTTTATATACTATTATACTATTTGAAAAAAATTAATGTTTATGTATTAGTAGAGACGGGCGCGATGCGAACAGTCGCGAAGCATCCTACATTTTTATTTTCTTATTCTTTTCTTTCTATTTTCTTTAAACGTATTCGTACGTAAACTGGATTAATAAAACTGTCCTATTTTGTTTAAAATTAAAGTATCGTTGAACGATTGTTTTTATTCCCAATGTCCACGTTAGTGACATTATTTCCGAAGTGAGATCGTAGGTCAAATAAATTTAAATACGAACGCTAATTGGAAATCTAATTAGACAATGAACTGAAACGAAACGCAGAAACATGGACAACTTACAGGGTATAACGGTTAAGAATCTACAAGCAAAGTGTAAAGAAATCGGCGTGTCGTTCTCGGGGAATAAGAAACAATTAATTGAAGGACTGGAGGATATTAGTGAAATGCGTAATCTACCTATTATGACGGAACGAGTTAAACAGTTAGAAAATACATTAGCAGAGATGCATGCAGCGTCAATGCGATTCCAACAGTCGCAAACGCCATAGCCGATGCAGACATCGAAGACAACCGAAGGTTCTCAATGCGCAGTACAAACGTTGCTATTTCACACGGAAACAGTCCCCTGTTGTTACGTCAGGCAACTCGTTTAGCAGTGTTGATATGATAGCCCCGGCCGCAAATGGATGTAATATGGACAAATTGCCAATGCAACACGTTATTTATCCAAGCGCTGCATGTCATCAGCCTGAAATATTATCTCCATTAACACAACACATCATTTCTAACTCCGGCAGACAGCTACCGGCTTCAAAATATGTTACGGAAGGTGGTAATATATACCAGCCGCCAGTTTATTTTTCTTCCACAATACCACGTATTAATTAACAATATACGATTTCTGCAAACAGCATACAGATTCCACAACAAACTTCGTGCTACGTAACAGGTGCTCATGCTGCAGGTCCATCGTCAAACGTCAAAACATATTTGGCATGCTGGCAATAAGCCATAACTGATTCTTACTTTTAAAAACCTCTTTTCCAATTATTTGTTTCAACGATTTCCAAAGATTTTCGATTGGATTTAGATCCGGATATTGACTTGGCCAGTCAAGAATAACATTATTATCTTGGAACCAATCCTTTACCAACTTAAAAATATACTACGGATCGTTATCTTGCTGGAATGTCCAGCTAAGACGCATATTTTCCCCAGCATAGGTCACATCAGATTTCCAAATATTGCAGTGGAAAAGATGTTTGCTTAAATACTATTCGTAATACATTGCACAAATATAACTACCAAGGTAGAGTTGCCAGAAAAAAGCCATTTATTAGCCCTAAGAATAAGAACAATAGAATAAAATTTACTAAAAAGTATTTGCTTAAAATAGAAGATTTTTGGAATAAGGTAATTTGGTGTAAAGGGATCTTAAAATACATTTTTGCTGATAGTTTTTGTACGTTACAAGGTCCTGATCACTGACGGGAGCAAATTCATTTTGTATGGTTCATACGGCAAGACGTTTATGTGGCGTAAACCAAATGCAGAATTTAATCCTCAAAATACAAAAGCTACTGTTAAGCATGGAGGATTGTCTGTTATGATTTGGGGCTACATGTCAGTAAAGGGGTGGGCAATTTGTATTTCATTGATGGGAAAATGGACAAATTTGGCTACCTCAACATTTTGAAGGCAAATGTAAAGCAAAATGCCGAGTAATTAGGCATAGCGAACGATTTTACTTTTTACCAGGACAATCATCCCAAGCATACTTCGGGTATGGCAAAGCTTTGGTTGATCCATAATTGCCCCAAACTTATAGAAACCCCTGCACAGAGCCCAGATCTCAACGTAATTAAACATCTTAGGGAAAAATTAGCTAGAAGAGTGTACCGAAAACAATTTAAAACTTTAAAACAACTTAAGGTGGCTTTACTGTAAGCGTGAAGCTCCATAGAACCTGAGGTACGCTGCAATGTGGCAAAATCAATTCCAAAACGTTTACAGGTCGTTCTTGAGAACAAAGGATATGCCACAAAGTATTAATTGTCGTCTTTTGTCATTTTTAGCAATGGTGCTCTTATTTGTCCGATTATGCGTTGAGCGCAAAAAATTGAGTTAATTTAATTTTTCTTTATAAAATTACCGTTATGATGAAAAATGTTGCAATTTTTTTAATAATCTGAAAGTCTGGAATATATAGTGTAAAGATAAGCAAAAAAGTGGACAGCAAAAGTCTTAGTACCCCTATTATATTTTAGAAATTTCATGAATTTGAAGCAAAAGTTTTATATAAAGTTTTTATATTTATTTTATTAATTGATTACTATTTTAAGATAAAACAAAAAAATTTTTAATGTTTTTCACAAAACAATATAAAAATGAGGAAATGTTTTTGATGACTCTTTATTTTGCATTTTTCGCAAAAATCTAGGTACCCCCAGTAAATCTGAGTAAATTTAAAATTCAAAATCCTATATATGAAAATTTTATCCCTTATATTTAGAAGGATACTCCTAAAGGTCAAGCACTCCTTTTAACCCAATTAAGAATTGCATTACTAGTTTTGTTTAGTGTTTTCTGGTGATATTTGCCGTCATGCACTTATGAGCAAGTTTTTCTGTTGACTATTGGTGCGGTATAATGACTACGTAACCGTTCTTCCATTTATTCGCTTAAATAATCTCTTAGAGTCATATAGGAACTTTGTGTAAAAGTATTAAGTCTGTAGAGACTTTGGTAGGCAAATGACATATTCACATTTGCAGCCGTGTGATTGGGTTCACTGACACGTTGGAGATAATAACCATTACAAACTCTTAATCATTCCGATCTTTAGGTGAATCCATTCTTTATAATGTTTAAATACTGCCTTAATTTCATTGTTCCCTCAATGAATTCAAAAGTGTGCACATCTGGTCAACGTTATTAATCACATGGTAGCAAATACATTATTTTCGGCAGGAAAAATACGGCTTCAAAATTGCAGAAACTCTACTCATGGTGAAACATACTCTTTGACCTATCAAATGGCAAAGGGGAGTCAGAATACACTCTGAGCCTCTCACAAACATAAGTTTATGACGTACTAAACCTACATCAATTACGAAAACTTCAGTAGAGGATAAGCTATTATTGAAATATGCGATCTTTTAAATAAAAATCGATTTTTAAATAAGAGTATTTAAAATTAGCTTACAAGTAGTGCGACGGAAATGTAGCAACACTGGTTGGAAGTCGCCAAAAAACTGTTGTAAAATTTTGCTTCAAATGGACCGAGGCTGTGGTGTTCCACGAGCTCCTAAAACCTGATGAAACCTTTAATACAGATCACTACCGACAACAGGTAATCAATTTGAACCAGGCATTGATTTAAAAACAGGAAATGACAATGCATCAGCGTACAAAGAAAAACCGGATGCAATCAAACCATTCGATTGGACGCTGCTGCTCCACCCGACTCGCCTCTTTCACTTACATATAGCGGTCAGAAATTTGGTGACCAATTTTGATTGGCTTTAAAAGACGAATAGTATTATTGGCGTGGAAAAATGTTTTTTACTTTCCCATTAAAAGCTTTTCACAAACAAACAAAAACACTTATTTCATACCGGTTTTTCTCCGCTGCGTGACGATATACAGAACGTAGTTGTTTAATTAAAATAAGAACAAATATAAATAAAAACGTTTTTATTACAGTTTTTTGTTGTGTTATTCCTATTATTTATCGGTTTACTGAAACATGTATGTATTTATAATTTTATTTCTATTTATTGAGTTAAAAAACGTAGGAAAGTGCATAAAAGTAGGAATAGGCATATTTTATTTTGTCGGCCTGTTTTCATGCTCTTGAGGACTTGAATTCTTTAAACGATGTTAGCACACTTTTGTAAGAATTTATACGTTTTTTATAGTTAAAAAAAAAAAGAAATCAAAATCAATTATTGTTACTTGTGCATAAACATTTAAAGTAAAGTTAACAACATGAAGTCGAATTCTGTTTCATACACATGTTCTCTAAGGAGTGTTCACTTTCAACTTCATTCTATTTGCATTTATGAGGACAAGGGAAAATATGTTATAACATTATTGTGTTTTTAATTTATATATGTATTTTATTTTATAAATTTGTCAATGATGCCTTCAAAATAATGAAATCAAAAAAATTGAATTCCATAACTTTATGCCTTTATTCTTATGAGAGTTTAGAACGTTTTTTTGCAATTGCATCCTCCACTGCTCTTAGTTGTTTCAGAAGCTCTTCACGCCGGGATTTTTTAGAATCTTTATCGGAAGATGCAGCCTGAGATGGAGATATCAACGCAGACAATCCAACGGTTGTCGGTTTTTTAATTTCTATTGAAATAGGAGACCGCTTCTTCGGTAAGTCTGTAAACGATAAAGTTACTTAAAATTTAATATTTATACTATTATAATAGAATTATTATTATTATTATTATTTACCCTTCTTCGATCCTTTCCTTTCATTACTAGCCACTTTATCCGGAATTTTTGTCCGTTTTGGAGGAGTATGGTCCCTTGATTGCGAGGAACTTTCAGATGAAGAAGTAACGGAATCTGATTCTGAGTCAGAGCCTGTGGAGTCTTTATAAAAAAAAAATTAATACAAAACAATAAAAATTAAATATTTATTCTACCTGAGTCAGAAGAACTTGAAGAATGTCTGTGTCGCGTTTTATCACTTCGAATTTTTTTAGTTAATGGTGATAATTTTTTTCGTTTTTGGGAGGGGCTATATGCTCCTCCTCTATTATAAACAGGTGATGCAATATTAGTCCTTCTTTTGTTAGATGGAGACTGACGTAAACCTACAAAAAAAAAATAAATATATATATATATAAAAATAATACGATATAATAGAATTTGTTCGTTAATATCTCAAGGAGTGGATCAGAAGATGTGCAGTGAGCAAAGAATGGCTACTTCGTAATACAAAATGAATTTAACTTTAGCCTTCACAAAGCCTAAGCTTAACTAAATTATCTAAATACCTCGTTAACAAGAGGCAGACTTTGACAAACGCGGACATAAATCTTTCTATACCTTCAGAGATACAATTTCCCGTACGCCATGCTATAAAAAATATATTACAACACCATTTCAAAAAAATACCAGCTGGATCCCGGTCAGCTAAAGTTTTTTTAAGAGATGATTAAAGCATCTAAATAACAAGACCAACAAAAATTTTCAACATGTGCTATATATACGTATAAATCTATTTTTGTAATTATTTTATTTATTTATTTATTAATTACAATACAATTACAAATTATATTCTAATTATATATGAGCTGAGTAACTTAGGGCCATGTGCTCGGTGTAGTGTCACAGACCAGAGTCTGGGGGGAATCGAACCAACGACCCTCACGCTAATAGTCTAGCACACTATCCACTAGACTAACACTCATTTTTGTAATTTTTTTCTAAACTATTCTAAAAGTCTATAGATTAGACTATAGACTAGACTAATTTTTAAACTAATTTTTAGTCTAGTCTATAGTTAAATGTATATACTAGAGGTGTGCACAAGTGCAATACTGAATTGTACTCTTTTCTGTTGCTCTTGATTTTACGAGTGCACTTAAATGCGTACTTCCCTTTTATTCAAAGTGTACAACAACACTCGTTTGTCTGTGAAGTAACGGAAATATGCTTTGTGTTGTAAGAACAGATTTCACTACTGAAGTTAAATTTTTAGTATTGTCATATGAACTTCAGTAGTGTAATCGTTGAAAAATATGCGTACATAAGGGTTTATATCAAAGATTATAAATATATAAAGATGTTGCACACAATGTATTTAAAATTGACAAAATTTTGGGCTTCTATATGATGAGGGGGGTAGGTAACAGGGAAATCAAAATCGTCGTTCTCACTCTCATGTTAACTAAAACAAAAATTATCATGTACTCAGAGAACTTATTATACTCAGAGAACGTATTGTTTTCTTCTCTAAGCAATTAATTTTCAAAATAATAAAGTGAAAGATGTCTCGTTTTCACAAAATGAATGTGCAAATAGCCTGTGGAAAGAAATATTACCGTTTGTTTTATTGTAAAGTAAGAATATGTGTTTTATTGTTGTAGAAATGAAGCTATACCGATTCGCACCGAATTATAATGTTATTATTTAGGCCATTCAATTATGTATGTAGAATGAAGTAATAAAACGAATACTTTTTTGTTTAGTATTTATTAAATTTATTTATCATTTTAAGTGCTCAAAATTTTACTTTTTTTCCATACTGGATAATTTGAATCTGTATGTTTCACATGTGGAATGCTTCCGTATTAAACAACAATTAGTAAATTAAGCATCTCCATTCTGTGTTTATAACATTCGTTATTTTCATCAAACCAAAAGGAAAAAATTCTTTTTTTGGTGCAACTTACGCATTGCCCAATCCAAGAATGTTTTGCTAACTTCAAAAAGTTCAAGTTTTTTAAGTTTGAAACACTTCTTCTTGATTTGCTACAATGAGGTAAACAACATTTGGTGCCTGATAAAGACGATATTTTTCTTTGTCCTTCTTCGTTCATTATGATTTTACTTATATATTATATTTATTAAACGTTTTGTTTGAGCATGCACTACAATTTTTAAATTCACACTTTTTATAATATATTTTTATATTTTTCAGTTTCAAATTGTCAACACAAAATGCGGGTTTTTTTATTTCGGTGCGAATCGATAAAGTTTAATTTCTACAACAATAAAACACATATTCTTACCCTACAATAAAACAAACGGTAATATTTTTTTCCACAGGCTATTTGCGCATACATTTTGTGAAAACGACATCTTTCATTTTCTTTATTATTTTATTTCGCAAAGTGTGTATGTAACCGTGGTCTAGTAGGTAGTGTGCTGGCTTATTAGACGTAAAGCCAGCGTTCGAGTCCCAGGCTAGATATCAAAATAAAATACAAAAAGTATTTTTTCGCCGATTTCTGGCAAAAACTTTGAGAGTAAATAAAAATTGCCATGAAAAGTTTCTCAAAAATCTGTCGTTCGGAGTCGACTTTTAAACTGCAGGTCCCGCCACTTATGTATAAAATTAACACACACAACATAAGTGGTGTGAGTGAAGAAGCTAGGTCAATAATCCTACTGTAGGGTTGTAATGACCAATTATGTGGTGGGACCTAAAGTTTAAAGTCAACTCCGAACGACAGAGAACAACACACTACGTACTGGACTACGGCGACTTCTTTTAATAAATAAAATTTAGATTAACTACACTAAGATTAGATTAATTTACTAATAACGACGTTTTCATTTTATAATCAAGTGAGGAGTACGGCCCACAAAAATTAACAACTTTCAGAAATTTTTTAACCAACGCAAAAGACCGTCTTAAAATCGACGAAAAAGAAAAATTTCAGAAATTTTTTAATCGTATGTATACTTTTGTAACTGTGTGTATATTAGGATATTGATCTGTGTATATCATGTAGAAATTTTATTCGCAGATTTATTAAAAACTTTAGACTGTGCAGACACTTTTGAGGATTTGCTATCCATTACAGATGAATTGATACATCAATGTACACGTGCGAAATCCATTCCAAACATTTTAAAATTGGCAACATTCTTACGGTTTTGTGCTCAGGGTTCTTATCAACTGAGTATTGGTAATGAAAACATGCTCGGCCGTGCACAGCCAACGGTATCCGTAGTAATATCGGAAGTTTTTTTTTGCCGCTTGGATCCTCCTCCATTAGTGACACAAGTTTTTCCACCTGCTGTTCGTACTCACAACCTTATTCATTAATAAAATTAAAAAAAAAATTATTGTTCATATCTCATATTTTGTGAAATAAAAAATTTTAAAACTTATTTTTGAATAAATTTTTTCGCAATTCAATTCGGCAGCGAAAGCAAAATTGTCTTCGATAAAAACGACATTTTCGACAATGTTACCAGATCATAATAAGAATTTAATATTCGATACTCGATCTTCGATAGTCATCTCATAATACGATCTAAAAAAATATTTCTTTTGGCGAGGGGCCAAAGGGGCTCGTATTACAAATGCAACTGTAAGTTCCGCGACTCAGGGCAAAGAATTGTTGCAAATAACATGAGATAGTGTGAGAAGCTAGACCATAATCGTAACTAAATGGTTGTAATGGCCAATTGTGTATGTAATATCTTATTTATAAATGAACATATTTTGTTGTTTTTTATTAGCAAATGTCTTAGAAATAACGAAGTATTTTGAATGAGTTGACATTACTATTCTATGTTAACTACTTTAATTTTTTGTAACATTTGTCTTTTATTTCCTTTTTCACACATTTCAAATTATCGAAAATAACTATTTTATCTTGTTCATTCTATGTAAATCTTTCAACGAATAAAGAACACTCTTTATAATCAATTTAAATAACATATAAAATTTAAAGAAATGTTGTTCTCAGAATGAAAATATGTACCAAAATTAACTTTTCAGCAATTTAATGACATTTTTTTACTATTCTACTAAGAAGCGACTTAAAATCACAACTGATGTGAACTATGCTTACATAAACTTTGAATCACATTTACAAACGTTATTGCAAATGCTTAATGTTTTTGTCCTGAGAGAGGAAAAATAAATGAGTTGGTACATGAAAATTCATTTAACGCAACTAATTAGAATAAATTAAAGCAATAAGATGGTTGCGGGTTCATATTTTACAAATTTAAAATATTGATTGTCAATTGCCATCTGTAACATCGTTTTGGGCCACTAGTATCTCCAACTGAAGTATGATGAAATAGTTTAATAGATTACATATGTATATGTCGGAACAAAAGAAAAGTACATTTAAGATGATATTGTATAATTTACAATAAAATTAGAAAAATTTTAAAATCTTTTGTAGTAAGCCATTTAAAGATTAATAAGAGAATAATATACCTTTATATTGGATTTTCTCAAGAACATAATTGGTTTTCAAATCCGCTAAATCATTTTTTGAATCAACAAAAGCAGCTTGAAATGAATTTTATAAAAAAAATGTAGGTATGAAAAAAAAAACGGAATAAATTACTCTAAAAACGTACCTGGGGAGGCTCTTGATTTTCTTTGTGTCGGCGTAATTGATCGTAAACTACGCCCATTTCGTCGAGATGACGAAGGTGATAACTTATGAGAAATACTATTATAACGTCGTCTATGACGATCTCTAGGACTGAGAGAACGACTAGAATCCGAACTTGAATCAGATTGAGAACTGCTTGAAGTGGAATAAGAGGAGTTACTACTATAGCTGCGCCGTTCACGTCGTCTCTTTTCTCCGTGATCTCGCGACCCACCTCTTCCATTTGGCGATTTGGAGCGCATCCAAGGATCATTCCATTCGTCACTACGGCCTATTGGTTCTACTCTTTGTACAATTACTTCGCGAGCAGGACGAACACGCCTTTCGTCTTCATACTGAGGCATACGATGGGGCGGAAGCTCTCTATAACGAGTGGAACGTCCATAAGGGTCAACATCGTCATAATGTGCTAATGGTGGTCCACGACCAAATCGGTCACCAGCACTGTAAACGTCGGCTACAGCTTCCGCATATAAGGTGTGTCTAGTGCCCTTAAAGAGTAACAGATAGATATACTCCTAACAGTTAGTATCAATATTTTCACTTACTTCTGGCGATAATCTGTCCTTTAAATAGTAAGGGTCTTTTTCCAACTCATCTGGTGATAATGTCAAATTCATTTTTTTGTCTTCGAAATCCATATCTTGTTCTTTGCGTTTGTTAGCTTTTCTCATCATTTCCTTTGCAGTTCGAAGACCTCGTTCCCAAGCACTCTCAACAACTACCGGTCCATCTAATGCAACTTTACGAGTTTCGTGGTTTGGTGCATAAACTCCAGAGCTATGATGCAATGATGCATTGCGATGGTGTATTGAAGGACGTTCACTTCGGTAATCGTGATAATCAACACCGTGAAGGGTATAATTCGCACTGCGGGTACTGACATTTCCACCCGAAGGCAATGGTACAGGTCGAACTAAATCGAACATTGTATAGTTACCTTTATCAGTAACACCTGGATGAAGAAAACGGCAACTCATACCCCAAGTGCACTGACCGCGGGTATAAAACCTGCAGACGGGTTTGGGCTCCGTTTCTTCTGGACGTTTCTCATCTTCGTCAGAAACTTCACCTTCCTCCAAATCATCATTTTTACTTTCCACCAAATTTTCATTGCCTTCTTTTATGTTGTTATCTTTGTCTAAAACTTGTTTTTCATCGTTCTTGTTTATATCGTGACATTCTCCCTCTTCCGCTTCAAAATCCAATGCATCTTCGTCGTGTGGCTTGACTAAATCATCTAATGATTCATCAACTTTGGCCTTTATCGTTGAAAATTCTTCTCCTTCTTTGAGAGGCGAAGCGGACCGTTCCTTAAAACAAATACAATATATAAATACATAATATAAATCAAAGGTACTTTGCTATTACCAATTCAATAAGCTAACATTTTATAAAAACAATTGAAATTTTCAACGAAAAATAATATACCATGTAAAGCATAAGCAATTTTACATGGATACTTTTGAATACTCGATGAGTTTCAGTACAATAAAAGGCATATATTGGCGTTGGCAGTTAAAAATTATATGCGCATACATCACATAAATGCAGTGAGTGCATATTTGAATGGTAGAGTACGTTCGTAAATGCAGTAATTGTATAACACTGCAGCATATTAAAAATCAAATGTTCAAAAATGCAAAACTTAGCAGCACTGACTTGCGCCGAACATTTTTTTTGCAGACAAATGGCAATGGTCTCGCCAATTTTTGCAAATACAGCAACAATTTTATTTTAGTTGCAATAGTTTGCTGTAAACCATTTCTTCAACAACATAGTAGTTTCGTGTAATAAAAGCTATTAAATAAAAGAAAATTTTGTTTTATTTGCAGAAAAATGGAAAAGTAATAAAATTTAACCGAAATTGTTTTCGAAAATTTAATTTTTTTTATATTTTTAGTTCCGAGGACGATTTCACATTTAACACACAAAAATTAATAATACGGACTAGACTGGAGAAAGAAGAAGTCAGTATTAGGGGGAAAAGTTTTATTAAAAATTAAAGAAATCAAATCGGACTTTGAAATGACAAAGTCACAAATAAGCCGGAAATTTTTGAATTTGCACATCACATATAAAGGAATTAAATTTAGAAAGAATAAGACTGGGCGAAGCGCCACTTGGGAATTCTACGACATATTTGAAGAAGTCTATGATACAAAAAGCTCTATTATTATGTTTATTATTATTATGTTATTGTTAACTTTGAAAACAGAACGTTCTAAAAACCAAATTCTGTTTAGTTTTTGCGTAGTAGCAAAACTTCTGCAACAGCTGATGACGCATTAGTAACAAAATTTGGCATAACTCCCGCAGTGGTACACAATTTTCTGAATTTACGAACGGATCCCTACTCTCAAGGGAACCGTTTATATGCAACAGGCAGAAATGTTTAATGACGGTCCTAATAAAGTATGTTAGTTAAAAAAAAATCAATTTATGGTCTTAAGCAGTCAGGTCGTATTCGGAATCAGACTATTAACAGAGTTCTTAAAGATGGGCCTTACAAGAAGTGAAGTTTATTAGGAAGTAAATGATGGCCACATGTTGTATGTGGCTTTCATGCCGACGATATTTTGATATTTTCTAATATGACAACAATCGAAGCTCTGAAATCCAAGTCGACAACAAGGGCGCCTTACAAGTTGGATATTAATGCCAAATTTATTCGCTAAAAATCGACATGAAGGAAATTGATGAGATAATTGCAGATGCATTTACGAAATCCGTTGATACTCAAATCCTTGGACATCTTATAACTAAATTTGTTGGTTAATAACCTACTATTATTAGATTAAAAATAATTATTCTAATTGAATTGATTTTATGAATTTTTTATGTACGATTTTGTGAATTTTTCATTTAGGGACGGTATTCTAAAGTACTTTTTAATCATAGCAGTCTTTACTTAACTTTCATCCTTTGATTATTGTATACATTTTTATACATATTTTTGTCAAGGTGAATTTACTTATCAAGGTGTGGTTAGCTCTTCAGGTGATTATGTTGTTGTATAGATGCTGAGACTGTCAAATTATTGTTTGTTAATGTTTTCATTTCGACAGTTTAAATTTTTAAATGTCAAACTATATTTGTAACCGTTTAAAGGAAGAATTCGGCATCAGTGATGAACAAGCGAGCATTTGCCCTTTTGGAGTACAATCTCATCTTTAAGGGAAATGTGTTGCCGCACCATGTTTTATATATCACTTGGTCATCTCCTAATGCTTGGCTTGATTGAAGATGAGAAAAAATTTTACAGCTTTCTTTTTTACTTTTTTATTGGTTGTTTTTTTAATTCCTAATCAAAAAATTTAATATCCTTTAGATTAATTAGAGAATCTTGGTACTGTCTTAAGGGATTCAAACAATTTCTACCATGAAGAGCTCAAAAATGCCATTATTGGTTTGAAACTTGACTTACGATTCCTTACACAATGGTTTGCTATATACAGTGTACTCTCTCCTAAGTAACACCCCTCTTAAGCGGACACCTTCAATAGCCAGACACTTTTTCAGTACCAGAAAAAAAATTGGAAGGTGTTTTTGAAATATTTCTCTCTTATGCGGACAACGCTCCCATAACAGGGCACAGACAATTTTTTCCACTTCATACTGACATTTTAGTTCCCCATAAACGGACAATTTGCAGAATGATAACACCATTTTATGATTAAATTTTTTATTCGTTGAGTGGATTATTCCATAAAGCATATATTTAAAAGGGGGGAACTCCGAAAAGGCCTGTTGTCTTAAGTGTTATATATAAATATCTACACAAATTTTAAAGTTCTTAAATTACAATGTCTAAATCTGTTTTAATTATTAAAGAAAACACAAGCTGCTTGCATCATCAAGAACAAAGATCAAATTTTAAGACTGTTCGACCAGGTATCAATCCGGAGATAAACTGTACTACGAATGGTTTGTTAAGCTCGAAATAAGAACATTAAATTTTCTGGCATACTTATGAGAAGCAAGGCCAAGGAAACTAAATTATGTTGATTTTAATGCATCATATCGCTGGCTGGAAAGATTCAAAAACACGACATAATATAACGTTTCGAGTTCTATCTGGAGAAGCAACGACTGTTCAATGGCCACAAGTATAATAAAAACAAATTATAAATTAAGTTTGTTCTAATTTTTTTTACACATATTATTCAGTCTAAAATAATCTGATAATGTAATGTCACCTGTCTGCCAGCTCACTTTGTTCCCAGTTAGTTGTTAACAGGTGTAATAAGTTCACTAAGATGAACCATTCTCTGCGAAAAGGGCTCGTTTGGGAACCAAAATCCCACGCCGTGCTATTACTCCATATAAATCTAAATTGAATGTTCCTTCGTGACGAAAGTCTGCTCCAAATTACTCAAAGACTTACTTTGAAACTGACGACAGAGTCAGAAATGAAACTCGTATGAAAGAGACATTGGAGAACTTGACTCCTGTCAAATATTTGAAATGTTTTTCGATGAAGAGGTTTTTAAAATGATATCGGAGTTTAGTCAGCTATATGCTTATCAAAACAATCTTCACAACTTTAGTGTCACTGTTGCAGAACTTAAGGTTTTTCTCGGGATACTGATTCTATCTGGCTACCACAAACTTCCAAGGGAAGAGATGTATTGGTCGTTAGACGAAGATATTGGAGTAGATGTAGTATCAAATGCTATGTCCAGAAACAGGTTTAAAGAAATAAAAAGAAATCTACATCTTGTAGACAATAACGACGCTGCAAAAACTAATGACAAAATGTTTAAAGTACGTCAACTTGCTAATATTCTTATCAGAAAATTTAACCAGTGGGGTATTTTCCACGAAAATATTTCTATAGATGAATCCATGGTAAAATATTACGGTCGCCATTCAGCAAAACAATATATACGAGGCAAACCTATTCGGTTGGTTATAAAAACTGGGTTGCAGCAAGTTCCTCTGGATATTGTTACTGTTTTGATATTTATTGCGGTAAATCAACTATACCTGTTTCTGAGCCATTGGGTAATAGGGTTGTGAAAATATTGGTACAAAAATTGTCCATGAATCCTGCCAACCACAAAATTTTTTTTGGATAATTTTTTCACAAGTTTTGAGTTACTCAATGATTTGCGTAATTTAGGATACCGTGCCACAGGAACAATCCGAGAAAACCGGACTAAAAATGCCCTTTGCAAAATGAAATGCAAAAGAAATGATGAAGAAATCAAGAGCCGATTTCGATTACAGATTTGGCAAAAATAATGAATTATTACTGGTCCGCTGGAAGGATAAAAGTATCTGAACAATGGCGACAAATTATGATTCATATGAACCAGTAGGGAAAACTAAAAGATGGTCTTCTGAAAAAAAACAAAAGGTTGATATGGAAATACCTCACTTGTTTCAAACTTATAATAAAAACATAGGTGGAGTGGATGAAATGGAGGTGGTGTTTATTTACGTACATGGTTGACCTGGCAATATCAAATGCGTAGCGCCTACATGAATGTTGTAAAGAAGATCCAATGGACCAATTACAATTTCGTCGATCTATAGCTAGATATTATCTAAAACAGTCATCCAAAAGACATTCTGCTCGGCCTTCGTCATCAACAAGAAGTCTCATCTCTGATTGAAGGATATGATCTGCGAGCTATTTATAATGCTGATGAGACTGGATTATTTTTTCGAGTATTACCCGATACGACATTTGCATTAAAAGGTGAAAAATGCATAGGTGAAAAATGGATAGAAAAAAAGATAGTCACAATTTTGTACTACGTCAATATACCTAGTTGGAGAAAAGAACGTCTTTTTGTTATTGGGAATGATTCAAAACCTAGGGCTTTTCGCTAGGCGCTTTGAAGTCGCCGTGGTCTAGTGGGTAGTGTGTTGGCTTATTAGACAAAAGGCCCGGGTTCGTATCTCAGGCCAGACATCAAAAATAAAAAAATACAAAAAGTATTTTTTCGGCGATTTCTTCTCTTTCTTCTCTTGTTTCTTAAAAATCTGTCGTTCGGAGTCGACTTTAAACTGTAGGTCCCCGCCACTTCTGTATAAAATTAACACACACAACATAAGTGGTTGTGAGAAACTGCGGGCTTCTTTGGGACGTTTGCTGTAGACTGTCTAATGGTGAAGGTATAGCACTGACCATTTTACAGTCACCAGCAGCAACTCGTTTCCTTACCGTTCGCATCTTCCCTCTTTCTACCTTTCCTAAACCTGCACAATGCACTGCATGAGTAGGGGTCATCCCCTGAGTGCTGGTTTAAAAAAAAAAAAAATATTACTTCCAACGAAACGCTGGCAATCTCGTCTGAAGATGAGCTGAAAAGTGAAATTGGGCTTATTTAGCCACAAGAAAACTAAAAGGTTTTTCTTTATATACAGCGAACTTGAAGGTGTTAAAATTCTTCAAATGCTTGTCCAAGTTATTAAAATTAAAGGTGAAACTGGCTAAGCTAAAATTTCGGACTATTTTAAATCCAGTTTAACACATATTATGGTTTTCAAACAGTTTTCTCTTTTATTCACAAAATTATAAATGAAATTTTGTATTGCCATTATATGAATGTTTCTGTTTTGGAAATAAAAGTGTGTAAAGAATATATATGTCCTTATAGTTTGTTGATCGCTGCTTTTGATTTCTGCCCATAAACGGACAAAATTGTCAGTCCCATAGGTATCCGCTTAAGAGAGAATATTTAGGTTGAAAACCAATTTCTTTGTTTTTGTTAATTTTTATTCATGTAATTTTGACTGTGTTATACCGTGTTATCGACAAGTAGAGACGTGCAGCGTATTGATTCTCACGCCGATAACTATACTTTTGATACAGTCAAAGAATTTATTATCTTGGCTCCGCCGTTTGCACCAAAAATGATGTCAGTCTAGAGATCAAACGCAGGATCACTCTTGCCAACAGGACCTACTATGCTCTCAATAGGCAATTGAGTAGCATAAACCTCGTTCGTTGGACAAGACTAATACTCTACAAGATACTCATCCTACCCATGCTTTTATTTAGCACAAAGGCATGGACTCTATTAAGCACTGATGCTGCAGCCTTTATATTCAAGAGAAAAGTGCGGTCCAGTGCGAGTTGACGATGATTATCTGTATGAGCTCCTCCACGGCCATATTGGTGAATGAAGGAGGATGCTCCGGCGAGACGGGTATTTGAGGCGGGGATCTGCGGAAGTCGCCGAAGAGAACGACCTTGTATCCGCTGGAAGGACCAAATAGAGGATGCCTGTAATCGATTGGTGAAACCAACTGGCGGAGGCGCGCAAGAAGTAAAGGCGCCTGAAAGGATGTGTTGCGGCAGTCCGAAATCCGTTAATCAGGTTGTTAATGACCGGTTAAGTAAGTAAGTAATTTTGACAGTCTCAACCACTAAAAGAAAATAAACCACATTTGTCTGTTGTTTTTAGTTTGTTGTCGAATTACTCACATCTTTTAGGTAATTTCACCATGATTTTAGTTTAATAAAATTATTCAACTCAACAGATTACATATATACATTACTCATTACTGTATACGTAAATGAATACATATTAATAGAGAGGGTCAGTCAGTCGTTAGCTGAGTGACACATGGAAAGTGATTAAATTTTAATATTATACGATATTTATAGTTTCTCTTTGATTTTTAATGATTTTGTTTATGATCAAAAACTATGAAATTATAACAAAAATTAAAATCATTCTGATATTAAAAATACGTATATTAACCAAAATAGAAGCAGATTGCAACTATTTTGTAATTGTTTCTTTTTTTATACTTTCTTCTAAAGAAGACTGTTAAGGACATATCATTTTGAGGGCATAGCACTCCAAAATCCCAACTTCGTTTTTATAGTTCGCGATAATTTTACGCAAAACCACCTACGTTTAAAAATTTAAAAATTTTTTTTTTGCATATTAGATTGTGTTAAAATTATAAAATATTAACAAAATTATAATTCGTTACGTCTGTAAATTTATTTATATATTCAAACTCACATGTGACTGAAACTTCTTTTGCTCTAATTTTTGACGCAAATCCATAACAACATTTTCGTCACCCTTGTTACTTGTTTTAGATACTGTTTCAACCATCTCTGTTTCCTTTCTTGTAACAATGATTGCTTCATTTTCAATCGATGGTTTAATTTTATTATAAACTGACAAACGTTTCTCACTTTCTAAATCACTTACATCACTTAGATCTTCATGTGTAATATTTATTTTAGACACAATTTGTTGCGTTCCTTCGCTATTGCTTCTGCTGCAATTAGAGGATAAACTGCTATCTGCTGAACTACGACGTGATAATTGAGATGGTGAATTTGTTAAACTTCTGCTTGCATCATTCGCTTTACTATTCTCACTGCAAGCTAGAGAAGACTCTTTAATGACTTTATCAGAAGACTTTGTTTCATCATCACTTAAACTAGTATTTGAAGAAGAGTCTGAGTCGGACTTAGATTTAGAACGCGACCGAGAATTTCTACTTTCTTCATACATAGATCCCGATCGGCGTGATTGCCGACTTCTTGAACTACTTTCCGGGCTGACGTTCATGTTTTCCGATACATTTTCTTGTTTTTTTTCACTGTTAAGCTCAAGAGATTGTTGAGAATTTTGGGATGAGTTCGATGACGTGTTTGATGCAGATGATCCTGGTCTAGAATCTCCTGAGTCCATGGTGAATTCAATTTATCCCAACCTATGAAATGTTTGAAAAAGTTATATAAAAAATTAGCTTCTTTGGTGAAAATATATGTGCAAAAACTAACTTATGTATTATGCAGGGAAGCAAAAAAACTAGTTTGGTCTTCTAAAAATCCTTATAAAAATATAAAATTATTTTTTGTCTTATATTAAGTTACGGGCCATATTTCGCCAATCAAAAATTAAAATATTTTCTAAGAGAAATTATAATTCGTAATAATAATTATAAAAACGTCTTTTATAATGATTATCAGACCAAAATAGTAATCTTGTTTGCAAAAAAGAAAAAAAAAACGCTTTTGAAAAATATTGAATTATTTAAATTTTTTAAACTTAGTTGGAACATGAAGTTTAAATATATTATTACAATCATTGTAATGTGATTTAATTGAATATTCAAGTTATTTAAAAAAAGCCACGAACTTATGCCTATATTTCACATTCAACTTCAGGCAGCTTTTATAATCGCGTTAAGACTTAAGACTGTTTTAAACCAAAATAAAGAGAAACCTACTAAAATTGTTATAGACCAATTTTCAAAAAGGGTGTGTTTCGTTGTAAAAACTTGAAAAATAAAGTAAAGCCGTAAATCCAGATAGGATTTTAATGACTAATCAATTCCAACCCCCAGAAACCACTCGCAGATAATACGAGTTATAATGCCACTATTGCTGATCAGACAGGCACTGCATACAATAGGGTCTTGGACGGCTATTCATCCGATATTTCGGAAAGTGAAAAGATCCTACACAAGTAGACGTAATCAATCTTGGGACAACTAATATCCCGTTGGCGCTTTATTCTTAAGTTCTACAGCAAAAGCAACAAAGTTCACATGATACCAATGTCTTAGAAAACCTTCGAAATTTTGCCGGGTTTATATATGGCTACGATTGATGCAGTTTGCTCTCGTCATACCACATGACACATACCAGTGATACATCATTAGTAACGGAACTTCAAACAATAAAATATTTGTACAATTGTAAACACTGCATCTATATTATTGTCTTAAGTTATTGGAAAAAAATTTAATTATTAAAGACAAGACGCTATTTTACACACCTTTAAATAATAACTTCTTCAAATATAAAATTAATTTACGTATCTTATGTAAGCTAATTGAAGAAGAAGATATTGGGAAGTGTCGAATGAAGGAGTTCAGAATAAAATTCTTTAATAAAAGTATTATGAATGAATACGATCTAAAAATAAATGAATTGCAGTGATATTAGGTGATCTAGGATTATTTTGAAAAATTGTAGAACTCAATTTAATTATTTGCAATCAATAATGATCCAAATAAGAATTATTTTTTATATCAATCGTCTGCAATAATTACCGATTTCGATTATTATTTTCATCAAAAACCGAATTCTTTGAATTCAAATAGGGGGAATGAAGCCACTTATAGAATTTTATAACGTTGAGGTTCTGTTCCATTATAAAGTGAGATATTCTTTAAGCAGAGCCATATAGATAAAGGATTGAACGAATACGATTGTACGATGTGTCTAACGCACTTTAGTTGCCTCAATCATTGTAAGTACTTAAGTAAGTAAATGGAAAACTATTGTTCTTCTTTGCGCACGAGAATTGCGTTGCAAAGATAGTAAAGGTATGTTGTCCTCTACACAACATGTCCATCCACTATAAAGTAGAGGACTCATGTAACGACCTTACAAATATAGGAATATTGGAAGAGGAACTAGCACCATCCACATCAAGACAATATTTAGCTTCAGTTCAAGCTATAAGAGCCGAAATTGATCGTATACTTTTTTAACTTCTTTGTATAAATATATTTAATCTAACACATATAAGTAAGATTATTTTTTTTATTAAAAACTAATTCATTACGTTCATTCGTTATATTGCCAATTTGCTTTAAAGTTAAAAAAATGCGAAAGGAAATAAAATTATTATTTCAAATTTTTTGGTCACTTGAATTGCTGCTGAATTGATCCAATTGTAATATTTTTTTGTTTTCTAATTTGCAATCGAATCCTTTTATTCACATTAAAAAAAATTATTTTATTTTTTTATTTACTTTTAAAAAGAAATAGGCTGACTTTATAAACGCAGTTTGCAATGCAACTTACAACGGATGCCTCTGGAAAAGCCTGAAAATTCACGATTGAAAACAATACATATGACAATAGAAGTAATAGACTTCAACATTAGCCACGAGCAAAAATAACGGGAGTTTGTGAAAACAAGTTTTGGTCTGTGATTGAAATTTTTATTTTAAATTTGGAGTTGAAATTTCGGCAAATATAATATTTCCCACATAAAATTTATTCGTGGAATATTAGTTTTTATCCATATCAATGGATATTACACTAAAAGAATCAGAAGGCATGTTACCAAATTCCGAGAAATGGCCGCCGGACAGAGACAGGCTGCTTGTTAGTGGCATGATTGGTAATTTAGTGTCACAGAGTGGGATTAACACACATAATATTAATAATAATATGGAAATGATATACAACACGGAACCTCCTTTCCAATTGGTTGCTCCGAAAAGACCCAGGATAATTGCAGATCCGGACAGTGTTGCGCCATTGTGAACTGGCGATAATTAAAAATCAAATGTAGATGTTTCCAATCTTGGTTCCACGTCCATCTCGAACAACCATTTTGAGCTACTGGGATGAATCAATATTGAAGTCAACGAAAGTACCCCGACAAACAAAATGGCCCCTCCAAATACAAATAAAAATATTGGTAAGAACTGTGGTAAACCGGTAAGAAACAAATTTTGTTCTCCAATTATTTTACATAACGCAAACGTGAAGACGTTTGTTGATCAGTTGAATAAATTATCCCCCAATGTGGTTTATAAAATTATTAACTCTTCTAAAAAGAAAAGCAAACTATACTTTAATGACCTTAAAGTACATTTGGAAATGATGGAGTTGCTTAGATCTCAGAACACCTATTCACTCCACCGGAGTTGAGAAGAGGATCAGTAATAATTATGGATTTGTACCATTTGTTAGACATTAAAGATGCCCTTGATAGGGAAAGTCCCAACACTATCGAGAAAATGAGTAAATTAGTAACGCAGTTTTCTGCTAAGAATAAACATGATACGGACTTATTTGTGGTCACCCTAGCGAGTCTATTACTTGGGAAACAGCCAAACCAGGGAAGAGAGAGATTCAATGCCTTAAATGTCAATCGTGGGGTCATTCGGCCCGTGACTGTAATGCGAAATTTAGGTGTGTGATATGTAATTTGGATAACGATCCGGGCGTCTGCTCCATTAATAAAGGGGAAATATTCTCAGTTTGTTTTAACTGTAACTAATTAATTATGACCCGAAATAATTTGGTATTTATGACTTTTAATGTAGGATCCTTAGTCGAGTTAAGTAGACGTGTCGAATTAAATCTAGTTTTGAATTATAATAACGTAGATATCAGCTTTGTTCGGGAAATTCATTTACGTGTTAATTCGAGAGTATCCTTCGAGAACTATAATTTTATCAGGGACACTTCTAGCCAGGGTACCGCAATACTTATAAGGAAACATTTAGAATTTACTCTCATTTATATATCAGGTTTAGGGTTTCCAAGCAGCTTCATTGTAATCGACTTGTCGTTTAATGGTGGAATCAGACGATTTTTATTTGGTAGTATTTATGTACCCACACGTTTTCCACGCACTGAATTTATCTCGAGTCTCTATATTATTGAAGGCAAGTCATTAATGTATGATTGAGTGTTTATGGGAGGCGATTTTAATTCGAGGAATACATCGTGGGGTGAATCAATTGTGTAATTTTTAGCGGGATTGGAACATCAGTACAAACACAGCGAAATCGGAGTCTATACGCTTCCGTAATACTTCGGGTAAGGGCCCTCACGACGTGGTTAGAAAAAGTAAAGCTTTGAATCTCTCTCTACGGGGTTCAAATATTCCTTTCAAGAATCACATACAGCATCAACATGGCAGAATTGGCAGAGATAGGGGCGTTCGTGTTAAGGGCATGTTATCGAGATTATTGGTAAATCGTCGTTTAAGTCAGGGGTGCAAACTTTTAATTTACAAGGTATGTATCCGTTCTACAATGTAATATGGATTTCTCATTTGGTTCTCAGTTTCCCCAACGGTAATGAGGGAGCTGGAAATTGTAGAACGGAGTTTTCTGAGACTCTGCGTTAATGCAAATTATGAAAACCAGAGTTGGGGGTAGTGCACTAAATATTTAGTGCACTAAGGTTTCCACTAAATCCCACTATAGTGATAACATTTTGATTTTCAACTATTTTTCATCACTATAGTGATAGTGAAACATATTTTAACTACCACTAAAATAAAATAGTGGTGGTGAAACATATTTTAACTACCACTAAAAAAATTAGTGGTAGTGAATATTTTTCCACTACCACTAACCATTAGTGGTAGTGAAAATTTTTCACTACACTAAAATAGTGCAAATTTTTAACAGTCACTACATGAATGGTTTAATTATATTATATGCACTAAAATGTCAAAATATAATGTTTATAAAAATTTTTAATATAATTTATATTAGGACCTATAATACAAATACAAAAAGATGAGATACAAAATAAAGTGGATACATATCTATTGGAACCAGACACTCATTTATATTGCCTTAAAAAATTTAACATAATTAGGCAAATGTTTTAAAAATTCAATGTCCCATTGCCATCTTCTGCTCCAGTTGAGCTACTCTTTTCATTTAGTGGAATAAAAGACGCTCCTCGCAGAAATAAATTATGTGATTCTAATTTTGAAAAATTAGTTTTGTTGAAGGCAAATAATTGCTAAGATTTTCATTTTTCAATATGTATTTAATTTGATTTATTATATTGATGAAACTTCCTTATTTCTTCACATTACTATTTCATTTTGTTTTTTAATTTTAATACCCTTTTCTTTGTACGCATTATCCTCACTTAAGAAATATGTAGATCACATTGGGTACCATAAGAACCGATTAATGGTGGGTGTGCTTCGAGTTAAGTCTGAATTTAATTGGTCGGACAGTAATTATTTATCACCAATAGGGATTATCAATGAAGGCATTGAAGCTTTATTAAGGGCAAATGATGAGTACAGGTTACCACAGTTCTATGGTCATTCATGCCCGGGTTCGAATAGAGGCTAAAGTTTCTCTGTTATATTTATGAAAAATTGCTATTCGATTTTAAGTCTTATTGTAAGATCTCCTTCAGTCAATGTAAATTTTTATTATATTTTAAGCAATATAATAATTTACTTGTTTATTGTTTAATGTGAAATATTGTAACAATATATGTATTCAACTAAGCTTATGACGTTATTCGTGATTTTTTATTGTCGTTAATGTTTATTGAAACATTGCTATATAGTTTTAAGTTCAATTAATGATATCTGTTAATTTTTACTATGTAATCTTCTTTGGAAGTCTTAACAGAATCAAATTAATCGATCGGACAACAATTATTTATCACCAATGGCTATTATACATTAAGACTGATGCCTTAATAAGAGCTAATTGATGAATACCTGTTACCACAGTTATATAGTCATTCATGTCCGGTATCGAATAGAAGTCAATATTTTTCTATTATATTTTGTTTTTTTATGTTTAATTGTTATTTAGTTTTAAGTGTTATTTTAGGATCTCATTTTTGACATACCTACAGTCAATGCAAACTTTTATTATATTTTGAGCAACATAAATTTGCTCTTTTATCGTTTATTGCAAAATATTGTACTTATATATTCAACTGGGCTTGTGGCTTTACTCGAGCCTTTAATGTCATTAATGTTTATTGAAACAATACGATATAGTTTTAAGTTATTATCAATTTAATATTATTGGTTAATTATATTTATGTAATAAACTTTCTTGAAAGTCTCAATAAATTGAAATAGATATTTTAGAACTTAAGAACATGAAAAGGTATCGAACAAATTATTCTCGATAAATAGAATGTGACAGAAATTGTAATTTTTAAAATAAGAAATAATTCGCTAGGGATAAGGGTTTTTAATATAATCTGAATTAGAACAATGACAACACCAATTGAAAAAGTATCAAAAACAAAAAAAATGTGAAGAATATAGCTTAATTAATACATTAAAAACGTGCAAAAAAATTAAAAAATTATATTGTATTAATTGGAATTTAGTAAGAAAAAAACTTGCTGAGACAACAGTGAACTACGTAATAAGCAGACGTTGGTAAAAAGGCAACCTGATAAAAAAGTGAGTGTATTTGTGAGAGGCATGTTTATAACCCAGAGGAAAATTGTTAGTAATATTTTCAACTGTAACCTAATGTTTATGTAGTGGAAAATGTAGAGCGCCAAATCCCTAAATACTGCGAATTTAACTAATCTCATCAAAAAGAAGCTTCGCTGACGAGAACTTAATGCATTTTTACGCTCTTTTTAACGAACATTGTTTCTGTTCGTGCACTATGCGTGTAAAGAGCCGAAGATGATCTTCCCCTGAGGGACATAGGCGCCGGGTAATAAGTAAATGGAAAGAAACAGGATTATACTAAAAAAGTGATTGCAATATTTGTTGACAGACAAATAATAATCAGAAACTAAATCCAAATGCAACATAAATGCAACTTTTAAAGTTAAGTTTATGTTTGAACTTACGATATTATACATTATTTTAAACATTACAACTTGAAATATAAACAAAACAAGGAAACACAAAAAAGAAGCTCCTCGTTGTCACGACGTTTTAAAAATAGCTTTTTTAATTTGGCAATGTTATCGACATTGCTCCGGCACTGCCATATTTTTCAAAAAGTTAACTTTATTTTATCTGAAGATTTTAAAAACGAAAAAAAGTTAAAGGTGACTTTAATGCTCATTTTAGCTAAAGTTACCTTTTAAACCAAACTTTAACGGCAAGTTTTAATAAAGTCCATAAAGCGGTTAAACATGGAAGTGGTAGTTGCTGTTGCGACAAATCCGCTGCAATGTTGGGACTATTTCCAAAATGTGTAGAAGATACTAATTAATAATTTTAAGGTTCTTACTTTTGTATGTCAAGTAATGTCGCTTACGTCATGTCGGTAGTTGCAGGAAATGGCAGCAACTATCGGTCTTGGCCAGAAATCCAGGAGTATTGTTCTCTCTGGACGGTTAAATTAGTGTACTGTATTATGAAATCCTTGACTGCATTCTGGGTAATGGTCTTAGGAGTCGGCTAGGTCTCGCCTCATATATATTCAACATCCCACAGAATCATGACCTAAACTGGGAGAGGGTCACTCTAGTGATTATGGGGAGCAGTCTTTCCCGGTCTGCAATCTCGGGTTGACGTGAATTTAAGACCTTATTTGGGGCACAGTCGGTAATGATCGAGTCTACTGCCAGTAAGTGTTACGCATTCCGCCCATTGTGCTTGCCATGGGGGAAGTAAATTAGGACTATAGGGGGAAGCATATTTTGAATTTCCAGAAAGTAGCTCTTAATGTGCTTCGTAATATGTCGATAATTTTGATGATGTGGATGACATCATGTCCGTAAAATTATATAGCGAGTTTCACATTAAATTGGGACAACTTTAGTATCTTCGTGAAGGTAGTCACCACTTGCCATCTCTATCATCCCTGTTGTCGTTCTTAGCGCTCAATTCTGTGTTCTTTCTGAACCCCTTCGTTAAGTGTAAAGGCCATACTAGGTCCTCAGAAATATTTGAAAAATAAATAATCTTGTGTGAAAAGTTCAAAAAACAATTTTTGCAAATTAAAGAAGTTTGGAGGATTCGAGAAAAGTAAAAACAATTTTTTGGTTTCTATGCAGCGAAATGTACAACTTAGATTAGGTAGTTATTCGGGTGTATTTCCACTGTCACCCCGTCTTATTTGTGTTTTCTATTTTTTTTATAGACAATAAAGTTTTTAGTTTAATTAATTTGTTAAATGAAATAAGTGTACAACCTATCTTTTTAACACGATTTCCTTTTACACAGATTTGCAGTTACATGGTTGAAAAAGAAAAATTTTTTGTAAACATTTTTTAATCTAGTACGGTTTCAAAATCTCTGTCTTGTAATTATGTTTGTTTTTACCACACTTGGCAGAATTGCTAAAATGAACATACATAGTAGTAACAGGGAAATTCCAAAAACCAAAAGTTCAACTTTCTATAAAATTTTTTTTATAAAATAGTCGACGACGTAAGACCTTTCAGAAAGTAGTCCGACAGTTCAAAACTCTATTAGCGGATGAAAGTCACCATTGGATAATTTGAGGTATATCTCCAGTGATGATACCGACTTTAGTTCAGTTCGTCGCAAACAATTGCGCGACGTATAATTATGTAGCTATGTAAATATTTTTCTCTATTTCTATATTAATTTATCTGTCCTTAAGTTTTGATTAACAGATTTCTTTTGTTTTTTGCTTGCTCTACTAATTTTTCACCTGCATGAATTGTATATTTTAAGTTTTAATGCTCAATAAAATGCCACATGAACTTACAATTTGTATGCATTTCTGAAATTTTATAGTTTTCAAAATTTTTTCGGTTTTTCGAAGTAAATATAGTTCTTTATTTCATTTTACACGGTTTTCAGATGACATGGAACGTATCCCCCATTTTACTATTGGAAACGCATCTTTTTATACACGGATTTCTGAGGAGCGTATCTACCGTGTAAAAAAGAGTTCGGTGTATTTTATTTTATTACAAAAAAAGTAAAAAATAATACATAGAACAAAAAAATATGTGATGTAGTACATTTTTTAATAGAAATAAAACAGGGTTTTTAACGGGCTTTTTGAATTATTCGAAAACTGGGGGCTAATTCTGGCAGTTGAATACGATCGAATACTTACTCGCACGTTCCAAATTTTTTAGTTTTGGGATTCAGTCAGTCGATATCGATTAGTATGTATCGACATTTCTAATGACAGCAGTCGATAGCATGTAACTGTTCGAATGAAATCTTGCGAGTTTTTAATTGTAAGCAAAATACTTATCGAGTAAAGTTTTTTTTACTAACAAAAATTAAAAAAATAAAATGTAAGTAAGAATTTTTAAAAACTAAAGAAAATAATTAAAATTTTAGTATTTTAGGTTGAAATTAACCAAAGTAAATGGCACCTAAAAATAGATTATTGGAGACTTTATGGCTAAACATACGAATTTGCCAAAAAGTATATTGCCAAATACTACATAAGGAAAAATAAAGGCTAACCAACTTTGGGAGCTGCTACTTTCAAACTTAATGCTTCTAGACCACCAATAAAGGATGCTAAACTATGCTGCTGGCATAGCATGGCATTCAACAGTAACTTTGAAGGTCTGAAGAACATTAAAACTTTTGGATAACTATGCAAATAAAAAAAGGGAGGATTGGTCAGAAGCAAAATATTGTAGTGATTAAATTTTGCAACTACATCAGAAAGTAATACATCTTGTAACGATTCGTTTATTTCTGCCTGTACACTATTTAATAATGAAGAAGTTCATTGCGAAAACATTTCCTCTTGTACTGAAATTGAAGACAATGAAGAAGAAAACGAAAAAGCACTGGTTATTTAAAAAAGTAAAATCAAAGAAAATACCAAAAATTATTGTTAAAAAAATATGACGGCTTCAGGTCTATACCACAATAAAATGTTAAAAAGATTAGACAACATTATGAAAATAAATAATAAAAAGCTCGACCTAAAGAAAAACGAAATTCAACAGTTGTAATAAAACAAGAAATTTTACAATTAAAATAACGGGCAGAAAATATAAATTCATTTAAAACCACAATAACTTTTTAATTTGCAAAATTTAGTTTTCTGAATTGCTTACCACTTTACAAACATATGTTTTTGTTTACAAGTGTTCAGTGTTGGAAAACATTTCACAACACTGGAAAAATAATATCGATTCGTTAACTATCAACTAACAGAATTAGGAATAAATCCACTTTCGAAATTTCTATCAACTCGAAAACCAACTCGATCACGACTGCCAGAATTAGGCCCCTGCTTTTTCTAAAATCCCGGTATTTTGAATGCATAAATGTTTTTCAATTGAATAGGAAATCAGTCAAAATAACATATTTGGCCAATCTATAGTTAAATCATCTTTTTAACAGTATTTACAGAATAGAATAACATTTGGAAGTCCTTATGGAGATGACAAACAATTAATTTAAAAGGTAATATTGTAAAAAAAGTTTTCAAACAAAAATTTTAAATTAAAAATAACTTTAGTAAATCAGATCTTGAAACTACGTTTATTGACCAAATATCGAGGATTGCAACAGACCATCCGCATGACTTTTTACCAAACACTACAGTCTCCCCTAATAACTTTCCCACACAAATTATGCATTTCCCACAGGTTGACAGTATTTCTTCTCTTCTCTGCAACATTGATCTTGATAAAAACAAGAATTTTTTCGTACTCTGCAGTTTGACTGCAATGGTCTCAGTAAGAAGATTTATGAATTAACACAATATTCATATATCTACAATACAGGAAATGCAGTTATCCAGTGAATTCTCCCCCTCATCGCTAAAATACTATAACATCATTAGGAATAAAAAGGAATAGAGACCATGCTGATGACCTTGCTTGAGTTCTGTGTCGAGAGCCGACATCAAGGCTCTCCACAGATTCATTAGCAGCTTGGGCTGGTTGAGAGGTGCTAGAGCTTCATAAGTGTAGTTGCGCTCTCAACCTCTTTTGTTTTGTGTCTGTTTCTTTCTGTGTAATTCCTCCCCTTACCTACATCCTATATCCTCTATTCTCTTCCTCCTTCCTAAGGACAATGTACAAAAGGTCAATTTCGACCTCCGGGTACTGGACTTGCCTTAACCGGCAAGTGCACGTCCTTTAACCTAACCTATGCTGGTGACTTTGCATACATTTTTAACAAGAATGTCACCTACAAAGTAGTTACGCGTAGAAAAATAGACCTTACTGGATCTCTTTTGATAATGTCCAACGCATTGTTTAGTCGGCAATTCACCGATCATTGGCAAAAGAACAAGGATACGTTAAACCTCAGTAGAAAGGGGAAAGTCGAAAGTCCATACCATCCGTTTCATGCCACCTTACGTTTCATGCGATTCTTGCATTCTATGCCGTTTTATTGCAAGTTACACACAATGCGTTTTATGTGACTGGTTTCTTGTTTTGATCAGTTCTTGATCTTCTTCAAACAAGCAAACATGAACAGTTTTGGGAAAAATAGAAAATCAAATTGTAATTTGAAATAAATATATAGTATTAATTACAAACTTATGAGCTTCATATGTAATATTTTGTGCTGTTAAGGCCTACGAAAAGCTTCAAAAGAACTCAAGACGAGTGTTTTCAGCAAATTTTGCTTGTTTACAAATTAATAAATTCAAACGCGTATGACAATGACGTGCTCTCTGATAGACAGTCTAGTTCCAGACCTAATCACTTCTATATTTCTGTTGTGATTAAGAGCGAATAATAATCATCAAACAGTTTTGATTTTACTTAATCATCGTAAAACACATGTGTCATATTTCAAATAGTGCTGTTAGGCTAATCTCGTCGTATTTACGTCGTATTTTGTATATCATAATGGTAATAAATGGAACAGTGGTGCCACAGAGCTGGATACTTGGTCCACTTTTATACTGGATTTACTACAATAATCTGCCATCTAAGTTGACGTATACATATACCAAGATAATAATATGCCATCTAAGTTGAAGTTCTGTAATATACAAATGTACAAATTGTATAGGCAAAATAAATTATGATCTAAATAATGCGTTTCAATGGGCGTCGAATATTGATCTTTGTCTCAATTCGAGGAAATCGAAAGCTTTAAAAATAGGAGGAAAACTACAGCAGAGCTTACACCAATACATATTAATACTGCTATTGTGAACTACTACCAGAAGTAATCTTTAACAATCTTAACTGGTGCAACCACGTAAATGCTTTTTGTGGTAAAATACTGGCTATGTTATGAAATCTTTGACTAACGTAATGCTTCACTCCGTTTAATATTCGTAAGCTGCTAAAACATACCTCATACCCACATTGTTGTACGGATATGAACTTTTTTCTGGTTGTGACTCAGTGAGTAAGGATAAAATCAAGTGATTTTGATTTTACAATGTTGATAGATATGTTTATGGTCGTATAAGGTACACTAGAATTTCTGAATTCTCCTATAAAATTGATATCTTTTGATATCGTACTCTGGTAGACCTACAGAAAATCATCTGCAATGGCTCAAACGTGTTAATTAAATTAAGTAAATCGATAATTTAATCTGATTATTCGAGAATAATTGGACGGTGTTCCCATACCAAATCAAATTGTAGATTTGAGCGGTAGATGTCAAGACCACTCTATTGAAGTCGCCTTAGTTTAGAAGTGTTGGCTTATTAGACGTAAGGCTACTGTTCAAACCCCATGTCAGATATCAAAACGAAAATATGAAAAAAATATTTCTTCGGAGACTTCCTCTCAGCAGATTTCAGGCAAAAACTATAAACAAATTAAATTGCCAGATCCACACTGAAGGTTAGTAATGACCAATAATGTTATTCAATAGGTTAGCTTCCTCAAGATCTAAAAGAGGCTTGAAACTTAACACTTTTACGCGGGCGCTCTATCAGACGCCAGGTATTTTGCAACAATACAACGTTATCGTGTAAAGTTTTGGGTTTTTCTTCGTGAATTCTCCTCATCCTCATTAAATCTTTTGAATTTTTACAGTGAAAATAGAACAGTTTCACCGAATTTCAGCTATGTTTGTAGTTCTGAATTATTATGTTGATGTTAATAATTATAATTGTTATAAAAAATATAATATTGTTGATAATTTTTTTTTTTATTAATTCATTTTCAAACAAGTAAATCGAAAATATTTTTAATAATTTTGCCACTTTAAAAACATTTGCTTCCAAAATTTTAAGAACTTTTTTACATCAGAAAGAAAGGTACGATTTCTGAAAAATTATCTACAATTTGGTTAGCTTAAATAAGAGCACACCTTGCAAGAGCCTCATGGCTATCGGCATAATATAAGCCATTAAGTAGGCTTGTTGAGCGCACGCCAATAAAGGATACCAACCCTACTATAAGGCTCTGTAGTCTAGTAGCCAGTGTGCTGGCCTATTAGGCTTGAAGCCAAGGATCAAACACATCAAAAAAAAAAAAACGAAATATTTCTACGGCGATTTCCTTTCACTGAGAGTAAATAAAATTGTAGAGAAAAGTTTTTCAATCCGTCCTACGCAGTCGACTTTAAACTGTAGATTCCGCCACTTATGTATGAAAACGGCGCACACAACCTACATGGTGTGAGAGGTTAAGTCGTAATTCTGACTGAAGGGTTGTAATGCCTATAAATAATTATATATGTATGTAATCCTACTATAAGAAGTCTGTTTTTTATAAAAACTTTATCCGTTTCTTCCAGCCCATTCCTCTGAGACGAGTAGTGTAGGCATCCTAAATAAATTCACTAAAATATTGGAATCTCGATATGACGTTTTCGATACAATGCAATACTCTACAGTGGCTCTATTAGTAAAAATATTCGCTTCCTAATTTCCGATCACTCCGTTCCATACTTTGAGTAATTGGTAATGGCCTTTTTACAGTCGAGGCCGGTTCTTAATCTCATATACTCTAATTGCCTTAATTGTTATTTGACTGATTTAAATTCGGATGTGTCATTAGGTTAATCAAAATTAATTCCGATCTTTAAAATAAATGGTAAAAATATTGCAAAAAATAACCCGATTTATAAGAAAGTTTAAGTGAGAATAGTCCGATGTTAAGGTCTTTGTTGCTTTATTACACAATATTACAGTAGGTAACGTTTCGTTGTCAATTATTTTTGTTTTCTGCAGTCCCCAAAACACAAACGATATGTATTGGAAATACCTACATATGTGCTTGAAACACATTCGGAATACACATATGTATGAATGAAATATACACTAAGACTCTTCAAATTTTACTTTGAAAAATTAGGCTTTAATATTATTCCTACCGCAAAAACAAAATTTAATTCCTTAAGAAATTGTGTTAAAGAAAAGACATGTTCACAAAATTGTCATTGGTCTTATTTGTAGTATTTATAACATATATGGACTAATTTTACAGAATTATACTCGTTTATTTGCAAAATTAATTTTGTAAATCTTACCTTTAGTATTTATATGTGCAGTTTTCATACTTCAAAAAAACAAATAACTTCTTACTACATTTAACGCGACTTTTGATTGTTTTACTTTTTTTTACGCACTTTTTTACTTATATACACCACTGTACTGTCTTTCATTTTATTACAATTCATGTTAATGACACTATTTACTCACAATTTTACTTTCAAATATGTTTAAACACTTTTTTCTTGTTGTAGAAAAGGAGTAGAAAATATTTTTTATACGAAATATTTATAATCAAAATTTTTAGACGGACGCTTACCTTTTTATCAATTTGTAAAAATTGCCAAACACCGACGCTTTAATCGAAATGTTTATAATTCCTCTCAGCAAAAAAATCAGATATCAATAAAATCGATGACGATGTAATGTAGCATTCGCAAATTGTCAAAACACAAACATTTAAAAACAATTTCTATCAAAATCAATTTTATATCTCTTTTCCAAAATAGTTTTCAGCAAACTACCGTCAAAGTAAAATATGGCCGCTCGACAGTGTTTCCAACAGCATACTTCAAAACCGTAAAATCATAAGATATACGTGCCAAGATTACAACAAATCAAAAGCACGCGTTAATGATGCCAACATACAACAAAATTTATTTCGGAGTAAAATATTAATGCATTTTCCCCAGGCCTTACACGACCACTTTTTGGCTTTCAATGGCAATCACATTATATTATATTAATGCACTCACATCTTCAAACATTAAAACGAAACTGACAACCGATTTTGCTTTCGAAGAGTCGAAAAAGCCGATATGTATGTAAAACGATTTCTGAAAAATTCTGCCGCTGTAATTTTTGTTGTTTTCTTGATTAACACATCTCGAACACGAAAATTGGAACAAAATTGAACGCAAAATTATTCGAAGATATCAGATATCAATTTCTTGGAGTTTTGACATGTTGTATATATGAAATATTGAATGAGCAATCACACACGAGCACAATTATGCTGGCACAAAATAGCAGCTTGTAGGCAAGAGAGGAGAGTGGTTTTTTGCTGACATAATTTTTCAACCAGCTTCTACCCCGCACAAATCAATACATAAACAACACAAAACCAAAACACATACATTTATAGAGCATATTTAGTCTTTCGTTGAGTAGTGAAAAAAACACTAACACACACAAAGCAAAGTATATGTATACAATTTTATGCCAGATGAAATAGTCTCGTGTGTGACTGAAAGAGCAAAAATTGTGCGGCTTAAAAAGTAGTTTCGTGTGAGAAAGCATAATCAGAACATTGAATATGAAACGCCATCGTTAGAAGCGAGGCGATCGCCAGTTTCACCAAAATTACAACTTTTACTTGTGATATTACACTTATGAAAGTTAAAAAGTTATTAGTGAATAATTTCGAGCCCACGAAGATTTTTAATTTTTGAAGAAATGAATTCTTCAACGAATTTTTCACTTATTATTAAGGGTAAAAGAGAAGGATTTCGCATTTATCGGCTAAATTATGTTCATAATATATTTTTTTCATTTTTTCATTTCCATAAAAATACATAAGTACATTTAAAAATATACTAATTATAAAATCACTATGAATCTGTTGACATTAAATATAATGTACACTAACACATATACTAACAATAAGAAATTCTATATTATATATTAATATATCGTACCACTATGTTATAATTAAATCATGACCGTTTACATTGATTTATATTTAGATAACACATTAGAGGGGTTTGGTTAGCCATTCGTCTTCAAAATATGAACACAATCCTTCAAGAAATAAATTGCCGTAACTAACACATACAAGATTCACTTACTAACGCATACAAAACATTTTATAGTCCTTTTCAAGTGTAGAGTTGTATTTTCAACAATTTATCATTAGTGACGGTAAAATGACCGCACATTTGATTATCACTTGATACCGTCAAATATATTTTTGATAATATCATTCAAAAGAAAGAATTTCATTTAAGACAAAATTTGAAATAAGTCGTAGTCGTGTGTTTTAGTGAAATGTTTAAGTTAAAAAAAAATAAAAAAAATTAAAACTTTAGAAAAATGGAATAAAAAAGAGAGCATTAATAAATTAAAATTAAAAAAAAAAATAATATAAAAAATAAAAAGGAACAGGAAGTCAAAGTTTGATATAAAAGAACTATTGCAAAACTAGCGATGATAACGCATTTAAGAACTGTATAGAAACATACATACATAATTGGTCATTACAACCCATACAACCCTACATAAGTGGCGGGGTATACAGTTTAAAGTCGGCTCCGAACGAAAAATTTTTTGCGAAAGTTTTCACGGTAATTTTGTTTACTCTCAGAGTTTTTGCTAGAAATCTGCTGAGAATAAGCCACTGAAGAATTATTTTTTATTTTCGTTTTGAACCCCATGAACCGTGGCCTTACATTTAATAAGCCAACACACTACCAACTAGACTACGGCGACTGTATAGAAAGCGAATGCTAGACGCTGAGAAGTGCATCTACCATATCACTGACGAAGTCAACTATTTTATTTTATTTTTTTTTTAATTTATCAAAATATTAACCATTATTAAATTATGTACAAAAATTTTATCTAATTAATTAATAATAGAAATAAATTCTTTATAAAACTAAAAATTACATATTCTTGTAAAAAGTATGCATCAATTTGGTAAACAATTGTGAATTATTCATTGTTCTGATAGGGAATCTAGGGAGAGTATCCGCCATCTCGTATTCAAGTATACCACTACGTCAGAAAACCCAGTAAACACAGATCCGATATTACACGAGGACTCTTATGGAGTTATTTTAACGACCCAGGTCTGGTGTACACACGGGCGTTTCCTTCTTGCATTAGTGCCTCTTAGGTTCCAAGAATGTATTCTGACGATTCGTTTTCATTATCTCGAAATATACATGTGGGGATCGATGCGATCCTGCTTCTTAACAAATGTGCTTTGTGCTTAAATTGGACTGTCAAAAGACCAATCCTGGGTAGTTTAATGTATAAGTTAGGTCTGTTCCAATTGTAATTTGTTTTCCCTTTCTATGTCATCCCTTCCGTTAAGTATATATGCATATGTCTCCACTCCATAAAAAGATTCTGGCTTCCTAATTTTCAAATTTCCATATAATCCAATTTTTCTATAAAGGAAGGTTGGGTTTAGCCAATATGTGATGATATAAATTCCAATAAGAAATTCAAATATTGATTCACCTCTTTTGTTAGTATTGGAGTTTTCCCCACATAAGTTGGTGAGTGTTGGCATCGGTAGCAATTAATACGGTTATTCCTCATTGTCTTATTAAATCGACAGAAGTTCTCGTATGGTATAAAAGGGCTTCTCCCCCATAAGGGTTGATAAGAGCTTAACTCAACTACCACATTATCAACATTGATAAAGCGATTAAGAAGAAAATTATGAGCACCATTCCTGATTAGGATAAAAGCTGATTTCATATTCACGCTAAGACCCGGGAATAATCAGCTTTTACCCTTTTTGAATAGAACCCGCGAACTCGGTCATTAGGGATCCATGGTTCTTGAGCCAAAATGATACTTGTCTTCCAGTAAACAGCCCAAAAGAAGTAGGTTTGGAGTGATGAAGCTTAATCTCAATTACGTAGCCATTAAGGTGACCATCTATTCGTTGGAGAATAGACTTTAATCCAAGTGTTCCGGCAATACGGTCGCATACTCTTAAAGGAAGACCGAAAATCAATCCGATGCTAAGTCGTCCGCTAAAGGTTCCTTTATGGAATCATCTTCCATGGGAGGAATCTATGCATTCGACGATGTCCCTGTCGGCTTTATATATCATAAAGCATAGTCTCAAAGTCGTAGAGGATGCAATATTTTCGTTTTTAGAGAAAAGGAAGGGATTCCTCATTGAGGGATCCCTTATTACTGCGTTCTCTGACAATAATAGTTCTCCGGCAAGTCATAGTTAGACATCTTAATTTGATCCATGATCTCATCAAGATATGCGATATATGCCGATAACGTGAGGCGTGATCTAGGCCTATGAAGGATTTTATCATTGGAGATGACCCATATCCATAATTCCCCAAGAACTTGTAGATGTTCCATGAGCGATGAGACTTATATTTAATCTAATTCTGATACATTCCCGCCTTATGGACACTTGAAAAGGAATTAGGGTTAGCGTCATAATTTTCCTAAAGGACAGAGAAAGCTCCGATTCAGTTTGACAGCTCTCTCAGCATAACTTTGATCCCAAATAGCGCAAATCTAGACGTCCTTGGGTTTCTTGAGAGCTTGATCTTCTGAAATTTTGCTTTATGACTCCACACTTGATAGGTTTTATTGGTCTTTTATGCCAACATAGGCTTGTATCTGTATCTGTTCCCACATTTTGACATGTCTGGCGTTTCCACATGTGCTCTCTGTATGATGAATAAATGCCAATTAATTACGCAGTGTCATTGGCAGGCATTTTACCTTATGTTTTTGTGTTATTATCTCACTCAGGAATCGAATATTTTTCCATTTGGGAAGTTGTTTGCTTACTTATATGAGACATAACACACTGGTTCACTATTTGGCTAGCCATTATTATCCTCTCTACTTCCAATTTCGCTATCAGTATAGCTTCCACTTACTCTTCTTCTTTCCAGATACAATCCTTGCAAGAGCTTGCTACCTCCAGGAAAGATTTTGTACCCTCACAGTAGCTTCTAAAGTTATCACGTTCAGCCTTCCATATCCGTTTGTTATATTCTGTGTGCTTGACTTTATATCCCTGACTATGTTAGTTACACTTTGCTTTATTTCCGAGCCAAAAAAGTTTGGTTTTAATAACAGAAAGCACCTTTTGGTGTTTTGAAACAGCTACAATTGAAATCATCCAGTATTGTTCCCATTTAACAGCGTCACATATTCCCGAGCTCATACTGATTGGCTTTACGATTGCTCGTCGAAGTAAATTAGTAGCTAAGGTTTTCTTATATGTTGCTCAATTAGTTTTCCTTTTGTTTTTGAATAGTGATTTTTGGATTCTTACACAGCCTAAGGGGAATCCTGTTCTCTTGTGATGCGAAAAAGATTCCTCGCTTAATACTTTCCAATCTTTCATATACAAATCTATACCTGATGCGTTTGTAAAGGTGCCCGTCCACTAAAGGAAGCCTGAGTGACCAGCTTAAGCGAATTAGGAAATAGTGTTACCACAGGTTTTTCATTAAACATTAGACTTTAAACAGCTTGGAATTTCAAATCAGGTTGCCAATGTCAATGCTTAACACTTCCTCTAAATTCTCTATGTAGTAGGCATCATTGACATAATGTCGGAGATCTGTCTCATCTCTGCATCTTCTACAGAAGTCATTTGCAAGGTGCACTAGACCAATGGGCCTTTATTCAAGAATAACATAAAAAATTAACTCCGAATATTTAAGATATTAAATATTTAAGCACCAAGATTTGCTGCTGAACGAGAAATTCAATGAGGAAACGTAATGAATCCAAGTGTACCACAAAAAAGTGGCATACTCTACTTCCCAAGTGGATGTAATATCCTGTATTTGAAGACTATAGTACCATATCGGGATTAATTTTAAATTATGTAAGAAAAGTTTTTGGTATAAGCCTAGGGTCGGCTTTAATAGATTTTAACTATTTCAAATTTCATTTGAACTTTTCTTCTACATGTGAGATTTATGGTCTACATTACGAGTTATCGAAGTGAGCGGACGGGTTTTTTTAACTCTCGCTCCAAAAACTGATAACATTTAATAAAACAGAAATACAAAACGACAACAATAAAACAATAAACAAAAATACATGTTTCTTAATCCGAAATGTACAAAGTGAAATTGCGTAGCCAAAACAAAAAGAAACGACAAGTAAAAAATGATCCACATCAACCAAACAATAATTTTCAAAAGAGATTAAACAACAATCCAAAAAATCCTCATTTGTTACTCTCATCGATTAGCGAACACAAACTACCCATATCGTTTCGTACAAATAATGGACATGAGAATTGAGAAATTAACTGTACAATTACAAACAACAATAAAGACAATATTTAGAAAGTGCGAAGTTCGTCTCTTGAGTGAGATAAATAAGAAACTGAGCATAACAATGAGTGATATAAATAATTTAATATTTTCATAATACAAGCTTGTTGACAGGCAGGCTATCGCTACACTGAAAAATACGTAAAAAGTTAGTTTTTATAACATAATTGCCTGACTTAAGCCTCAGTTGTGCTACCGTAACGGAATATAGCAGTAACGTTTTTTGTTTTTTAAACAAATTTAATATTAAATCCATATTTCGTTTCCTCTCCTTGTATCACTTTTAACATGGCGCCTGGTGTTTTGACAGAACAGCTGGTTTAATAAATACAATTGTATAAAAATGTGAAAAATTGGGCATTTAAAAATGCCTACTTCCTCTGAGATAAACGCTATAGTGGTTAATGGTTGGCCATAAATAAATTAAAAACGATCCCGAATATTAGCTTCGTTAATGAAACTAATAAGTTGAGAGTATATACCGATGTCATGCGAATTAAATAAATCAAATAAGTTTGTAAAATCATGGAATAATTGGTGTTTAATTCTAATACTATCAAATTCTGAAAAATGAAAAATAAGATGTTGCGATTTGGCCAAGTAATCTACTCTTTCATTAAAGTTAACTCTAACATGGGACGGATCCAGACTATAAATACCTCAAAGATTTGAGAATTGACTATAGAGTCCACAATATCAGAAACTAGAAAATTTTTCAAAAGGATACAAGCATTCCTGCTATCTTTATAAATCATAAGGCGAGGGAGATTGTCCTCAATCCCCATTGTGACAGCCTTTTGAATGGCAATCAACTCTCGAAACCTTTCGAGGTAAACTCTATAAAAAGAAAGGACCAGTAAGAATATTAAGAACAGCACACCCAGTACCAGAAACCATGACCGAGGCATCAGTACCCACCAAAGTAAAATTTCTGGACCTATAAAAATCGACCGAAGCAAAATAGTGAGGCCCAACAACATCCTCCTTAGACAACCCACCATTTTTGTTGAAAGAAGACTCAAAACGACTCGAATCCTATCAGTGGGCTCACATTCTTTGAGAGACGAAAACTGAATCAAATATTTCCTTGAACTCACGATATACGAAGCAGTAACTGCTAATAATATGAGAGGGTGCAGATCTAATTAACTCCATTAGAGATTGATTATAACACACAATTTTCAGAAGCTCCTTGGATGCCAGATAAATAGACCAGAGGTCAGAAGGCATTTTGCCGAAACATAAATAGCCTGGATAGGAGTGGAGAGACATAAACCAAGAGAGTGTCTTAAACTAGCATTTTGAAAGGTCTGAATCTTCCTATCCACATACATTGGAACATGGGCTGAGGTAGATCTTGCATATTCTATCTTACTCCTAATGAAAGAACGATAAAATTGCAGTCCATTCTGTGGTCTTAGACCACCCCGGAAACGGGATAGTCTTTTGAGGAGATTTGTAGCAGACGAGGACATCTAAGGTAAGTTACATGTCAAAATTAGCACGCCTAGCAAAGAACATATATTTGGTTTTGGATATATTGAATCGCAAATTTAGAGAAGAGCATATGGAACGAAACTGAATAATCTTATTATTAAGATTAGCTACCGCCAGATCAAAAAAATTGTCAAAAGAGAGAACTACAAAATCATCAGCATATTGAAAAATCAGCATTCCTTCATCTTCAAGAGAATGTATACCGACGGTTTATAAATTAAACAGCATCGGACTAAGACAGTATCCTTGAGGAAGACCATTAAACTAACTGACCAGAACGTTTCTCAGTGTGGAAACATTCGAACAGTCGTAGGCACTACTTATATCAATAGCTGCCACGACAACTCTCAAACCCAAGGATTTGAGATAAAAAGAAACTCATTCAAATAGTAGTTGACATTCTTCCCCTACAATCAAAGGAACGTGCAGGTAAAATTTCCAAATTATCCACCTCCGCAGTCAGCCTACTTTCAACCATCATATTCAGCAACGTCAAAAAGACAAAAATAAGCGCAATATGTCTGAAGTTTCTAAAATCATAAAGCAAACTATTCCTTTTAGGAATAGGAATAATTTTAATTCTCCTCCAATCCATATGAATGGAACAAACGGAAAATTGTTGATCAAAGACCTGTAAAATGGATTCCTTAGATGAAACAGGCAATGCCTTAACCATATCATAGGTTACACGATCCAAACTTCCAGCAGAGGCCCGTTTTCTTGAGTTGAGAACATCGTAGCACTCCCTAAGGGAGAAGGGCATGATGTTGCCATTCGCCAATCTGGGAAAACTATTTGCATATTATCGGGAACTTGATCAGCTAAGTGTTTCAAAAGGGTACCATTGTTGTCAGAATCCCAGTTCGAAGGTCCATTAATATTACTGTCTAAATAACAATTTGGAGAATAAACTATTCTTAATTTATAATACTGAATTTATAACTGTTAAAGATAAATTGCTTTTAATGAATTTCAAACCTTTTAAATTACGTAACTGAATTAAAAATATTTGCATTTACCAATAATAGTTTTTAAGTTCGAAAAGTATTTTTAACCGTATAGATAATTTATATTTAATTTTCCTAAAGGATAAAATCAATTTTTATAATCAGTTTTCTTTTTGCAATTGAATTAGTCACATTGACTTATCCTTTTCCGCTTGAACTGTTAGCATTAAATTATTTTCTTTGTCTCTCATCATCATTTATTGTAAAAGGCTACATAAAAAATATTAAACTAAAAATACTAAATCAACACATCTTTCCATCATTGGTAATCTACAAACATAAAACATAAGGTAAGATTTTCTCATATTTTATTCTTATTAAAAACAGAATCTCACTAAATCTTTGTTTTATCTCTCTCTTACTTACTTACTTAATTGGCCATAACAACCCGATTAACGGATTTCGGGATGATGCAAAACATCCTTCCAAGCGCCTCTGCTTCTTATTTCTCTCATTTAACCCTAATTATAATTACATTGCGTAATTATAATCGCAACTCTCTCTGGAAGTTTGGTACATTTGCTTCCAACCCCTATTTACCAATCTTCCACAAGAGAGTTTGCTTAAAATATTATTCCTTATTTCATTTGCAATCCTTTAGACTATTAACAAAACGCCATGCCGCTGCCGCGTTCTGCGAATCATGAATTTCCCCTATTTTCCTCTTATAATCCTCACTTCTCGCTTACAGAATCCTCCTAATTAACCTGAGTTGGATATTTCGTAGCTTTCTTTCTCGCAGCAACGTGTTTCCCAAAAAGACTAAGCAGGCCGTCATTCCACCAGGACTTGGGAACAAAAGTACTAGATTTAAAGGTTGCACCAGAAATCTCCCTACTGAAAGAGTCCATAATACATCCCACATCAGGTTGCAGTCTTAAAGAAGACAAATTCTCCAATAGCCCGCGCTGAGAAAGGAATTTAGTAGGGGCAACAACAACTACTCCGATCTCAATAATTATAAGAAAATGATGCGAGCCTCCGAACCACATGGGACCTGTTCCCCATTTCACAGGTAAAGAAGATATTTCCGCAAAAGTCAGATCCAAAACGGACACTATGTTACTATCGAGATGGAGAAAAAAAGTGACGGTGAGAAACAGTTCCCTCATTAGAAACGAAATCCGTGATAAAAGAGGAGAATTCGGCAAAAATTCTCTCAAATTTGGAAACCCTGACATTATTCTACCTATATATCGTAGGGATTGTGGGTTCAGTGTTGATCGGCTGAAGGGGAACAAAGTTAGGAACAGGCCTGGGAAATGGGGCTTCGCATAAATTACATGATTGTATCTGCGCTTGGTAAGAATCTTTAACCTCGTTGTCCCTGTCCTTCACAGGAGTGGACTTGCGCTTTCGCTGTTCTTTTTCAGAAAAGGGCAAAAAGACAGCATAAAGGCAACATTTATGCCAGAAAAGAAATCGCTACTAGTTTCTACACCACTTATGTTGTGAGTGTTAATTTTGTACGTAAGTGGCGGGACCTACAGTTTAAAGTCGGCTTCGAACGACAGATTTTTGAGAATCTTTTAATGGCAATTTTATTTATTCTCAGAGTTTTTGCCAGAGATCTGCTGAGATAAAGTCGCCGAAGAAATACTTTTTGTATTTTGTTTTGATGTCTGGTCTGGGGCTCGAACCCTGGCTTTACGTCTAATAAGCCAAAACACTACATACTAGAATACGCCGAAGTTTGCAAAGTTTATTTTGACAAACTCTTGATATCCCCCAAAACATCAATGTCGGTGCCGGTTAGTTATAAGGAAAGAGTTATGAATTATGGCTTGCCCATTGCAAAGAGGTATGGGTAGTACTGTGATACACGATCCGTATCGAAAGTCTGCCTGGCTGGAACCCTTCTAAAAATACTCTCATCTGAACGGAAATCTAGCGCCTGTCAGGATTAATAAGCCACAAAATCCCTCGGATGCGGGAATCAGAAAAGCTCATAATACAATAATATTTCAAACAGCTAAACACTGAAAGACAGTATTGAAATAGAGACAGTTAATCGCTTCGATCTAAATGGCAAGTCTAACTAGGTATTTGTAGAAAGCTCCAAAGTAAATATCTTCTTGGACGTAATGTGGTAAATCCTTTGGTATACCAAATATGTGGCTGGAATTCGGGGTACGATATGACAGTAGCGAAATTCCAAGAGAACTAGAAGTATGAAATTCAGAGTTACCAGAATAGACAAATCGCCAAGTTGGAGGAGTGTTGTGGATTTCATTCGTGACTAAAGCGTATTGATAGCAAGGCATCGTCGTCAACTATTCCCCTTAGTCTGAAGCCAATTAGAAATTACACAAATATATATAATGTCGCACTTACTGCCTTTTTTCAGAAAAGAACACCTATCTTGAGTAACATTTAAGATTAATGGAAGCCAATACCGGAAGGTATAAGACATATGACTCGTGATTGAATGCGATCCCCTCCAGTAAGGTTTCTGTAATTCTTTTGTTAACGGTAATAATAATAGAGCTTGATAAAATAAAAAAATTGTTGTAACCTCTAATAGAAATCCTCAGAGCTCGGAAACATGCGTTCAACAATTCAAGGTAAAGACATCATACACGAAAACTATTTTGTGTGGTGTTAGTAGTAAAAATAGAAGTTACACCCGAGGAAATTAATAATAGGAAATTTTTATTGAACATTTCAATAGAACAAAAAATTTTAACATTAATTCACTCTTTTTGAGAAGTTTATCAATATGATGTTCACAACTTGTAATTCTGGAATTCTGAGAGTTAGTGGCCGGTTCGAGAACACAACTTTCTGAAATACCAATACATTCTACATAAGAACAACCCTTTGTCTTAACTTATCACGGGTTATCACGGGCGGATAGCGAAGCGGTACAATTTTCATATGAGTAACGGGATATATTGACATTCCAGGCAACTGCAGAGCGGATCGGCTAATCGTTACACAACCATCGAGCTGACCGGTGAGTTCTACACTTTTGGCACCCCTTTAACTACCTGTGAAATTATAATAGACAATTAAGCGGTTTTATGTTAGGCCACGATACGCAACAGATTCGGCAAAATGAAAAGATTGGATGCAGGAATGATTAATGGACTTTAAATTATGGGTAATCATAATAGACAGAAAAGCAAACCTCACATTTGGATCTAATATGGAGGACGATTTGAATGACTTTTATGTTATACGAAATTGTTTCGGGATTAGGGAAATGATTAATTGTAACCTCAGTTGGGTGAAGAGCCTTATTTATCTACATACCTTCACTACCATCTATAAACGACAAATGAAGATGAATGCAATTTCACGAGTACCCGTTTTCCTCATTCCTCCCACAAACTGAATACGGCATTATTTTTTAAAATTTGTAACTTACGAAAAACACGCCCTTTTTTTCCTTCATTCTAAACTTCATTCCTATTTACTTGAAGAGCCTTACACAACACATATGCTACACATGAGATTCTAGAGGTTAAATTTCTTTATAATAATAATTGAACTTCATAACTGAACCTTTTAATATCATCAGCGATTTTCAACTCCAATATACAGACATTTTTGTTATGATACCAATGACAACTAAAAAAGCAGTTCGTTTAATCCAGGGGTTTCACGATTAATATTTGCCTTTCAATTTTCTTTTCTAACACACTCATAAATCCAGAAATTCTGCCGCTGTAATTTGCTGTTTTATTTTTGAACTTTCAAAAGTAGATTGAAAACTCACTTAAAGTTTGCGAAAAATTTTGACAAACTTGATATCGATAAACGACGAACAAAGTAAATTTTGGGAGTACAGCAAAGTGAGAACTCACTCCTGCTCGTTTTTCCCCTCTCTTTCGCAAACTGAAGACTTTTCAAATTCCTTTGCATAGTGCATTGAATGTGTAAAAGATGTCTTTAAGTAAAATTAAATGAAATGGACTGTATAACGACAAAAAATTTATACTGAAAAAAAAATTGTAATTGATATTAAAAACGAATAAAAATGATTTCCATTATTTTTGGTATAAAACCAATAATATGGTAAATGAGCTTTAGAAGAAATAGCTTATAATGTACAAAGGTTTTTAACTATGCTTTAATTTGTTACAATATATCTTTAAATATACGTAAGCTCGATATTTCCCCTGGTTCTTAACATATATAAAGTTTCAGTGTATACTGTGCTTTAAACTTGATATTCATTCGTATTTTGTGCAAGTGTACGCAGTATTTAATTAAATTGTAACACTGAAAAAACCAAAAAGGAAATTAGAGTAAATCGAAAACAAACAGTTTTCGTAATGTAAATAGTATGAACCATATTTTTAAACAATTTAGAATGATATTGTTTTGAATAACATTTTTAAAATATTACTCATAAATTGTTTGGAATACATAAAAGAGCATTTAATAATGAGTGTAATTGGTAAACAACTGAATACATTACCAGCATCCAATAATTCCAATACTATTGAAAACGAGAGCGTTGTACATATTTGCTCTATTACCCCGGATGATGTGTTGCGTTTAAATAAAATAAGCGAGGATTATTTGTGTTCACCAAGCGCGAATATATATGAAATTGATTTTACCCGATTTAAAATACGTGACATGGAGAGTGGTGCTATTCTATTTGAAATAGCAAAACCTCCGAGTGAACAATTTGCCGATGTTAATGTTGAAAATATGACTTCTGCAATAGAAGATCTTTGTTTGGAAGAAAACTCTGATCCCAACGCTGGGAGATATGTTCGATATCAATTTACTCCAGCATTTCTCAACTTAAAAACAGTTGGCGCTACGTAATATAAATATTATTTTTTTTTTCATTATATTTCGGAGTACTTTAACTGTTTAAATGTTTGCACTTTCTTGTTTAGTGTTGAATTCACCGTCGGGAACAAGGCAGTCAACAACTTTCGTATGATAGAACGTCATTTCTTCCGTGATAGACTGTTAAAGACTTTTGACTTTGAGTTTGGTTATTGCATTCCACATTCTCGAAATAGCTGTGAGCACATCTATGAATTTCCCAACCTGCCACCGGAACTTGGTATGTAAACACTTTTGAAATAAAATTGAATTTTGCTTTTATGAAAATAAGTATTTAAAGTTTAATTTAATTAATAAATTGTTACTTAAGCTTTAGATTCGATTATAGATTTAGCAATAATATACACAAATTACAAAATTAAATTTCTAAACTTAATAAACAGCTCGGATTATTAAACCAGAAGTGAATGTCCAAAATTGTAAAAGAATTAAACATAATTCAACAAATAAAAGAATTAAACTATTATTTATATAATAGTGAAGCCAATAAAAAGTTTAAAATTAAGTAGATATAAAAATTGACAGGATTAGCCATTTAACTGGAATATGTTCAATATTTAAGTGAACTAATTGGAGGCTCATTTCTGTCATATCAATGTCGATTCTTAAACGCTCCATCATAATGCATTCACTTATTATGGAATTGTTATCTATTTGGGTCTGATCTTCACGGCATACATGTAATTAAAGCTGTAAAGTTTTAAAAAATTTTTTAGTAAATTTTTTATGTTAATTCCATTCAAAAGATTGATATCATGCACTGACAAAGGCATATTAAATGTGTGGGCCTTTAGTTCGGCAGTATATAATCTTTAAAAGGGACGTACGAGTAAACTTTTCTATGTCTTGTTAGTGGTAAGTTATACCAGAGGAAAGAAACAATTGGAAATTTTTACAGAACATGTTTATAGGATAATAAGTTGTACCCTTATTTCATACTTATTGAGAAGTTTATCAACCTGATGTTAAAAACCTGGAACTCTGAAATTCAGTAGAATCGAGAGCACTGTGATCAGTTATGCTCAGAAACACCCATATATTTTATACAAGGACAACACTTTGATTCGACTTAACATTCGATATTATCACATGAAATATCTACATGCGCGAAAACGTCAGTACTCGATAAAATTAACCAAAAAATATGCGATTAAGACAAAAGAATTTCAAAAACGTGTGTCGTTTACACGCCAGCTTAATTCTTATCTATAGCCACGAATTTTGTTACGCCATTAAAAATAAATAATACTAGATCAAACAAATACTGGTTGGCTGTTTTGGTTTGTTTCAATATAAAAGCAATACATCTGTTACGCATTGCGCCATTTCAAACATGAAATCCACTTCATGTTTATATGGTCATCGCTTTCAGCTTCGTTGGTGATTATAAAGAGTTGAAGGAGCTCTTCATTCATGTTTAACGAGTAGATACAATGACATTTTAAACCGTCGTCTGCACCAAATTGCGGTGGCATGTGGGAATATGACTATCAAGTTCTATTTAAACTTGTAACTCTATGTAATACATCTATAACAAAACCTACGCTGGCAAATTGCATGATGTTTTAATTCGCGGCTGTTATGGAAAATTCGACGACAATATTGACGCTCTAACGCCAGCATAATATTTGATAATAAGTTCAATGAAGTCAATCCTAGACGAAAATTTGCTTAATGTGCCAATTGGTCTTTTAAGCAAAAGGGAATACATACAACGTTTGACGGCGAAAATTTCAAAATTTGCAATTTGATGATATCGGTTTTTTTTTTTTATTTATTAATTCGAAATTACAAACATGCATTATAATATGGTATCAGCGCCTCTAGAGCATTGTTGAGACTACGCTGGCAATATACTACAGATTAGTATTGATTTTTGATATATTTTATAAATTAAATATAAAAAAAGTTATATAAAAAGAAAGATATACATATATGTGTATATATATGAGATAATGAAAGATATACATACATACATAATTGGCCTTTACAACCCTTCAGTCAGGATTACGACCTAGCTTCTCACACCACTTATGTTGTGTGCCTTAATTTATACATGAGTGGCGGGACCTACAGTTTAAAGTCGACTCGGAACCAGAGACCTGCGCCGATCGGCTGACAGCCGGCTAAGCCGAGCCGCCGACAAAATTTAAAAGCCGCCGCCGCCGAAAATTTGTTCGGCTTGATTCGGCTTAAATTCAGCCGCCGTTTTATGTATGTAAGAAAATTAAAATATATGAAAATATGTTTTTAAAATTGTATACAGTAAATTTTAATTACATATAAAATATGATATTTATATTTTTGTTTTACTAGACTTAAATACATTATGGAAATTTTTTTTGTTCATTTTGTAATATAGTAATAGAAAAATTTTTAATTTTTTGATATGGAAATTTTGAACATCCTTTCTTGTTTTTGGTGAATGTGGTAACACTTTTAACTTTACGTTAAATTTTTTAAAAGACAAAAATTGAAATGGAGAACCAAAGAACTACAAATTTCAATAATTCATAAATAAATTCATCTGATTCCGATGACGACCTTGCAATTTTTAATGATATTGATTTCCCAAAACAATAATTGAAATTCTAATTTCAATTAGCTTTTAGCCAAATTTTTTTGGAAAATTTTATTTTGAATATTTATTTCTGATAATTGTTTTGTAAGAGCTATAAAATACGAAATAATTTCAGGTTTGGAGTTTCTGCGTCGATATCAAACCTCTGTAACTATTTACGTGCTCATGGATTGACGTAAAATCGAAAAAATTTGAAAATTCGAATGCCAAAATAATATCCTTATTTTCAGGAAGTTCTAAAAATGCAGTTTCCGAAAAATTTGCTAACGCACGTCTGCTTGTGCAAATGTGCTGTAGAGATCTAAGGTCCTTTAACATAGTGGAGCAACCAAGGCCATTTTATTTATATCATTTCGGATCCCAGCAGACCAGTGTTGCTACCTTGTGTGTAATTACACATATTGTGTGTAATTATTGATTCTGCGTGTAGCATTTGTAATTAGCTCCGTGTGTAATTTGTGTGTAATTTTACTTTTTGTTCTAATTTTTTCTTTAGTCGCTAATTTTTAATAATCGATTTGCTAACAATGATTATTTAGTAAATTTACTGCAATTTTTGGCAAAACCTCTTAGAGTAAATAAAATTGCCATGAAAAGATTCTCAAAAATCTATCATTTGGAGTCAATTTTAAGACTGTAGGCCCCAACACTCATATAAAATTAATGCACACACATAAGTGGTGTGAGAAGCTAGGTCGTAATCCTGACTGAAAAGTTGTAATGACGAATTATGTGAGGCTAATGTTTCATACATGGATTTAGATGTCTTTTTTGTTCTTTAAATAAATGTTGTATGCATATTATTTAAATAAATAAAAGCGCCGCCGAAACTTTACAATATTTCGGCTGACAGCCGGCTTAAAGCCGCCGCCGAACCTTTTCAACTTTAGCCGCCGCCGCCGACAAATTTGCTCGGCGCAGGTCTCTGCTCGGAACGACAGATTTTTGAGAAGCTTTTCATGGCATTTTTTTTTCTCTCAGAGTGTGCCAGAAATCTGCTGAGAGGAAATCGCCGAAGAAATATTTTTCGTTTTGATGTCTGACCTGGGATTCGAACCCGGGACTTTCGTCTAATAAGCCAACACACTACCTACTAGACCACGGCGACTGAAAGATATATGATATAATAATGAAAGATATATGATATAATAATTAAAGGTGAAAATAATAAAAGTAACAAACTGTGCTATATTAGAAACATTTCTATATTATTTAGATAAAATTCTTTTAATCTTTTTTAAACAGTGATATGGATGCACAATTTTTAAAATGTTGAGGCAAATTATTATATTTTAAATTACCAACGTGTTCTGTTCTTTCTAGTCGGCATCTAGTTCATTTGGTTGAAAGAAAAACTGATAGTGTGATGTCTAATTTTATGTATGGTTTTGTAAATATATATCAATAATTGTGGTTTGTAAATACCGTATATTGGTAAAACATTTTTGGCAATATCCTTATAAAGCAGCAAAATAGGGTATAATGGCGGTAAATTAAATACAGCTTTCAGTGATTTATACCTTGTAGACTTTTAAAATCAGCATTTCTTCTAAATCCATATATAATTGTAAGGTAATTAATGTGACTCTGAATAAGAGCCTGGAAAATTAAATATTTATTTTTTTCGTCAAGTTTATATTTTAGTTTGAATAAAACACCGAGTACAGGAGATTTTTTTGACCGAACATATTTGATGTGATTTTGCCAGGTTAAGTTATTTTGCAAAATAATTCCTAAGCATTTTATTGGAACTTCTACTTTAATTTCTACACCATCTATAAACATTGGATCCTCTCCATAAAATCGGCTAGGTTGAGGTTTAAAACGTACAAGTTTTGTATTATTGTGATTTAACACTAATTTATTTATTCTTGAATATTCAGCTATTAGCTATACAGTGATGCATCTCTTTCTCCAAAAGTTTTAAAACCAAAATTTCCCTTATAGGGATAAAGAAGAAAAAAGTGGTTTTTAAAGGACATTGGGCAGATGACTTATTTGGTGTGATACGACATAAAACATTTTACATGTAATTTTATGTCTCATTTTCGACATCTAGATAAGGTTTTTTGACGGTAGGCTCCATATCTTGTTTGCTTTTCCTGTGAAATTACTTACTAGTAAGTGTACAAAATTTTACTTATCGTACAAACGTGGCCCCATATTCAGTCATTATGATAATATAACTATCACTGTATATAATATTCAATAACTAAATAAAGCGATCACATAACCTCCCACGTGGTATTGATGAGTACTGAGTAAATCAACAAAAAAAATGGTACTTTGATAAACGCGATGCATTAAGTAAACAAGAATGTACTGGTGTACTATACATAGGTCATTGGATATATCTGGGTTAATTGCTTTATTTTTCACCTAAACTATTTTCAACCTTGAATATTTTGTGGGGCACCCATTTTGGCATTGCAAAGTGTTTTTTTTTTTTTGCTGCTAGGTTTTTTGTCAGCAACTGCTCGTTTTACACACAATTTCGAACTTTTAATAATTTGCCAAGAAAAGAGTAACGCAAAACAACCGTTGCTGAAGATAGAATCATAGCCAGAATGAGTGAAGTTGACCCATTCTGTAGTTTGATTTGATTCTGTAGTTAAATTTGATGTGCCGAAATATGCCATCAGAAATTATATAATTTTCAAATAAAATATCTATAATGATATAAGAAATATAAATGAAAATCCTGTAAATAATCCTAAAGGAAATTAGCGGATTAACCGCTTGTTGGGCATATAACGGGATAAGCTTTCTTTTAAGTATTTATTAGAAATTTACTTCCACATAATTGTTTTGACGATATGTATTCAAATTAAAACTATCAAGGCCTTCGTTTCTAAGAAGAAGGTGAAACTGAATCTATATTAAAAATTTGCTGTTAGGCAATCTCTTGAGAGGGAATATATTAGCTTTTGCTGAAGTATACAAATCAAATAAATTTATTACTTTATAATTTAAATCGTTATTTGTGATTCATTTATTTTATTTATTTACGTATTCGTTTACTTTTATTTTTTATTATTTTTTATGTTTTATTTTTTATATTGTATTATTTTATCTATATCTATTTCTATTTTTTTTTTTTTTTTTAGAAAAATCATTTTGTAGATATTGTGTATGTGAATTCAATCTGCGTCTTACCTTTACCAACATTTTCACCAAAATCATCGAAATACAACAAATCAACGGAATTACATGAGGTTTAATGTCTATTATTGCAGGATGTGTGTTGACTTAATTGTACTCCATGTAAGAATGACACCTTAGCATCTCTTTCGTCTTCGTTTGAAATAATTTTGTCATTCCCCGGGTAATATTAAATTTTTTGTTGACAATCACTGCTGGATATACAGTGGCTTACGAATTATTTCGTGTGCCAAATTTTGTATAGCAAATTAATCTCTAATCATTTTTATAACTATAGATAATAAAAACATGTTTTTGGTTCATTGAAGTTGTCGTAGTCTAGTAGGTTGTCCTATTAGACGTGAAGTCTCGGTTCAAACCCCAGGTCAGACAACAAAATGAAGATATAAAAATATATCTTCGCCGACTTCTTCTCAGCAGTTTTCTAGCAAAAACTCTAAAAGCAAATAAAATTGCCATGAAAATCTGTCGTTCGGAGTCGACTTTAAACTGTAGGTCCCGTCACTCATGTATAAAATTAAAACACCCAACATGATTGGTGTGAAAAACTAGGCCAGAATCCTTACTGAAGGGTTTTAACGGCCAATTATGTTATGTATGTATGTTTTTTGTTTGTAAAATTAGATTAATTATAGTAAAAAATAAACTTTTATAAATTTATTCATAAATTCATTATAAAAAATGGGAGTCAAATTTACTATAGATAAGCACACGAAAATAATCTGTGGACCACTGCATACACTAATTTATTTTAGAATTTTATAATTTTGTCCACTTATTTGGAGTTTGATTAGTTAGTTAGTTAGAGCTTAAGCTTAGTTTTTGTAGAGCTTAATTTAGTTAAATTTTTTGCGATTTGGTTTCAGTTATTTCGTTCCTGCTTTTTTTTTTAACACATTTATCTTTTCTAGCTTTTTCTGTGAGGTTTTGTGATTGCGAAAGTTCCAAATTTAAACAAAAAACTAATAAGATATTAAGAAAAAATAGATTCTAACCTTGGTTTAATGATAAAAAAATTTCAAAATGAGTTATTGATGTAAATGATAATCAAGTACTGTTATTGCATATTAAAGTTAAAATTAAGTAACTTATTGATATATGGAGAATCTAGTAATAATGCGGCTTCGAATTTTCTTCTGTAAGTAGAAATTTTCAAAATAGAGAATTGATTTGTTTAAAGCAGTTACTTCTTTTACTAGATGACATTAGAGGAAGACTCTAAATAAGTATGCTACAATTGCAAAATCTTAAAATACCTTTATATTTTTACGCCTTATAGGAAACAGTGGCTATAGGAATATTTACAGCAATATTTGAAGTTACAAAAGCTTTCGATATCTATTAATCGGATATGATAAATCGTTGTGTTATTTCGAAACTAACAAAAAAAATTTTAAATTTGTATTTGTTTTTTCTGCATCCGAAAACCTGAAGGTAATGGGTGAAAATTTAGTTGCGTAAACATATATTTGATTTTCAAAATCCATCATGTTAAAAAAAATCTTGTGCCTCCAAGTCGAATGGCTTCTCTTTAAATTGTTATTTGTCTTGATATGTTGCATATTATTTCATTATTATTATCCAGAAGGATTGTACTTTCAAATGAAAAAAAGAAATTTGACAACATATTCAGTAGTTTTTTTAAGCATTTAAAAGAAAAAGGTATTAGGCGGACCAAAGCAGGTGCCCATATTTTGCTGCGACTAGACTTAATGCTCTATCGCGTTGGCACATTGTACCTTCTGGTCACGCCACTACTCAGGAGATTGACCCGGTGGCCCTTGTCAACATGGACTATTTCCCTGCTGAACATTATCTTGATAGATGTTTCCACTCTCTGATTCCGAGTAGGGATGACTGGAATCCCGATACGATCGTTTTCCCGGAAGTCCTGGATATATATACCGACGGCTCTAAACTCGAGGTTGAGGTTGGAAGTGGTGTCTACTCTGGGAAACTAGACCTGAATATTTCTCTCCGTCTGCCAGACTACTGCAGTGTGTTTCAGGCGGAGGTGATGGCAATTTACCGGGCCGCGCAATGGATCCTCGTCAACGATGCTCCTTTCAGTCGCGTCTCGATCTTTTCAGACAGCCAGGCCGCGATAAGATCTCTGTCAGGTTACGTGATTAATTCTATGATCGTTAGGGAATGTCGCCGCTGTCTCGACCTAGTAGTCTCGGGGCGCTTCACCGGTGTCTCTCTGGTGCGGATCCCTGGGCGCAGTGATATTCCGGGAAACTGTAGGGCCGACGAGTTCGCCAGAGCTGGTGCGTTCCTTCCGGAATCCTCTTCTGTTAAATTGGGTATGCCACTTGCCTCGGTCAAGTTGACCAATGCGCGGAGGTTCCTTCGGGACGCCAACCTATCCTGGGTCAATGAGAAGTCCTGCTCCACCGCTAGATAGGATATATAGAAAGTAGTGCAAACATTTAATTTTTTGGTGTTAGTTTAAATGGAGTGTGGTATTATTAGATTCTGATGTCGATGCTAATAGAAAAAGTCAAGCTCTATTGATCATAGTAGTAGGTCAGTAAGGTAAAGGTTGAGTCATTGGAAGAGGTGTTTGATATTATGTAGACTCTGTTGCTACCTGGGTCATTGATTTAGACTTAGGGGAATCATTTTCTCGCGGTAGGAGGTAATGCTTGAGTTCCAACCGGATCCTTATTGCACTTCTCACCGTTAGGAATGCCTGGTGGATGATCTTCCACAACCCTTTATGTATTCCTGGATGTTTTGTCTTTTCTGTCTGGGGCTTGTCTATTCGTTATCGTCAGGTAATTGGGTGAAATATTATGTGACATGCCGCCAGGAACTGCTTTGGTACCGAGGTGTTATGTTATCTTACTGGAAGCATTCCAGTTTCCTCAGAGAGATGATCATCTTGACACAGCCAGTATCGATTCTGACAACATTAGTTTGCACGGTTTGGAGTTTATTTAAATTCGCTTAGGAACAGAGGTCAAACTAGAACTGCATTAGTGCTCATTGTGATTTCTCTAGTCATTCCGTTTTAGGAGCCAGTGAAATGTGTGAGGCGTACGACTAAAAATGCAGAGGACTATTAATCTATCTCCATAAAACTGCAGATAGCTTAAGTTTTTTCTCCTCCAGAAATTTAACAGTATACACAAATTTATGGAATTTGGGGGGAGGAACTGTAAGACGGGTCTGGTATAGGTTGAATAAAATAGGAGATAACATTTAACCCTAGGGTAATTTTTAAATTTTACGGGGAAGCAATAGTTGTAATGTATTTAGACGGGTTATAGGGTTAGCTTGATGGTAATAAGGCGTAGGGTGTAAAATTGGAGGAAAGTACAAACCTTTTAATATTAAATATCTGTATGTAAATGATAAGTCTGTTGATGTTCTGTTTGTATGTATATGTTTTTAAAACTTTAAAAAATGTATGTATTTATTTTTATTTTTGTTTGTAATATTTTAATTTCATAATTTGTATATTCGTTCACAAACTAGTTTTATGTTTAAAAGCAAAATTCATAAATATAATGTTCACAATTCTTGTTTTTATAATGTTTTTTTTTATGTTTTGTGTATCGGATGTAATAATAGTTCACACTATTAGGGTTTATTGGGTTTTCGTTTTTGTATTGTTCACTGTTCAAGGATCGATAATCAATTGACTTGATCAAGGATGTTAGTGATGATGATGAATGCTGTAAATGTTGATGTGTATGATGAATGTTGATGTGTATGGTGGATATTGATGTGTGTTGGTGTTAGTATTGTTATTGGATGTGAGAAAAATTGGAAATTCTAGTATAATCGTTCACTCGTGTGAACATAATGTGTAAGGTTTTTATTCATATAAATTATTGGTAGCATGACATAATGTCCAGATATAATGTGTCGTAAAGTTCATGGACATTATCCATTATATTCAAAAATCTATTTTAAGTATTTCGTTTCACTACTGTCAAGCAGTAAGGTGACAAAGTTAAAAAATAAAGACCTTTGGGGCTTTAATGAACACCAATATAGACTGTTCAGACTAGTACAGAAAGATATTAAGATTTCCAATGTTCAATCGACTTCAGTCGACTTTATACCATAGGTCCCGGCATTCACGCTTCGAAGATTAGCATTCGTTCAACTCAAATGAATTCATACATGAGATTGGCATTCCTCCATAGAGGAAACAATTGTTCTCACACAAATTCATTCATTTGCAAAAGAAAGATTGAATAATGAGTCCATTTCTAGAGAGACCAGGGCGAAAAACAAACAAGTAAATTAGTTGTTAATATTCTTATAAAGACAACATTTAAAATTTTTTTTATCAGAATCAGAAACATCGCCCATTTATTAATCAAAATTGGTTTGCTACTCCGTAAGTTTTATAAATCCAGTATCAGAACAGTGAAAAAATTGAAACGAGGAATTAGACGAGACTTATACGTTTGAGCCACTGTAAGTATACAATAACAAAAAGTTTGTAATTGCTGACGTTTAAGTGTAGTATATTTGAAACATAACGGAATTGTAAACAATCCAACGGCGTTTAAAAAAATTATGGTAAACAACTCAAGTTGAATCGGAGTGGGGAAATAAATTTTATAATATCTTTTCACAAATTGTCACTTTAAAGTCTCAAAAAATTGCTTAAGCATTTGACAGATTTTTCGTTTATAAAATATAAAAAAAATAGTAATATCCGAATGCCATTCTTGTTTATGTGAATACATATTATATATGTATATAGTATTGTTAAAAATGGTACTTACAAATTAATTTCTGGAAAAAAATAAATATAATATTAGAATTTCCTCTTACTCCCTGTTAATAATTTATTATAGAATTTATTGTTCGTTATAAAATTATTTATTATACGTTTGCTCATTTTAATATTGAAAGAGGAATTTAAAAAAAAAATGGTTTTAATCGAACACTTAAAAAATTATACATACATACGTAACGCATATGACATTTAGATAATAAAATTCACTAAAAAACTTAAAACATTACATCCAATTATACACTATGTTTTGCAAATTATTATTAGTCTATGTCTAAGAATCGTTCTTAAGCTTATTTTGTGTTTTAAACATTTTTCGTATATTAATGTGAATTATTGTTTTTTCAGTTGCAGAAATGATCTCCAATCCTTTTGAAACACGTTCGGATAGCTTCTACTTTGTTGATGGCCAACTTGTAATGCACAACAAAGCGGATTATGCTTACGACGGCGGAATTAATATTTAAACCTTTCGTTGAAATTCGAAAAATTACTATCGGCAACAATATTCATATTGATTCAATGTACTCGCAAACATCTTTATATCAGTAATGTAGTACAAATCATTCATATGATTTCTCTTTTGTAGGAATTTCTGATGTTGCAAACTACTTCTTAGCAATTGAGACACAGTTTACATTCAAATTATTGGAAAGGAGGTTCTATAAAGTATAGCTTTTTTGCACTTTAATTTTTTTTAATTAGAACTTTTGCTTTTGAAGAACTGCATGTAATATATATTTTTTCTTTTTTTTAATTTTCAATAAACGTCATTGTGTTCTATTAAATATTTTAGTTACATATAAAAGTAATAATGACGAAGGGTAAGTTTCACCTTTGGATGTAAGTAACATTAAGTCCACTCTTTGACTTTGCAATTTATTACCATTTTTGCAATGGGCTAACTAACGTATATGCAGTGGCGAGCAGAAGTGAGTGCATGTTCACAATACTGAGTTTCGTCATTCACAAAAACAAAACCATACAAGCAAAAAAAAAATTAATTTTAATTCTTTATTTTATTCTTAACAAAGAGCAGTAAAAAATAATAATTAATGAAATTAATTCAATTAGTTTGAATAAAAAAACGAAAATAACCCACATAAACTCAATTTTGCACGTTTCGAGAAACTGACCCAATTTCAATATTTGGTCCATAGACCCTTATTAAAAATACCTTGATTTTTGCGGATTTCTACCAAACTATCAATAACATCCTTCGGAATTCGATTCCATTTCGCATTTATACGATCTCAAAGTTTGACCATGTTTGTTGGGGCTGTTTCGTACTGCCCGAGCTGGATTTGCACGAGTGCCCAAAGATTTTCAATCGGATTGAGGTCGGGATTTTGACCTGGCCACTCCCACCCCATATCTTTAGAATTTTTGCTGTGTGCTTCGGATCACCATCCTGTTGGAGAACAATTTCTTATTCGGGATAAACACATTTGTCCATAAAATTCGGAAGATGGGTTTTGCAGAATCTGTAGATAGTCTTTTTTCGCATGATAACATCTACTAAATATAGAGAGCCAACATGCCATTATATTTAACACTTTTTTTTATTTTATAAAAACCAACACTTAGGGGATGGCCCCTACTCATGCAGTGCATTGATTTAGGAAAATAGGTTATAGGTTATGGCCTCATGCCAGACCCTATCAAACGCCTTTGAGATATCCAGAGCTACAACCTTGGCCTCACCAAAGCGGTGAATGGAACCATTCCACCTTTCGGAGAGTAAAGCCAAAAGGTCACCAGTAGAGCGCCCTTTACGGAAACCGTACTGACGATCATTTAGCAAACCGTTGGACTCCAAATACCTCACAAGCTGGTGATTAATCATGCTGTCCATCACCGTTGAAAGAGCAGAACAAACAGCTATTGAGCGGTAGTTTTCAGGGTTATTAGCCTCACCCTTCTTAGGGATTGGCGTGACATTAACAAGCTTTCAACATGAAGGAAAAATACCGGCACGATACGACAAACAGAAAAGCTTAGCTTATGGACGGACCAACGTCGAAGAGCACTGTTTCAGGACCAGTGCTGGTATACCATCCGGTTTAACAAGTTTGTTTCACATGGTACCTTTGAACGCATTCCCCGGGCCTTAGTCAGCAGTACTGCTTTTCTTCTGGTCTAACGACTCCAAATGTAACCAGTTTCAGTTAGATGGAAAGATTGTGAACATGCACTCACTTCTGCTCGGCACTGTACATAACATAATTTTTCACTACAGTCAGGATCGCGACCTAGTTTCTCACACCAATAAATGTTGTGTGTGTTAATTTTATGGGACCTACAGTTTAAAGTCGACTCCAGACAGAACGACAGATGTTTTAGAAACTTTTCATGAGAATTATTTGCTCTCAGGTTTTTTGGCAGAAAACTGCTAAGAGGAAGTCGTTGAAGAAATATTTTGGTTTTTTTGATGTTTGACTTGGAATTTGAACAGAGGACTTATGTCTAATAAAGCAACACACTACCTACTGGACTACGGCGTGGACTAACACGTAAATTAAAAGAATTTGTAATCTAGCTAAGCGAGTAGCAAGCCATTCGGGCATGTTCTAGCTTGTACTTTGAAATTAAAGTAATTTGAAATCATTTCAATTTGAGGCTTTGGTGTTTTACATTTTACCTTTAACTTAAAATTCCCCTTTTTTCTAACATCAATTTGTACTGAATTGGTACGTTCTACAAACCATCTTTTTTTAAAAAGAAGAAAATTTTATTGTGAAATTAAAACGTTTTATATAAAGGTGTAAGCATGGCAATTAAAATTACAACTAATAAACATTTAGATTAATAAAATTTTGATCGAAATGAAAATTTTACAAAATCATTTTTGTGTTTTATTAATTAATAAACTTTTATACAAAACTAGTTAACCCAGCGAACTGTGTTCCGCCCAAAATTGAATTTTTTTTATTACTTAAAACGGGTTACATTAAATATTTAATGTAACACGCTGTACCACCCCCTTTGAATACTTCTTAAAAAGAAAAACATAAACCATGTGTTCTATGGTGCGCAGGTCCATCTAGTTCAACATTTAATTGAAGTTGGTACGATATTTAGGTGAGGCATACAATGAATAACAATAAGAGGTCCGAATCATGGATAGTGTTCACAAAGTTGTAGTTGTTGTATTCGCTGCAAAACAAAAACTGACAAACATACATGTTATATACTATGTATGCACATATGTAGTTATAAACCATCGAATTAGCCGACTTATAGGTATCTCTTAAAGGGGAAGGGTTGGCACGCACATGTTTGGTTAGTTTGTCGATATAGACTCTACGAACTTACCCACCAAATTCCACTCGTCTACGATCACTATATCGCCAAATATCCAATTTTCAAGGTTTGCTATGCCTACTTTTTTTTTAAACCATCTCAACCTGATAAGCTTTCGAAGAAAAAAATAATGGTTAAAGTCGGTTCAGTAGCTTAAGAGGTATGGGTATCACTTGAAGGGAGAGGGCTGTCATGCCCATATTAGGTGGGGTTGTCGATGTCGGCTCTACGAACTTACCCCCACTCAATTTTATTCGTTTACGATCAATATGTACTTAAATATTCAATTTTAACGATTTGCCACGCCCTCTTAACATTTATGGATGTGAAAAATAAATGTTGTCCGATTCTCAGATTTAATCGATGTGTACAGAAAATTTCATGAAAATCGTTTGATCCATTTCCGATTAGTTTAGCCACTAACACCGTGACACCAGAATTTTATATATTAGCATTGGTATTTTAGTAACAAAATTCGATGAACAATATCAAATTATCTAACCGGTATGAGTTATTACTTTATTCGAATCACCGTTGTCGTTTTTATTTCTCACGATAATTTTCAATCATGTTCATTCTTTCAACTATATGCCACGCTAACGTGTCTTTCCCTGAATTTGTGTTGACGTGAACCTCAGGATAAGATGACACTGGGTAAATAGCATAACCTAATTCATCCAACAACCAGGGTATTCCAGATGACACTTAGATAAACAATGCTTCGTCACTCATATCCACCTACGAAAAATTTGCTTTATTTAAAAATTTTCACTTGGTACTTTCAGCTAAAGCCACATCAATGTTTTCCAAACTCGTCGAAACCTACTCTTGGGAATTTTATATTTGTCTATGCACTATTTTGATGCACCCTGGGCATTATATGCTCTTTTATAGATGGCAACCTAAACCCAGTTGCTAAAACTTCTATTTCAAATGGCAACTAAAAGCCAACAATCATTGAGCCAATTCAGACGAGGACATTTTTTAGTCGCACAATTGTTGTTCTTTACACGGAATGTATATTAGGTTGGCAGCAATGCATAAGTATACACAGCTTTGTATGTTTAGTGTTTTTGCATTCATTTGATATTTTAAAAATGTGCATGTTTAGTCTTGTGCTAGTAATGCGGGGTTGTAGCTGGTGGAAACTTCGCCACCGAAAAACCATTCTCTTCACCCCTCTTGCGCAATTGTTCTGGTGTGAAATGGTTCAATCATTTCACGCATTTTTTCGGCAGCGACAAACTTGTAGTTTACAGCTGGCAAAGCAACAGAGGTTCATTTGACGTCCATAATAGACTAAATTATATCGCACAGCCAGTACAAAAGAGGCAACTCAAAATTTTAATTTTTCGAGTTTATATGTTTAAATTATGTAGAATACACTTGTTTATTTATAAAAAGAAATATCAGTGTATTTTGTTGTTGTTAACTATTACTAAAAATGATCCGAAGATTGTGTTTTTAACTATTTTTATTTAAGTAAAAACTATTTAATCGATTTCTGAAAAATTAAAATTTTGAGTTCAGTCACTTTTGTACTGGGTGTGCGTTATATACATATATTTATAACAATTTTGAAATATGAAACAATATTAAATTTTTAATTTAATTCCCATTTGAATCAACTGTTTTTTTTTTTTAATTAACGGTTACTAATCGAATATGCGAAATGACTAATCCAAAATTCCTTTTCAACTCTTATTATAACCGACATTTACGACACAAAAAACACATTAATAATGTAGGAACTAAATAGTTTAAATTTTAACAATATGCCAATTATGTATGAAAATAAAATGCACAAAAAATAAACAATAAATTTCAATATCTTACATCGATTCAAAAATGTATAATACTGGTTTTACAGTTCAGACACAAATATATATATATATATATATATATATATATATGTCCCAAGAGATTCTTGCTAGTCTACTGACGTTTTTTCTTTTTATAAATTAAATTAACACGTTGACTGCCGTGAAAATATTCAGAAAACTAGCCAAAAAACGACAACTTTATTTTTTCACATTAGTGAGTACGAAATTACTCGTAGTTTGGCTCCCTAGAATGGAACTAAATCTACGAGTTATCCCGTAGTCGGCAGTCAACGTATTAATTTAGTTGTTAATACTTTACAAAACACAATTCAGATTCTTAAAGACTTTTTCGTATCAGTTTTGTGAGTGAAAGGTTAAAACATTACTTGAATTTTCTGAGTGTTTTTACATAAAATAATATATACAGTCTAAGTTTTTACAATTTCATCTTATTTATTTAGGAACTGAGTTATTAAGTCTATAAATTGGGATGGTTGCTCAAAGTGCACCAAATGTCCTGAATCAAGCCAATGAATTTCTGAATTTGGAAACAACTTCTGTATTTCAGGCCAACTGTTAGGGCTGTAAGCAAAATTAAAAAATATGAATTTTAATACTTATACGCAACAATTAATGAAACATACTCAACAAAATTTGACTTATTTCCACATATGAAACTTATTCGACCCTTATATGGCTCAAGCCCAGCAATTTTGGCCGAAAAATTGGAGAAATTTTTTAAATTATTGTATAAAGCGTTAACGTTAAAAGACCACTTAAACCTGTAAATAGTAAAAATATAAAATACAAATCATTAGAATATGATTACAGAAAGTACGCCTATGAATAGAAATGATCAATTTATAAAAATAGATGCAAGCCTACTGTAGATTCATAAATACTGTGTATTTAACTCCAAAAATATTCAAAATGGAGAAAATTTCTCATTCTTATTAATGAATATTAGTGACTCCTACCGTAATATTTCTTTGGGTGTTTAATTGAAATCTAAAAAAAAGTGATATGAACCTTCTTCTTTAGAAGATGACAAGCAACTGAATGCTTTTTTTTTATTGGTGTAAACACATCACTAGTTCCCATCAAATTGTGCCTAACAACTAACAACTCAAAATATTTCTTTACATACATACAGTAAAACCTCGCTTAACGCTGTCATTACGCGGTAGTATTGCTATTCCCCAAAATCGCACACTATATTGATACTAGTTGTAAATGTGTTCAAATGAAACGGCCATGCACCAATCAAAAGCGGTACACTATATAGCGACGGTGTATACTATGGATCTTTTTCTTTTGTTAGTCTGTCCAGGATAGAAATTCCAACTGTATTTTATATGTATGTACGTGTTGAGTTGACTTGTTTAACACTGTTTCGTTTAGCCCTGTAACTTATTGGAACGTATCCCCCGCGTTAAGCGGTGTCTTACTATACCTGTTGAATGTAAAAGAATTAGAACAAATCTTTTGTTTGAGAAAAAATCAAAACAAAAAAATTAAAAAACATTTTTGTTTTCTTTTTTTTTATTCTAGTAAAGTAGCAAATAAAACAAACACCGCACGTATGAGAAACAGATTACAAAAAGTCTGAACAGATATTATAAAAAAACAACACCATTAATGCATATATACTTTATTGAGAGTGATTAGAAGACCTCTCAAATTTATACATTTTAGATTTCTAACTTCTCACAATTCATACACCTACGCGATTATGTACATTTACGTAAATAACAAAAAAATTTTTGCATTTAAGAATGCTTAAATTGAAAACGATTCTTAGCTACTCATTTGCGAAAGTGATTATAACACAAAAAGCATCAAAAGTACATTCGTGTCTATTTATCATAAATGTTTAAATTGTACTATAAACATCACTGCTTTGTTTACTATTCCATTATGCTCGTATGTTTACTAGAGGTGTGCACAAGGCATATAAAATTGCACACTATTGCATTTTTCTCATGACCGAATATTGATTGTAGCTGCAAATATAAATAAATGTGAAGCAAAGATAGAGTACAAAAAAACAACTGCACTTGAAAATTATTGTAAAATATTACAAAAGAGAGTTGTGTGAAGAGTGCAACAAAAATATTGTAGTCTTCATAGAGTCACAACATTCATTTCTTTTTTTGCTCTCGGCAACCGAACATCTTCGTCGACGCCAGCATTGTCAGTAACTTTTTTAAATTTTTTATTTCTGGGGAAAAACCTTTTTTAAACTACTACTTTTTTTACACTACTGGTATTCATAAGGCGATACTGAAAATGTAGCTTCAGCAGTAAAATATGCTCTTACAACACAAAGCATAGACGCCTTTTGCACGTTGAAATTTGTTTCGAAACAAATTTCACCACTCTTGAGTTTGTAGGAGAGAGGAGAAAAACGAGCGGGGGTGATTTTAGAATTTCATGTACTCAGAAATTTGCTTTGTTCTTTATTCGTATATACACAGAGTTGTATTTGATTTCACATTTTCTTTTATTTTTTGTTCCGCATAGAGAAGTTAACATCTTGACTGCCGCGGCAACTTTCAGAAAACTGGCCAATAACGACATGATATTACTAAAAACTATTTTTAGATCGTAGATATCATCAAAAGGCAAAAATGATGTTTTTTAGGAGAAAAAGTGGGTAGGAGATGACTCGTAGTTAGTCAACGGTGTTAATATAAAGCACCCTTATTTAAAATATCATTAGTCTTTGTTAATTTTGTGTTTGTAGCGCCAAACAATTAATTAAAAAAGGTTGAAAAAATAAAAAATATTAAAAAGAATATAATTTAAATAAAAAATAATAACACATAAATATATAATATATTATAATGTAATAACAAATATAATATTCATGTCTTGTGTTTGAACCTAAATCACAATGCCAAACAAAGTTACAACTGTTAAAAACAGCAGAACGACGCGATAAAAGAAAACAAAATTTCTGAAATTAATTTTTTACGTCCAAAAGCGAAAGAAATTTTAAAAGAAAATGCAAAAAAGTTTCTCACATTTGTTTCGAAACAAATTTCAACGTGCAAAAGCCGTCATAGTTCCGTTACTTCACAGGCAAACGAGTGCTGTTATACATTGAATAAATGAGAAATAAACATTTCAGTGCACTCGTAAAATCAAGAGCAACAGAAAAAGAGTACAATACAGTATTGCATTCGGTGAACGGTAAGCTAGCAGAATGTCTTGTGCACACATCTAATGTATACACATAAACAACAACTAAGCAAATTGCGATCACTTTCATTTTGTCGTAAAGAAATTATCTTTTGCCGAAACTTAACAATAAGCTTAAGTTTTATTTTGGGAAATATGATTATGCGTATTTATAAAGTTTAACATAATTGGATTAGTCGATAATAGTTAGGCCTTTAGAAATATTTAAAAATGTATTTAAATAAAGTTTTATCAATAATACACTTTGCTGTAGTATCAGTGTAATTACCATGGTATAAGAAATATATATATATATATATATAATATAAATATATATATATATATATATATATATATATATATATATTTCTTATACCATGGTAATTACATTTCTAATGCCGTAATAATAAGTATTACGGCTGCCTAAATTTATAAATATCTAAATAAATTTTTTTAAAATATTCTTGATATCATTTTCCGTGTGTTTAAAATATAATTTTATATTGAACTTACGATCCGTCTTCCGTTTTCTTCAAGTTTAGTAAAATGAAGTCTACAGTGTCCTTTTCTTCTAAAACTTTTTTTAGTTCAACTTCAGCATATTTCCGTCCATCAGCCCTCGAAAGATTCGAAGGAATATTTAGACCTTTGAGAGCTAAAAAAAGGTGCTCCATTTGGGAAACGTCTCTTGGAATAGAAATTGGCGATATATCAACAATTATTCCATCTTGCACATATTCCGGCTACAATAAACAATAAATACATACAGTACTTCATTCTGCGTTTACAACATTTTTTTGGTATACATATTTCAATGCAAGAAACATCATAGTTCTTCCGCCCATGCTATGACCCAACACTGACGTTTTCTTTATTCCCAAGTCTTTCATAAGTTGAATAATATCAAGAGACATATGTATTGAGCTGTGCTCGTTTGAATGCGGCGATTCTCCGTGATTTCTAGCATCTAATGCGATAATCTAAATCATAACATATGTAAATAAAAACAACCTAATTCGTAAAAATAAAAGATTTTAGTGAGTGTTTGCCTTTCTGTTCGTGTTTGATGCCAAAGCTCGACAAATGTTTCTCCAGTTTTGCTTAGAACCAAAAAGTCCGTGCATGATCATTAGAGGTGGTTTAGATTTTTGCGTGTTTTCTGTCTCGAACACATTATAAGCCATCCGAATTGGCTTGACATGCGAGCAGTATGCACGCAAATAATTAAAATTTTTAAATACGTTTATAGGCCGACAAATCATATTTTACAACATAAAGAACACTATGGTATTTCGTAACACTTAAATATCTACGTCAAAAAAAAAAAAATTAAAGAAATAGTTGGATTGGATGCATCTTGTACATATTTGTTTAACAAGTAATTTGTTTATTTAACTCCAGTGTTCCTATTTTCGCGGTTTTTCATATCAATGTAAATGTGGCAATTTCAATTTATTTTATCCCTTTCTTTATATGTATTCATTACACTTTTACTTTTTTTAAGAAAAATATTATTGTTTAGATGCCTTTTGCACGTTCAAGTTAGCTTGAGAAACTCTTTTGCATTTTCTTTTCAACTTTGTTTCGC